>LPNX010580189.1:140241-172814 GCA_001517045.1 Pseudotsuga menziesii | reverse complement strand
CACCCCCAAAATTAACTTTTTTTTGGTCGGAAGGGGGGGTTAGAACCGCCCCCAAAAGTCACTTTTGGGGGAGGTTTTGGTGGGGGGTCAGAGCCACCCCTAAAAGTCAAAACTTTTAGCGTCGGTGCTATTAGGGGTGGTTTTGTAAAGACCGCCTCCAAAGCCAAAACCACCCCCAAAAGTGACTTTTGGAGGTGGAAGACAACCGCCCCTAAAAGTCAAATTTGTTGTAGCGAAAGCAATACTTTTGGCTAGGAATGAAAAAGGACATGGCTGAATATATTTCAAGGTGCGTGAAATATCAGCAAGTGAAGGTTGAGCATCAACACCCAACAGGTTTGTTGTAGCCTTTTCCAGTTCCAGAATGGAAATGGGAAGTTATTTCCATGGACTTTATTACAGGATTGCCAATGACTTGGAGACAACATGATTCCATCATGGTTGTGGTGGACAAGTTGACAAAGGAAACACATTTTATACCGGTTAAGTCTATGCATAAGACTAATGACATTGCAAAGATTTTCATGAAAGAGATTTTCAAATTGCATGGATTGCCTAAGGAAATAGTCTCTGACAGAGATGTCAAGTTCACTTCCAATTTTTGGAAGGGATTGTTTGCAGATTTGGAAACAAAGTTAAATTTTAGCACTGCCTACCATCCTCAAAGTGATGGGAAGCCAGAGAGAGTTAACCAAGTTCTTGAAGACATGCTTCGCATGTATGTGATGGAAAAATCAACCAAGTGGGAATATTATTTACACTTTGTAGATTTTGCTTATAACAATGGACATCAAGCATCCTTGGGGATGAGTCCATATGAATCTTTGTATGGCAGGAGGTGTAGGACACCAGTAACTTGGGATAATCCAGTGAAAAGGGTTGTGCTTGGTCCAGAATTGATCAAGGAGATGGAGCAGGAGGTTGTAAAGATCAGGCAAAATTTGAAAGCATCCCAGGAGAGACAGAAAAACTATGCAGATATGCATAGGGTGAATAGAGAGTTCAATGTTGGGGATCATGTTTACCTCAGAGTGAGGGAAAAGAAGGGTTCCTTGAATCTTGGAAGTTGTGCCAAGATGTCACCTAGGCACTGTGGGCCGTTTGAAGTGCTTGAAAGAATAGGGTCGATTGCATATAGACTTGCATTACCTGCAAGCACTAGGGATCATAATGTTTTTCATGTTTATTTGCTTAAGAGATATGTACATGATCCTAACCATGTGATAGATTGGGATGTGATTTAGGTGGAACTCGAGGGAGAATTCCAAATCGAGCAAATGCGCATCCTCACCAGGAAGGTCACAATGCTCCGGAACTGAGCCATAGGGAAGGTAAAGATGCAATGGGAGCACTACGGCCCTAAAGAGGCTACATGGGAGCTGGAGGATGCCATGTGATTGGCACATCCATTTTTGTTCAATTCTGTAGAGCACTAAGGGCGGTGCGAGCGTATCATTTTTGTTTAATTTTGTAAAGCACCGAGGATAGTGTTGTTGAAGGGGGAGGGGAATGTAACACTCGGGTTTTGACCCCGTTTTGCATTAAATATATACGATGAGAATATTGTACGGAATCATGACAAGGAGTTCAAGGCCAAGGCCCTGGCATTGATTGATGTTTGTGTATAGGTGATCAAGGTTGATGCCTACGGTTTATGGTGTTAAGTCAAGCACAGTATATAATTTTGGACATCATATAAATATGCAATTTAATTAAAAACCCACAATCAACTATGTTAATGCAACAAATAATGAGATGGGGGCATGATTTCCTAAGGAACAGGGAGGGGGAATGTTTAACCTTGAGCCATGGGGGAAAAGCCATGTGTCAGAAGAAAACACCCAAAAAACGTATGCCCATTTCCCCTCATGCACTCATGTTTTCATCTTCCCTTACGTTGTGGGGAGTGACGGGATGTTTGGATCATCCATCCTTCATGCTTTCAATTTCTTGGTTTTGTTTTTCATTGGGCATGCGCAGTCCATCATTTGGTTTTTCACCCAAAACATTGTGGTCGATTTTTTTTTCTTCCCTATTCCATTCTGTGCATGTGCGCAGTGCGTTTGCTGATTTTTGCAGAACTGTGTTTTGTTCTGTGTTGTTTGCATGTTTGTTATCATCTTGAGCGGTGTTGTGCAATGGTCTTCTATGTCACAAAGTGAGTGGAAGTTTGTGTTGTTGTGTTAACCTTGTGGTATGATGTGTGTGTGCATATTTTTTCCTTGGTATGAAATGGCCTAGAGTGGAATTAGATTTGAACTAGCTTGATAGACCTACTATAGGAAACAACCTCACAAATAGATCTAGAGGAGCTAGTTTTCTTCTTTGCACACCCTGAGCAACACTAAAAGGGAAGGCATAGCCTAAGGGATTGTGTAGCAGAGAAAGGGATGCATCCTTGTGTTGGGTGTGTAGATGTTTTAGGAGCCAAGCCTGATCCAGTGCAAGAGTCCACAACTCGGTGGTTGAGCTCACTAGCTTAGCAATTCAAGTTTTCCATCTCCTTTGCAGCATGATAAACCCATCTGTTAGTTGGCTTGGCTGGACCTTAATGAGAATGTTGGCTTGACTGACTGCAGTCGAATAAACCCAGCATGATATTGGCTTGTTTGGTTATAGCCTGATAAACCCAATGGTGTTGGCTTGGCTGAGTTTGGTTGTATTCTTGGATATGTTTGAGCTTGCTAGTATCCCTTATTCCTTGTGGGAATCATGCCCAGCTTGGGGGTGGAGATGTTGTTGAGAGATTGATGAGCGCACTGGCCTATGGTTAGGTGGAACGTTGTAGCGACATAGATGGTTGCAGAACAACTTCTTTCAAATATAAGCATCTCTGTGTTAATCTCTGCAAATTGTATTTGCTTCATGAAATATGATGAACCGTGTTAATGTGTTGAATTGATAAATTGATTCCGCTATATAATTAAAATTGTATGCATCTATGTATGTTTCGTTCAATGCATTTTTTAAACTATGTTATGGTTCTTAGATGGCCGGATTGGTGATGGCCTAAATGATCAAATATGCCCAAGACTTCTACTAGCAGGTTGAATTTCCGCAGAAATTTCCTTTCGCAACCTTTCCTTTATGCAACTTGCGGGATGTGAGATGAGGAAGCGACCTTCTGTAAACCTTGTTCCCCGCACATTTCCCTTCCGCAACTCACCTTCCGCATGCGGGATGCGGGAATGCGTAAATGTGGGATGTGGCTTCACGATCTCTAATTCGACAATTGATTATTTCCACAATGGTCTATTCCACACGTGGGATACAGGATGCGGGATGAGGGGCCGAAATTTTCATATTTCCCCGATCCTGCAGATTCAAGTTTCTGCATCGTTGATTCTTGCGGGATTGATTCTCCGCCATCGATGTGTTTCCAGATGTAGAACAGATTGTGACCATCGATTTCTGTTGTGAGCCTTCTCTGTCGTTTGATCTCCTCTGAGATTTTCTTCATGGATCGTTGAATGGATCACTCATAGGACCAATTTATTTGATATTGGGAAGTTGGGGGAATTTTTACACAGAGTTGAATAGATTGAGCTTTGATCTGGATGCACATTCATCAAATGTGTGGAATGATGGTTGCGTTTATCCTCTAAGGCGGGAGGGGACGTGACATCATGCATGTTTCTGTACAACATATGTTCTTCTAGCTATATGCAGAACCAATTTTTTTCCTAGTGGAAAGCATTGCAAAACTTTGATTTTGGGGTCAAATTTGTACATCAAGGAGCCATAATCTAGTGCATGGCATTTTCCCCTTAGTATTGAAAAATATAAGTACATGGGATGATAGGGAGTAATAGTAGTGCTCCATTTCACTTTACGTGCATGGGAGAAATATGGTATGTGCCCTTGAATGGATATTTCCTATGATTTATAACCCATTATAAAATCCAAAACTAGCCTTGAATTTATGAGTCATTAGTTCGATTAGATCCATCACAACAATTATTGATTGCTTTCATCATCGAGCACAAGTAAATTTTCCAAGGATTTCTAGTTTATTATTGCGTAAATGGTTTTCAACTAGTGCATTAAATTTCACTTAAAACACATAAGTTGACTTATCACATCAATTGGAAATGTTTTATAATGATGATAAACTAGAAATCCTTGAAATTTTGTGTATTCTTTGAAGCATAAAATCTTCTTTAACTGTAGTAATTACTCTAAAATTCTTACAGATAATTCGAGGACCACATTTCGATGGTAAATAAGATATTGATAAAATGATATGATGATAGATTACAATTGGTAGTCGTCATTATATATTGTGTGGGCATCCATGAATGAGGGACACGTCCCTTAACCTAGTATTACATATCAATAGTTAATATTTAGTGTATTATTGTTGTTGTTTCATTTCCTTCCCCTTAAGGGAATCTTTGTCTTCAAAGATGTATTGACACCAATGTCTGAATTCCTTTGAACTATCGTCTTGGGATCCTTTCTTTTTTTGTATTTGCGACATTTGAGGAAATGAGCCGATACGAGTTGTGGATTCCCAAGGAGAATTGTCGTATCGTTCTGATACCAAATGAAACGTAAAAGCTTCTTTAACCGTAGTAATTACTCTAAAATGCCCACAAATAATTCGAGGACCACATTTCGATGGTAAATAAGATATTGATAAAATGATATGATGATAGATTACAATTGGTAGTTGTCATTATATATTGTCCCTTAACCTAGTATTACATATCAATAGTTAATAATTAGTGTATTATTATTGTTGTTACATTCTTGTAATGATGAGTGAATTTTTTACTCAATATATGTAAGTTGAAAAGAATTTAGGAAATAATAAAAAAAAAATCGTTGTCAACATTTTCGTCTTCATAAACCTCCATTTTAAGATTAATCATACCTCAATGTTGAGAATCCTCTCGACTCTATCGAGCACTAATATACCACTTACTTTATTGGCCAAAGAAGGATGAAGCTTCTTGGTGCTAAGCAAGGGTTTGAATTTGTGAAGGAAATTGTAAGATTTCGTCTGATGGTGAGAGTGAGGTTCAACATTTCATGAAAGGATCCTTAATTGTGTTGGCTTTGGAGTTTTTTTTTTTTTTTTTTGAGTTTGATCCAATAATTGTTGATTTATTCAATGTTAAGGTGATGGTTTCACAAAAATGTTGTTCAAGGTTCAAACTTTCTTTGTAGAGGCTAGGAGCACCCTTGTATGTAATGAGAAAATCCTATTTACTTGAAATTCCACTTCATTAATGACAAATAATACATAAATATGAATTTATATAAAAGATGATAAAATAAGATATGATATGAATTACAATTGAGGGCCCATTATTTATATTTTGGGGGAATACCCTTTCACTAATAGTCATGTTTTTTCGGAAAGACATATATATGTTTATTATTATTATTATTATTTTATTCATAACATTGCCTTCCCCTTAAACATGCTTTGTCCTCAAAGCATAGTTTATTGTATGACTTTGTTCTCTTGCTCATAACGAATTTTCATGATGTTGTGAGCTTGGAACTATTATGCTTGATGAAACCATGCGGTATAATCTTCAGATTGTTGAACTAATGTGTTGCATTTTTTGGGAAGTGATCCATCCAAAATCTACCTTCATTGGAATTGTTTGATGATCGACTGCTCGTACAAAGCTTCTTAATTTAGGCTTCCATAAAAGTTTTCGATGTTGTTTTTGTTCATTTTCAAGGTTGCAATTGGTTTGTCTATAAGAATAACGATGTTTATTTTCTATTTTACTTTGATGTTGGTTGTATCGACTTCTGTGATTTGGGTGATGATAAGGAATTTGATTCGTTTGTGTAACCCTTGTAGAAACTTCAATTGTTTGTGATTCTCGTGATTTACTGGTTGATAATAACTCCGAGGATTTTTCTAACTTCTCATTTTTTAATTTTTTAATTTGTTCATTCAACCCTTGATTCAAATTTCTTACGCGAGAATTTTCTTCATTTTTTTGTAATAGATTCTTATTGAATTCATTTTAGAGATCCACTTCCTTTTGGTGGAATTTCTCTTGGATTTCTTCTTGCGATCTTCTTTCCCTTTTTAATTTTTTAATTTGTGCGATCAAGTCTTGACTATGATTCTTCAAACGAGTAATTTATTCATCCTTATTGGCGCCAATATTTTCAACTTCTTTCTTCTCGTTTTGTTTCGACTTCTGATTACCTTGTGAAATCATCTTTGATATATCCTTGAAGTATTCATATGTTGGAGCTTCTAAATGTGAATTCATTGTAATATCTTGAAATGTGATTGTATTTTGCTTATAAGAAAATGTTAGAAACTTATTTTCGACATTTAAGATGAAAGTCCCCAATGTTTTTATCCAAGGTAAACCCAAAATTATGTCACCGTCAAAGCTCCATAAGGAACTAACAATGAATTTCGATGTGACCATATAATCTCCAACATTCAGTTGTAAGACACTTATTTCAATTTGTTTCCTATCCCATAAGTCTAGCTCTTCACCTATATTTGAATCGGGAATCACTAAATGGTTAGCGAATTCAGTACTAATATAATTATTACTTTCAGCAGGTGCAATAGAAATGGTGATATCCTTCCCTACCAGTGTCCCTTTAATTCTAAATAGTATTGCAACATTTCTTTTTAAGGTCATAGGAAACTTTTCCTTCTTTTCAACATTAAAATCCATATTCTTGAGTTTTTTTTTGAAATTTATTCAATATCTCCTTTTTTTATACCATTGTAATGAGAAAATATCATTTACTCGAACTTCCACTTCATAAATGACAAATAATCCATAAATACGAATTTATATAAAAGATGATAAAATAATATATGACATGAATTACAATTGAGGGCACGTTATTTATATTTTGGCGGAATACCCTTTCACTAATAGTCATTTCTTTTCGGAAAGACATTATATATATATATGTGTGTGTGTGTGTGTGTGTGTGTGTGTTTATTATTATTCTATTCATAGCATTGTCTAACTATATACAATAATAATAACTAAGAATATATTGAAATCCATCTCACATACATTAACTATGTAGATGGTATATTCCTTATCTTTGAAGATTAATAACAAAGCATATATACAAGAATATATCCAAGTGTAATAATTCTTGACATCTCATACAATGGACTCTACCCTTACTTAGAGTTATCTAACAAACCCTAACCCTAACTACTATGGCTTCTACATTAATAAATGCGCCACATTACATTTATTGCCTGATAACAGCCTAGTTGGCCTTATTTAATAGTAACTAACATTATAGAGATAGTCCACACTCTATTAAATATCCACCATACCTATAGTGTTCTCAACTCTAATGGCCCCTTCGATCCCTGCTACATCTATGAGGAGGGTCCCACTAATTCATGCCACCAGTAACTCGTTTTTGCCAATGATGGAGGTAGTGGAAAGAATTTAGATCGAACCTTGATTATGTTCCTACTAGTATTTTGGTATTTTCTCTTTCTTGTTAACAAATTCAACATGGAGCATGTAACATGCATGGCATTGTTACAAGGCTCTTGTGAAAAGTGAATTTGTTGTAATTGTTTCCACTATGAGATGGTTTCTCTTATTAATGTCACTACTTTGGAAACATAAAATATTTCATTGAAGAGAGGAGGCTAAGTCAAAATTGGTAATTTTTTATGACAATTTTAAATGATTGACCCCTTTCAAGGAGCCTATTTATGCACTTTATATGTAACTATATGGATTATCTAAGGTTCATTAACCAAATCATTTGAATATTCACATAATTGAGTGGTAATAATTTGTTAACATTCCATTTCATCTACTAAATGATTACCATTTTCACCATGATTATATTTTTAACATCCCAACTATGAATTGGAAGATTAAAAGATTAGCGGTCTTATTGAGTTGTACATAGTGTTTTATAATTAAAATTGATGTTGCACATGAAATTTTGTCGACTCAATAACTTAATTTATAGGTTTTTATACTTTTTGGAATTTTAACTTCGGTCTTTAGAGTAGAGGTGTCTCCTAATGCAAAGATCGATCTTTAAGGTGATGACTCCATATCTCAACCACTAGACCACATCTCAACAAACTAATCTTAATTCTTTTAGACCTCGAAATTATTTGTGTGCAAAGAGGATTATTTTTTGGAGTTGTCTAATGAATTTCCAACTGCACTACTTCCCTCTAAATGATATGAATCCTTTGATAGTAAAATAGTTTTATATTATTTTCCGCGGCATTTCTGCCTTTCCGGGTATGAACACGATGCTTCTGATCAGCAACTCTCAAACTGTGCCCGGGATGAGCACGATGCTTCACCACAACTATCAAATCTTTTTGAGCCTCCATTGCTGCCCTCAATGTTTTCTCATACCACAAGAAGGATAAAAGCCCAAAAGACCGGTACCGGTTTTGGGAGCAAATTAACCAAACGCAGCAAGCCTGCACCAACTTGCACTTGCCTTTCCATGAAGAGTGTCAAATAAATATGGAAGATAACTTCGAAGCTAAGGAAGCTTGGAAAATAAATAAAAAACATATATGAGAAATTTTTTAGGAAAAAAAAGGAAACTTCGAGGAACTATATACAATACGGAAGAGTATCAAATACATATCGAAGATAACTTGGAAGTTTAGAAAATTTACAAAATAAATAGAAAAATATATATGAAAAACTTTTTGGAAAAAATAGGAAACTTGAAGGAACTATATGCAATATGGGAAATACATAAAAATCCAAAGAGGTATGTCTCATCAAGAAAATAATGATTATATTTTTTTTATAGTAACTGTATAAGTGATGTCAAATTTTGTTAGCTTATTTGGTTAAGGAGTGGGTATCTTTAGAAATGCTATCCAGGGTGGGGTGAGTTATTTGAGAGGAGACACCAAAAAATCCAACAATGTTAAACACATTTCTTTAAAAAAAAATGAAAAAAAAACTTTTTAGAAAAGAAAAAAACTATATTATATTAGTATATATATGAAGATGTAAAAAAAAATCATATACAAAATTGGAGAAATAATTTTATTATGTTCCCGACAGAAAATATATATGAATCGGTTAGGTCAATTAATTCGAGAGGCATATTTAAATTTTTTAGTTTTCAAATGTTTTTAATATAGTTTGATAAATGTTTATTTTTTAAATTATTTAAATATTTAGTTAACTTAATTTTTATTGGTCTTTTGCAAGGGACGTTTGCTTGGGTCTTTGTGCCCCAAGACCTGGTGGCGTGATAACGTAAGCAGTGGCATTGGCAAATGCTTCGTTTGAATTAATGGTATTCATAGTGGCAGTGGCAGTGGCAGTTGGTTTCTTTTAAAAAAAAATTTAAATGAGCCAGCTAAGTTTCTCCTTCGAAATAAATAATTGATAAGAAGAGACCCACTAAGAATGAGGCATACTTTTAAGCTGCACTTTTGCTGGGCGTTATTGCTGTTGGGTGATGGTAATCATGAGAGATAGTGAGAGATAATTCTGGACCATATATCATGAAGTGATGGATGCAAATTTTAATATGATTAGCTCCATGAATGGATGTGCGATAGTAGCTGAGTCTCAATAAATTCTCTGTATGAGATGCTATGGGGTCAATTAATTGATTGAAATTAGTTGGAAGTGGTGATTGATTGATTGATTCATTTAATTTGGCAGAGACGGAGATAGAATCAATGTGGCAGCCAATGCCCAACCATGCCATGAATGCAATGACTCAGACCATTTAATAAAATTTAAGGATACAAATCCATATATGTTTCTCTTAAATGCCTACTGCAACAACTGTTCCTCGCAATTTACAATAAATCCCGGACAGAAACACGAGGGGATTAAAAGAAGAGTTGGAGGCTCGTGATAAATATTGGACACAAATAGTAGCACGCATTTAAGTAGATATATATAATATATATGGATGAAAGTAAGAGTTAGAGGATAGTGATAAATATTGGACACAAATAATAGTATGCATTCAACGAGATATATAATATATATGGATGAAAGTAGAACTTGGCATCCATTAAACTTCTTTATGGAGATGAAGCACGTTGCGTTTGGTGCCAGATATCGCTCAAGGGAGCCTGTAGAATGAAGTAACGCCACCTTTTTTAAAGGCTTTAAAGTCTCCAACGATCTCCCAATCAGGGAAGCTTATCATTGCAATTCTATTTAATACCCTTCCGACATTGTCTCCAACTAATCCAAATCCCGACAAATACACAGAGAAAAGCGGTTTGCAATTTTCAATTTATCCTTAGACTTTTGGATTTGTAATTTCTTCATCATTAAATAGGTATCAATAAAGTTTCAGAGTATGGATATTTGCGCTCTAAATCTAGACGAAAGATGGAGGTCATCGGTAAGCCTTGAAGAACCATGCCAAGAATATTTATGGGTTCTTTATATATTGTTGTTTGTTTTTGTTTTATGCAATATGGCTAAGCAACAACTTCACAAGAATACAATGTTATCAAGATTGACCTATGGGTAATTATGTATAGTTTTATCTTCCTCTAATAGGGTTTCTCTTGTTTTGCTAACTTCCTCTAAGAGGGTTGCTCTTGTTTTGCTAACTTTGTTTCACCAACTGTGTATGTTGGTGTTGTTAAATTTGGAACCTGCTATTACTAGAGGATAATATGAGTTGAAACCATGCATTCACATGTTTTCTGGAAGTGAGAAGATGGCCCTTCCCAACAGCATTAGCCATATAATGGAGATATGGTAGATGGTGGAGGTATACTAGGGCGACAGAAGCTCCAACCAAGTACTTGCTCTTTGGATAACTGCTCCTCATGCACATCGAAGAATTTTCCCAAAAACGACAGGATTGAATTGTTGTGATTACACATGGCCTGACTGTTGAACAACATCTTGCTCGTCCATTGTTTTGTCCAAATATTTTGTGATTGTTTTTTAGTCTAAAATAGTATCAAGGCTTTCCATCTTGAAGAGCAGCTAACCAGCTATCTGTAAAGGCTGGAAAACAACAAAATGCAGCACGATGCAGAACAAAAAAAATGGTGTTTTTTGTGATCCTCTTCCATGAGATTTAAATGAATACACCAATCCTTCTATCACCTGACTCACATTTTGATGGTGGGGATATTCTACAAAATTGAGGATCCAAGAAAGGAGTTAATCCATAAATAGTGCAGAACATAAGAGATTCTTAATCATTGAAAGAACCTCAGGAGCTAATTTTTGAGGCCATATTACATAGATTTCAGTTGAAATGAACATCCATTACACATTATGGATTCTATTATTGTAAATTTAGACTGTTTCTTGAATTCTTCATGTTATTATATATTCTCTTTAATGAAAACTGCACAATTTGACATCAGTATAGAAAATCCAAAGTCCATTAAACTTTGAGCTTTCATTCATTTATTGGCGCATTTATCCTATATACTTTCATCACAATATTTTATATAAAACACAGTTGCAACTACGTTATACAAACAACCAAAACCACTGTGCCGAGACTGTGCTGATTCGATTGCAACGCCGCCTACAACACACTTCAAGTCATGCGCACATCAACTGCCACATGGCAACCACCATTCCTGTTTGTCGCACACAATCTTCATTTTATTTTTTTGTTCCGCTGGCTTCGTTGTTTGGTTGCTTGCTTTTCACCTACGGACTTAGAAGACGAGGAATACCAGTTGCTTGCTTGCTTACTCGCATGATGTTACTGGAATAACAGTGAGTGAAGAAGTCAATCACTTCGTTTATTGGCACCATGGAAGAAGCAGCCCGGTTTCCGCAGGCGGCTTTGACAAGCGTCCAGGGAAATTATAAGTGGATGTATGAAATAGAGAAAAATAATGGGAAATCGGGTTTTTGTTTACTGCAATTCTAAGTCAAATAATTTATTTTATATTTTAACTCAGAATAGCAAATTTAACTCACAAAAGGACGAAAAATAACAGGGTTTCTTCAGTCAACCCTGCTTTCATTTATCAGTGCTTAAAGTTACCCTACGTTGAGATATTATGGGCCGCTTGAGGAGAGGGATGAGATGAAAGGGCCCACCCACTTGCTATTGTTTTTTACTTTTTATTTGTGGTATTCGACGAGCATCGTACAACCAAGATCTTGCTGCCTCGATAAGAGAGGCAGAATGTAGCTTAAGACGACGAAGGACGGAGGACATAGTTAAAACTCATTTTTCATGCCAATTCAGTTGGAAACCAACTTTGAAGTCTGAATGTGTATGTTAAACAAAATATAGCACTTTTTTATTTTTTTTGGTTGGGAGTATACTTTTAACTAGTTATCAGCCTTCACGACTCTCTCATCCTTGGTAATGAGCTTATAATTTTCTTGTTATGTGCAGTGAAGAATCTCTACAAAAACTGAGGTGGGGTTTGGCTAAGTGGGGTCGCGGGTGGGATGAAGAGGGTTTAATAAATTTGTTTGAGCAATTACTACCTAAATTGTTTTCTTGGAAAGGTACCACCCAAAGGCTAAATAATTGACATTGTACAGGAAAGGGCTCTTAATTTGTTGAAAGACAGAAACCAGCCATGACCCATGATCCAAGGTCATTTCCGCCAAAATAGCATGCAGAGAATTGCTAATTCCACAGAATTACCAATTCCACACAAACTCTGAAAATCACGGTTATTGTAACTTCTCTAAAAGTTTCCTAGAAATTTTATTATATATTAGATTGTTTGTTTCACAAAAATGTTACACTAAAACAAAAATGTTTCGCAAATTCAAACCCCTATACAAGGATGCAACTATTCAAGCTTTGATAGGGAAGTTGGACTCACCATCGCTACCCTGTAGCATGACAACAATATCATGTAATTTAGTATTTTATGTGGCTTTGTATTTTAGAAAACAATAGGCATTTAAGTGCGTTTTGCAACCCATTCTTGCAGTGTAATTATAAATGATGTATTTAATATGGCTTTATAGAAATGAAAGAAAATGAATGTTTTTTAAATTCATTTTACAAAATGACATACTGGTTTAGTGCCTTCAGTGGGCGAAGAAAACAAAAACAAAATGGAAAATAGAGGGATCGTTAATTCTCATTTGTATCACATTAAATTTGGTTGTTTGGTTGATGGACGAGAAAATATTTTAAATTGTTTTGATTGATCTGTATTTATTTTAAATTGTCTTGAATGATCTGGAATACAATTGGGATTTTGGAAGTAGCTTTTTTTCTTCTTCATAAAAGCAGTGAATTCCAATAGCTAGTATTAAGTTATAATTTGGTTCGTGAATTCCATTTGATTATTATTTCATTTAAAGATTATTATGTCATTTAAAGGGGTTTGTTCTTAAAATTGTAATTGCAATTCAATTTCTGGTTTTTGAATTCCTTAGAAGCTGACTAATAGATGGGTTTTTTTTGTAAGACACAATGATGCACAATTGAAACAAAAAATCCCAATGATAATGGAAAACCATTTCCATCTTCTTGGATAGGTCCTTCGATTAGCACTTCCAGTACAGAGAGCATTCCAACTACTCCTAGGCTAGAGGAGCAATTAAGAATATCATCCCAGTTGTTGAAATTCACATTCAATGAGCTGAAATTTGCCACCATGAACTTTAGGCCAGAGAGTGTTCTCGGTGGAGGTGGGTTCGGATATGTTTTCAAATGCTGGATAGAACAGAATGATACTCCTACTGTCAAGTTAGGCACAGGCCTCACTGTTGCTATGAAGACACTTCATGTTTGTTTGATATGCAAGCTGCTGTTTTTTTGTTCTCCTTCTTGATATTTGCAATATAGGGTTGTTTTCCCTAAGTTTGTTTTGAGGTTCCTATTGCTTTGCATCAAAATTGGGTGATGGGATTTCATGTTGGCAAAGGATTTGGATTTTTAATAAGCTTTAAGAATGGGATATTTTGAGGTCCAACTATGTGCGGTCCAACACTGTTGATTTTCCAATTTTTAGTAGTATTGTCTGTGAGATTTTTTTGTATCGTGATGACCTAAATGTTGTGGGTAGTTTTTTTGCCTATGCCTAGAAGCCTTAGACAAATTTGATAGTAGAATCAATGCAGAAAATCTACAAGGAATCTGAATGTTGGGAAGAAAATAATTGTTGGCATGTGCCAAACCTATTTACATTGTTAAAGTTTAAATAAAACCTAAGAAAAATTATATACATAAAACAAACCATTTTTGTTTATTTGTTGTTGATCATGAAAGGATTAGATACAGGCACGGATGCTAATATTTATGAAGCTTTCAAGTTAACCTGCAACAACATATGACAATGTCGAGGACATTACCACCACGTGGCTCTTGTTAGGCATATGGCTCATTCTTAGGAGTTGAAGATATGACTTTTCGTTTTTTATAGCTCCGTCCACTTCATCATTTTGTTGGAAGTCCATCATTAATTTCCCAATCGTTAACTTCAAAGTCCAAAGGCATTCCCAATAATGTTTGGTTGTTTTTTAGCTTTTTCCACTTTATCATTTTGTCATAAATTTCCTAATTATAAACAATCATTAACTTCAAGGTTCAAAGGCATTCCCAATAATGTTGAAATTTAAAAAGTAATATATATCATGTTAATTCTAACCTCAAGTTTTTTTCCACTTCATCATTTTGTCATAAATTTCCTAATTATAAACAATCATTAACTTCAAGGTTCAAAGGCATTCCCAATAATGTTGAAATTTAAAAAGTAATATATATCATGTTAATTCTAACCTCAAGTTGCAAAGCATTCTTTATAATGTTAAAAATGATAAAGTTAAAAAGTAATATGTATTTGGTTGATTTAAATTTTGTTAGATAAAGACCTTTACTAAACGATAAAGTTGAAGTTAGAGAGAAAGAGAAAAACATTTACTAAATGATAAATAAAGTTAAAAAGTAATATGTATTATTGGATTTGAATTTTGATAGATAAACATTTACCAAATGATAAAATTTAAGAGAAAGAGATTTACCAAATGATAAAGTTAATAAGTCACATAGTAGTAATGTTCTTGCAAGTTGTAATTAAAAGCATATCTAAACATAAAAAATGTAATATATAAAGACAATAATGAGAGCATGTTTTTGATAATTGTGTTATTAGATTAAAACTAGAGTTCTAATTTTTTTTTTTTAAAAGGGCTATTTGTATATATAAGTTTAAGTGATGGTTATTCTTTGTAGATGTAACTTTTTTATTTCCTCCATCTTAATATTTAAAGAATCTCAAATCAAAATTAATTTATAGTGATAAACATTTGTACATAAAAATCTAAAACAATGTTACTGTTAAGTTAGTGATTTGTTTCTTCGAATTTTGTTTGATTTGTTTTTATTTCAAGTTACTCTTTTGATTTAAGTTTGATTATTTGCTTCTTTTAGGAGAATTTTTGGTTGTTAGGTGAAATTTTGAACTTGGCCTTTATATTTTTGCTTTATTTTTTGATCCTTTACATTTTGAAAGGGTTTTTAAAAGTCATTATATCAGATAATGGATTCACAAATGATATTCTGAGCATAGTCATTACTCAAAACAGCTTTTAAACTCCATGCAAAATGCCTAAAAGTTGTAAAACAACGATAAAATAGCGTTAATATTATTCTTGTAGCGCAAAAGGGAAAAAATAATGAAAGGGCGCTACAAGAATATCGCGACCCTCAATTCTTTCGATTTTTTAGCAAAATTTGGCATGATTTCGAATTGATGAGTGACTAATCACGTGTTCTGGAGAGTTTGCTACGTGTTGTCTCAGGAATCATCATGAGAATAAGTGGTTTCATATCGTGAAGAAGAGCGTGGTCATCATGAATTATAAAGCAGCTGATCATGACAGATGGTCGGTTAAATCAAGTTTAATCTGAGGAGAATTACTTCTTATCTTTTTTTAAAAAGCTGAGGAGTTAATGGAATGATGGTGCCTGCCTAAAGACACGGAGATTGCAGTTGCAAAGCTTAGTGGAGGTTTTCATAGTCGCTCAGAAAACTAGGGCTTCTTCATTTTGACACCTGGACTTAAATTGGACCCTGAAAGACACCTGTAACTCTCAGGTCGGTACTCAAGCAGTATGAAGAGCGGTTAAAAGTATCTACAATCGATCAATTAAAAGGTATTCCACGATAAGCCAATATAACTAAAAATTTGGGGCTTTTTCGGTGGGGTTCGTTCTATCAAAATTGATTGAGGGAAATGTTAAATTGTGCTCTTAAATGAAATTTCGACCAAAGAAATAGCTGCCTAAGACATTCTGAGATGTTCTGTTGAGTGGAGGATTGAAAAATAGCTCTATGTTGAACTATACATTTGTTGAAGTTCGAAAGAGTCTGTGTTGAAAACTGTGTATGTTATAGTACTTAAACTTCACAAAAAGAATTGATACTTATACACAGTGAGACAAATGTGTTGAATGGCTAAGATTACAAGGAGACCTAGTTTTAGTTTTGATACTAAGGCTACAGGAAGCATAATGTGAATAGATTGCAGATTGTTTTTGTTTTTCTCATCGAACAGACAAACAGTCTCCAGTTAGCTTGAGAAGCCAGTGATTGATATCACATTTGCAAAGTCTTAATTGTGTAGAAATTGTTGATAGGTGATACCAAAAAGGGTTTGAGAATTGATGTTGGTATCAATACATAGGGGTAAGAGTACATGCTGGAGATGGACAACCATTAGAACAACTAAATTGAGTGACAGTCATAAGTTGCAGTGAAGAGTCTGAATACTTCAAATGATCTAAGTTTTTCATATCTGTGATAAAACTCAGCCTGTATTAAGAAAACAAAAAGGAGCAATCAGAAAAGATTAAGGAGAAATGTTTTTTGAAACCTGAGAGATTAGAAAAAGAAACATCACATGTCAGGTTATCAATTGAACCCAAGAAGCCAAACAGTTTCCAGCCGTTAGAGACAGATGGGTAAGAGTGGTAAGATAAATAGAGCAGAACCTATTGATGTAGGTTGGATTGAAAAACTCCCTGGGTGTGTTGAATTATTCCAACAGGCTGGTTGGATGGACTTTTTCAAGAAGATAGATGGGTATAATGCTGAAGTTTCTTGTAAATTTGCACAATGTTTTAAAAATGACATGGTGACCTTTGACACTCTTAAGTTCAGGCTGACAGTGGAGTTGATTGCAGAAGCTACAGGGATTAAGAATGAAGGTGAACTATGGTTTAAGAAACTGCCCTTTACCTTTGATCCTCAAAGATATCTCTTACCAAATGTCACCCCGGACTGAAGTAAGGGCATCCTTATTCAAAATTTCAGGAAGGAATGGGTTGAACCAATCAGAATTTTGCAGAGTTATATTACTTGCGAGGGAAGGTATGCTTATGTATTTAAGTACCACTTCAGATTTCTGCAACATATGGTGGGGGTGTCCAAGATGAGCCTTCCATTCTTCTTATTCAAAATCTTGAAGAAAATGGCTGACAGGGTCAAAGGGCATATGGACCATTCTTCTCAGTCCATCTTTCATCATGGGCTACTTAAGTTGATTATCAGCACTATTTTGCAACATGAAGGGAAGACCTGGGACTTTTTCATCTTTTGGTCTGGCTTTAAAATCAAACAAGAAGATCAGCAGCCTAAGAGGCAAACCGACAAAGGGAAGGTACTGATCAGAAAATTAGGTCAGAAAGCTAAACTTGAAGACAAGAAGGATGTCAAAATTGAGAAGGCAACAGAGCAGGTGGAGGTTGACAGTAAACCCAAAGTGTTTTCAGTTGGTATTATAGATAGGTATTCATTGTTTTCAGAAGAGAAGTTGCAGCCTAGGCAGCAGTTGACACCAGCAGAAGTTTCCAAGGAAACTAAAGCTGCTGTTATAGAAAAGGCTGTTATGCCTGAGGATGAGTTGCAAATCAAGCAAAGAAGTCCACTCACCATTCTCTCAGATGATGAGGGATATTTTCTAGAAGAGGACCAGCCTGTTGCTAACACTGAAGTTAAAATTGAAACAGGCAGAGAATCTTCTACTTCAGAAATCAAAACAGTCAAACCTAATAAGAAGAAGAAAAGGATTGAAGTGATAGCCCCATATTGTAGGCCTAAAACCAGGCCAACGAATAAGCTAAGATGGAATATGAAGAAACTGCTCAATCCTAAATTGAATTCCAAGCAAGTGATTGTCTTGAAAGATATTTCCTCAGGTGAAGAACCAGAATTTGACACAATGAACATTAAAAGCAAGGGAAAAACAGTTGCTAAAGCTTCCTCTTCTCATTCTGCAAAAGTAAAAGGATCATCACAGTCAGTAAAGGAGTTAAGGCAGCCTGAGTCTGAATTGTTTGCTATATTTCTTGAAATAAGAAATGAACTTTTAAATCAACAACAGAAAGAAAAGGCTGAAATGCCTCCTGTTGAAGATCAAGAATGGGAAGATGAAGATGAACTTATACTTAGGCAAGCAGGTATTATGAAAGACCCTAATATTCCTGTTGTTCCCACAGATCTGTTAAATAAGGATGCAGACATCTTTAAGAGGTTTGACATACCTGAGATGCCCAGTTATGAACAAGACATCATGACAGGAAGGTCAGTTGATGCAGATAAAGAAAGCTTGCAGAAAATTATTAAGCAGTACAAACAACAGATGAAATATATGCAAGAGATCAATGAGGGGTTGATGATGGCTAACAGAAGCCTTAGAAAAGATCTTCAGGATGTTAATGAACATTGTCAGGAGCTGACAGCAGTATCCAAAGAGGTTCTAAAGAGAAAAGGAACCACTGACTTGCACTGTACAGAGTTGGAGAAGACAGTCAAGGACTTGCAGGAGAGAAATGAGGAGATCACCAAGAAGATAACTGACATGGAGCAGGAGCAAAGGTGAGCTGAGAAGAAAGCTCAAGCATTTGATGGCATTGCTTTGCTAGCTGAGGCAGCTAAGGACCTATGAGTTAGCTATTGATTTAGTTTTTGTTATCTCTTTTTGAGGAACATGTTAGTTAGTTGTTTACTATTTTTAGAAAATAGCATATTTTGTAATATTGTAAATTTCACTTTATCCCATCGAATTAGTTGAGGCAGTTAGGGTTAGATCCCTAACTGATTTTGTAAAGAACAGTATTTAGAGAGGTTAGAAAAGCATTGAGAGAATTGGATTTTTTGGATAGCTTTAGGAGGTCTGCAGACTTGTTCATGAGTTAAGTATCAAAACTCTTGTATGCATTTGATGATGAAACTATGTGATATATGAAACTTTTCACCCTTCAGTTTTGTGTTGGCTTCATTGTTAAGCTTGTTTAGTTACTTAAAGGATATATTCATTTCTGGTTTATGTTTATATGCTGGTGATGCTTGTCTTTTATGAATGAACTTCAGTACTGTGTTCTGTTGGATCTTGTTGAATATATTATGCATCTTTATCTTCTTATGTTTATGATTTAGTTATTACTTTGCTCATGAGCGTATTCCCTGTCCTTCCCCAAAGTTTTTAACCAAGAAAATACATCAGAAACCCTAAACCTAGTTTGTTTTATTGAGTTTTATTTGAGATTGTGTTGGCTTGTTTCTTTGGCCTTGGAAACAATTTCTGGCACAAACATCTTTGGCGTCGTTGCCGGGGACGAAGCTAAAGCATATCTTCCCTGGGATACTCATCTATTTTACTGGTTTAAGAGGTGGACTTAAACCAACACTTTTGAAGGCTAATTTTTCACCAAAGTTGTCACAGTGGCTTCTAGAGGAGTGAGAACCAGGAACAGACCTACTTCACCATTACATTCAGGGGTTTCATACCTTGAACAAATATTGAAAACAACAAGAAAACTCAGAAGGTCTCCGAATCTTTACCATCCCTCTGTGACCTTGACCAGTTGGGTGCTTCATTACATTCAGCTGAAACCTCACCTTGGATTAAGCCTACTATACCTGATAGCTCTTTTCAAATCTTTACAAATCCTTAATCCTTTAGAAAAGCCAAAGCTGCCTCTCCTGGTAAAATACCTCTTTTTCAACTGAAATTAGGTAAAAGTTCTTTTCAATCAATTTCTAGTCAAGCTTCTTCTTCAAAACCAGTCAGTCCAAAGATGGCAGCCCAAAAACCTCCCATAGACATGATGGACCAGATGGTTGCAGCCAGGTATGCACCATTAGTCTTACCTTAGCCTTTGCATGCATTGCCTGGAGGTGATTACCAGAATTATATGCCTAGGTTCAATGGACAGGGGGAAACCACTGCTGAGGAACATTGGGAGGCTTTCCTAAGTTGTGCTGACAATCAAAACATTGAGGTCAAAGATGTATGGATGAGGGTATTTGTTCAGAGCCTTGATGGGGATGTAAGGAAATGGTTCAGAGATTTTCCTGCCAACTCAATCACTATAATTGAAGAACTCCGGGATCTCTTCATGAGGCAATGGGGAGACACAAAAGATCACACCTACTATATAACTGAGTTTGGAGCTCTCAGAAGAAAAAAAGAGGAGACTGTTACAGATTTTTCCAAAAGTTTTAAAAAAATGTATAGTAGGATTCCAGCAGAAATTAAGCCTACAGAAACATCAGCTAAACTTACCTATGCCAATGCCTTTGACCATGAATTTTCTTTATTATTGCGAGAAAGGAGACCTATCACCTTGCTGAACATGCAAGATGCAGCATTGGAGGTAGAGTCCAATTTATTGGCTTCAAACAGACGTAAGAAAGAAACAACCCAACAACTTTATGATAAAAAAGGAAAGAAAGAAGCAACTTTAGGGAGTTCTGCTCCTCATTCTACTGAAGCCAAGATTGATGAAATGGCTAAGCTGGTGAAGATTCTTACTGCAAAATTGAATAAATTAGAGCTTGAAAAGAATTCTGGAAAACCTGTTCCAGAAGTTGAACGAAATCTAAATAACCAGAATCAGTTCAGAAGGCAATTTGCTCCTAGATTCATCCCAAGAGAGCGTAGGAACAATGATATCCAGCGAGAAAGGAGAGAAAATGAAGATCAAAGAGTGCCCCCACCTCTTCAGAACAATGTAGCTGATGAAGAAGAAGTTGATGAACAACTTCTTTTTGAAGAGACTGAGACTGATCAAGATATGAACCATTTTGGAGATGGATTCTCTGGAGGTTTTGTTACTGAAGAAGAATTTTTGAATGCAGTATATTTTGATGCATACATGTTTGAAGCTGAGGATGACTTGGAGTTAGAAAAGACTGCTGTAATTGCTGCTGTTCATCAGAATGAACCCAAGAAGACTATAAATCTCAGATCAGGCCCAAAGCAGGTGGTGCAAGCCCTAAAGAAGAAAGCTGATGTTCCTATTGCCATTGTTCCTTGTAAACAAACAACTGATCCTGTGCCAGAAAAAAGACAAGTTGCAGAAAAATCAAGGAAGACTTCAGAGGTGGAAGAGGTAAACAAATCTGTTCAGAATTTTAGTTTGGAGAATGATTTAGGGAAGTTAAAGATTCATGTACCTTTAACTGAGTTAATAAAGAATCCTTCATATAAACAAACAATCTTGAAAGTGACGAATTCAACAAGTAATCAGCCTGTTTCAGACACAGTTAATTTGCAGGAAGAAAACCCTAGAATCTTTATTGGATCAGCCCTAGCTGAAAAAACTGAAAATGAGGCTGGTGCTTCACCTCCTTTCTATGTCACCTTGACAGTCCATGAGCAAATGATTCACAATTGCCTTCTAGATTCAGGAGCATCCCACAATTTGATGCCAAAGGCTGTTATGGAAGCTTTGGGCCTGAGTATCACTAAACCTTACCATGACCTATATGCCTTTGATTCCCGAGCAGTGAAGTGCCTTGGAGTAATAAAGGACATGGTTGTCAGCCTAGCTCAATTGCCCATGGAAAGTGTGATAATGGATGTTGTGGTAGCTGATATAACACCGAAGTTTGGTTTACTTCTATCTAGGTCATGGGCAAAGAAGGTTGGAGGCACCTTACAAATGGACCTTTCATATGCCACCATTCCTATGTTTGGTGGAGAAAATAGAAGGTTGTACAGAGAGCTGCAGTTTGCTTACATAGTGACAGATGATAAAAATCCCACAAATCACCCACTGTACTCTGTTGATAGAGACCTTGGTACGTGCATGCTACATTTCAGTGATGAGGATAATTCTGTTGGTCTGTTACAAGTGGAAAAGGAACAGCCAACAAAACACAGTAGATAGGAAGAAGATGCACTGTGGAAATTGTATTTTGATGGATCCTCATGCAAAGAGGGTGCTGGAGCTGGAGTTCTTCTCAAATCTCCTGGAGGTGAAACAGTGAGGCTCATGTACAAGTTGGAATTTGTTACTACAAACAATACTACTGAGTATGAGGCTTTACTACTGGGATTAAAAGCTGCAAAAGATTTGGGCATTCAGCAGATTACTGCATTTGGCGACTTCGAAGTAGTTGTTCAGCAGGTTAAGAGCAACTATCAAGTGAAGCAGGGTTTGTTGAAGCTTTATTGGAATGAGATATGGGACATGCTTGAAAACTATTTTGTAGCTTTTAATATTACTTACATTCCAAGGGATTATAATCAGACAGCAGATTCATTGGCTTTAGCTGCCACACACTTCAGAATCCCTAAAACCACTCAGCTGAAATATCCAATTGAAATAAGGTACAGACCTTCTGTACCTGATAATGTAAAATAGTGGAGAGTGTTTGAAGATGATACTGAGATTAAAAGGTTCATTGAACTTACATATGAGTTTTCAAATTCCTTAATTGATCAGGATGAGGATGATGAAGAAGAACAGCTGGATGAAATTGCTGCAGAAGAGATAGCAGGTCATAAGATCATTGAATTGAAGAGTAATTTCATTCCCAAAGGTTTGCTACCTCTGGAAAGAATATTTACAAAGGATGATACACCCTCAAAGCCTATTGTTCAGTCTTCAGAAGAGAATGTGATAGACTGCAATATTGGTTCAGCTGAACATCCTAGAATGGTCAAAATTTCTAAATCATTGATAGCTGAACAAAGAAATAGATATATCAAACTGTTAAAAGAGCATGTAGATGTCTTTGCATGGTCCTATGAGGAACTAAGAATGTATGATATAGGAATCATACAGCATAAAGTGCCTTTAAAGCCAAATGTTAAACCATTTCGTCAGAAACTGAGAAGGATCAATCCAGCTTTGTTTCTCGTAATTGAAAAAGAAGTGAAGAAGCTGTTGGATGCAAAGATAATAGTGCCTCTCAGGTATTCTTCTTGGGTGGCTAATTTGCTCCCTGTCAGAAAAAAGAATGGAGAGATCAGATTATGTGTTGATTTCAGAAACCTGAATAGATCTTCTTTAAAAGACAACTATCCTCTTCCTAAGATTGAACAAGTATTGCAGCAAGTGGTTGGAGCACAAAGGATCTCTATGGTGGATGGTTTCTCAGGATACAATCAGATTGCAATGCACCTTGATGATAAGGAGAAGATAGCCTTTACAACTCCCTAGGGGACATTCATGTATGACAAGATGCCTTTTGGCTTGATGAATGCTGGAGCAACCTTTCAGAGAGGAATAGATATTCCCTTTGTGGGAGAAAAAGATAAGTTTGTGGTTATTTATTTGGATGATATTACTGTTTTCTCACAGTCGGATGATTAGCATTTGAAGCATTTGAGGCAGACCTTCCTAAAATGCAGAAAATTTGGCCTTTCTCTAAATCCCAAGAAGTCACATTTTGCTGTGCAAGAAGGTAAACTACTTGGTCACTTGGTGTCTGCTGATGGCATTAGAATATATCCGGAAAGAGTGAAAGCTATACTGAAGATCAGTTTGCCTAGGAGTAAAAAAGATGTTCAATCATTCATTGGAAAAATCAATTTTCTACGGTGGTTTATTCCCAACTTTGCTGAAACCATTAAACAGATCACAGCCATGCTCAAGAAGGATCAAGAAGTTAGGTGGACTCCTGAGGCAAAGGCTGCATTTAAGAAAATTAAAATAGCTCTTACTGAAGCACCTGTATTGGTAAGTCCTGATTTTACTAAAGAATTCCTTACTTTCTCATTTGCATCAGAAGACACGATTGCAGCTGTCTTACTTTAGAAGAATAAAGAAGGATTGGAACAGCCTATTGCCTTCTTCAGCAAGATTCTCAGAGATTATGAGCTGAAGTATAGTATATTGGAGAAACAGGCTTATGCTTTGGTAAAGGCTTTGAAATTTTTCAGAATTTATGTCTTGCATTCAAAAGTCATTTCATTTGTTCCAAATGCTGCTGTGAAAGATGTCCTAACACAACCTGATAGTGAAGGGAAAAGAGGGAAATGGATTGCAAAGATTATGGAGTATGATGTGGAGATCAGACCTACTAAGCTTGTGAAGGGACAGGGTTTAGCCAAGCTGCTGGCTGAATCAAATTGTCAGGCTCTCAGATTGTATGTTATGGCTGAAGAAATAACTCAAGAAGAAGATCAAGCAGCACTGAAAAAAGAGAAGATCATGGATTTTTACTCAGCATCTACCTGGTATGCAGACATAGTGTATTTCCTATTGTTTTTACAATGTCCTGAGCATTTGGATAGGAAGGCTGCTAGATATTTAAGGCTTAAAGCTAGTAAGTACTGTTTGATGGAAGAACAACTATTCTGGAAGGACCCAGGTGGTATTCTGCTCAGATGTTTGGACAAATACGAGATTGAAGGAGTGATTTCTGACTCTCATGAGGGTGCTTTTGGAGGGCACAAATACTGGAAGACAACAGCATACATAATTTTGAAAGCTGGATACTATTGGCCCACCTTGTTTGTGGATGTTTATCAGCAGGCAAGGGCCTGTGTCCCTTGTCAGAAGTTTGCTAGAAAATAGAAATTGTTGTCTTTGTCTCTAAAACCCATTGTAGTCAATGCTCCTTTCCAGCAATGGGGTCTGGATTTTATTGGAGAAATTAATCCAGCATCTTCAGGACAGCACCACTGGATTCTGATAGCAACAGATTTTTTCACTAAATGGGTGGAAGCCAGTCCTACAAGGAATGCCACAGACAAGGTAATCATGGATTTCATTGAAGAAAATATCCTGAGAAGGTTTGGCTGTCCTCAGAAGTTAGTGACAGATAATGCTAAGGCCTTCAAGTCTAAAGCAATGATAGCATTTTGTGAAAAGAACGGTATTTTGTTGAAGCACTCCACTCCTTATTACCCCCAGGGTAATGGCTTGGTTGAATCCTCTAATAAGAATATCATTCAAAGCATTAAGAAGCTACTAAAGCATAACAAAAGATCATGGGATTCAATGCTGAAATATGCATTGTGGGTTGATAGGATCACAGTGTAACAAGCAATTGGAACTTCCCCCTATCAGTTAGTATATGGTACAGAGGCAGTTTTCCCTATTCATTTGGGGATCCCAGTGATGAAATTTCTCCAGAATGCTCAAGAGGAGCCAGATGATATGCAGAGGAGAATTTTTGAGATGATAGAGTTATAGCAAAACAGGGAAAAGGTGGATGAAAAGGCACAGTTGTACAGAGCCAAGATAAAAAGCAGATTTGATAGAAACAACAAAGAAAATACTTTTTCAGTTGTTGATATGGTTCTAAGGTGGGATGCAAGAAAGGAACAAAAGGGTAAACATGGTAAGTTTGACAATATTTGGTTTGGCCCTTTCTTGGTGTCAAAAGTTTTGGAAAATAATACTTTTATCTTGCAGTCATTGGAAGGTGAGGAATTGTCCAGCCCTATTAATGGGCGATTCCTCAAGCATTTTTACAGTTTATAAGAGCATTTTCACTTGTCATTGTACATACTGGTGTGAGTGAAGCATAATAAGACTCTATAGCCCAATGGAAGTTTTGCAGACAGATAGATAAGATAGCAGACAGAAGGCACTGGTCTACAGGTTCTTGAAGCCTCGCAGGGAGGTCTTCATCCCGCAGCTGGAGCTAGATGTTAAGTCAGTGATTTGTTTCTTCGAATTTTGTTTGATTTGTTTTTATTTCAAGTTACTCTTTCGATTTAAGTTTGATTATTTGCTTCTTTTAGGAGAATTTTTGGTTGTTAGGTGAAATTTTGAACTTGGCCTTTATATTTTTGCTTTATTTTTTGATCCTTTACATTTTGAAAGGGTTTTTGAAAAGTCATTATATCAGATAATGGATTCACAAATGATATTCTGAGCATAGTCATTACTCAAAACAACTTTTAAACTCCATGCAAAATGCCTATAAGTTGTAAAACATCGATAAAATAGCGTTAATATTATTCTTGTAGCGCAAAAGGTAAAAAATAACGAAAGGGCGCTACAAGAATATCGCGACCCTCAATTCTTTCGATTTTTTAGCAAAATTTGGCATGATTTCGAATTAATGAGTGACTAATAACGTGTTCTAGAGAGTTTGCTACGTGCTATCTCAGGAATCATCATGAGAATAAGTGGTTTCATATCGTGAAGAAGAGCGTGCTCATCATGAATTATAAAGCAGCTTATCACGACAGATGGTCGGTTAAATCAAGTTTAATCTGAGGAGAATTACTTCTTATCTTTTTTAAAAAAGCTGAGGAGTTAATGGAATGACGGTTCCTGCCTAAAGACATGGAGATTGCAGTTGCAAAGCTTAGTGGAGGTTTTCATAGTCGCTCAGAAAACTAGGGCTTCTTCATTTTGACACCTGGACTTAAATTGGACCCTAAAAGACACCTGTAACTCTCAGGTCGGTACTCAAGTAGTATGAAGAGCGGTTAAAAGTATCTACAATCGATCAATTAAAAGGTATTCCACGATAAGCCAATATAACTGAAAATTTGGGGCTTTTTCGGTGGGGTTCGTTCTATCAAAATTGATTGAGGGAAATGTTAAATTGTGCTCTTAAATGAAATTTCGACCAAAGAAATAGCTTCCTAAGACATTCTGAGATGTTCTGTTGAGTGGAGGACTGAAAAATAGCTCTATGTTGAACTATACATTTGTTGAAGTTCGAAAGAGTCTGTGTTGAAAACTGTGTATGTTATAGTACTTAAACTTCACAAAAAGAATTGATACTTATACACAGTGAGACAAATGTGTTGAATGGCTAAGATTACAAGGAGACCTAGTTTCAGTTTTGATACTAAGGCTACAGGAAGCATAATGTGAATAGATTACAGATTGTTTTTGTTTTTCTCATCGAACAGACAAACAGTCTCCAGTTAGCCTGAGAAGCCAGTGATTGATATCACATTTGCAAAGTCTTAATTGTGCAGAAATTGTTGATAGGTGATACCAAAAAGGGTTTGAGAATTGATGTTGGTATCAATACACAGGCGTAAGAGTACATGCTGGAGATGGACAGCCATTAGAACAACTAAATTGAGTGACAGTCATCAGTTGCAGTGAAGAGTCTAAATACTTCAAATGATCTAAGTTTTTCATATCTGTGATAAAACTCAGCTTGTATTAAGAAAACAAAAAGGAGCAATCAGAAAAGATTAAGGAGAACTGTTTTTTGAAACCTGAGAGATTTGAAAAAGAAACATCACCTGTCAGGTTATCAATTGAACCCAAGAAGCCAGACAGTTTCCAGCCCTTAGAGACAGATGGGTAAGAGTGGTAAGATAAATAGAGCAGAACCTACTGATGTAGGTTGGATTGAAAAACTCCTTGGGTGTGTTGAATTATTCCAACAGGCTGGTTGGATGGACTTTTTCAAGAAGATAGATGGATATAATGCTGAAGTTTCTTGTAAATTTGCACAATGTTTTAAAAATGACATGGTGACCTTTGACACTCTTAAGTTCAGGCTGACAGTGGAGTTGATTGCAGAAGCTATAGGGATTAAGAATAAAGGTGAACTATGGTTTAAGAAACTGCCCTTTACCATTGATCCTCAAAGATATCTCTTACCAAATGTCACCTCGGACTAGAGTAAAGGCATCCTTATTCAAAATTTCAGGAAGGAATGGGTTGAACCAATCAGAATTTTGCAGAGTTATATTACTTGCGAGGGAAGGTATGCTTATGTATTTAAGTACCACTTTAGATTTCTGCAACATATGGTGGGGGTGTCCAAGATGAGCCTTCCATTCTTCTTATTCAAAATCTTGCAGAAAATGGCTAACAGGGTCAAAGGGCATATGGACCATTCTTCTCAGTCCATCTTTCATCATGGGCTAATTAAGTTGATTATCAGCACTGTTTTGCAGCATGAAGGGAAGACCTGGGACTTTTTCATCTTTTGGTCTGGATTTAAAATCAAACAAGAAGATCAGTAGCCTAAGAGGCAAACAGACAAAGGGAAGGTATTGATCAGAAAATTAGGTCAGAAAGCTAAACTTGAAGACAAGAAGGATGTCAAAGTTGAGAAGGCAATAGAGCAGGTGGAGGTTGACAGTAAACCCAAAGTGTTTTCAGTTGGTATCATAGACAGGTATTCATTGTTTTCAGAAGAGAAGTTGCAGCCCGGGCAGCAGTTGACACCAGCAGAAGTTTCCAAGGAAACTAAAGCTGCTGTTATAGAAAAGGTTGTTATGCCTGAGGATGAGTTGAAAATCAAGTAGAGAAGTCCACTCACCATTCTCTCAGATAATGAGGGATATTTGCTAGAAGAGGACCAGCCTGTTGCTAACACTGAAGTTAAAATTGAAACAGGCAGAGAATCTTCTACTTCAGAAATCAAAACAGTCAAACCTAATAAGAAGAAGAAAATGATTGAAGTGATAGCCCCATATTGTAGGCCTAAAACTAGGCCAACGAATAAGCTAAGATAGAATATGAAGAAACTGCTCAATCCTAAATTGAATTCCAAGCAAGTGACTGTCTTGAAAGATATATCCTCAGGTGAAGAACCAGAATTTGACACAATGAACATTAAAATCAAGGGAAAAACAGTTGCCAAAGCTTCCTCTTCTCATTCGGCAAAAGTAAAAGGATCATCATAGTCGGTAAAGGAGTTAAGGCAGCCTGAGTCTGAATTGTTTGCTATATTTCTTGAAATAAGAAATGAACTTTTAAATCAACAGCAGAAAGAAAAAGCTGAAATACCTCCTGTTGAAGATCAAGAATGGGAAGATGAAGATGAACTTATACTTAGGCAAGCAGGTATTATGAAAGAACCTAATATTCCTGTTGTTCCCATAGATCTATTAAATAAGGATGCAGACATATTTAAGAGGTTTGACATACCTGAGATTCCTAGTTATGAACAAGACATCATGACAGGAAGGTCTGTTTATGTAGATAAAGAAAGCTTGCAGAAAATTATTAAGCAGTACAAACAGCAGATGAAATATATGCAAGAGATCAATGAGGGGCTGATGATGGCTAACAGAAGCCTTAGAAAAGATCTTCAGGATGTCAATGACCATTGTCAGGAGCTGACAGCAGTATCCAAAGAGGTTCTAAAGAAAAAAGGAACCACTGACTTGTACTGTACAGAGTTGGAGAAGACAATCAAGGACTTGCAGCAGAGAAATGAGGAGCTCACCAAGAAGATAAATGACATGGACCAGGAGCAAAGGTGAGCTAAGAAGAAAGCTCAAGCATTAGATGGCATTGCTCTGCTAGCTGAGGCAGCTAAGGACCTATGAGTTAGCTATTGATTTAGTTTTTGTTAACTCTTTTTGAGGAACATGTTAGTTAGTTGTTTACTATTTTTAGAAAATAGCATATTTTGTAATATTGTAAATTTCACTTTATCCCATTGAATTAGTTGAGGCAGTTAGGGTTATATCCCTAACTGATTTTGTAAAGAACAATATTTAGAGAGGTTAGAAAGGCATCGAGAGGGTTGGATTTTTTGGATAGCTTCAGGAGGTCTTCAGACTTGTTCATGAGTTTAGACTTGTTCATGAGTTAAGTATCAAAACTCTTGTATGCATTTGATGATGAAACTATGTGATATATGACACTTTTCACCCTTCAGTTCGGTGTTGGCTTCATTGTTCAGCTTGTTTAGTTGCTTAAAGGATATATTCATTTCTGGTTTATGTTTATATGTTGGTGATGCTTGTCTTTTATGAATGAACTTCAGTACTGTGTTCTGTTGGATCTTGTTGAATATATTATGCATCTTTATCTTCTTATGTTTATGATTTAGTTATTACTTTGCTCATGAGTGTATTCCCTGTCCTTCCCCAAAGTTTTTAACCAAGAAAATACATCAGAAACCCTAAACCTAGTTTGTTTTATTGAGTTTTATTTGAGATTGTGTTGGCTTGTTTCTTTGGCCTTGGAAACAATTTCTGGCACAAAGAGTTACAATTGAAAATAAGCTAAAAAAAAATAGTTTTTTTTTTAATACCAAAGATTTAAGAACTTCTCAAATGGAGCAATGTTCCTTGAAAAAGAAGCATTATACTACTCTAGAATCTAATTTGACTAATACTATGTAGAATAGAAACTACCGATGGAAAATGTCACAACCTCACTTGAGAATGATATTAGTTTGGTAAACTTATTGGCCAACAACTATTTAAGCTAAGAACAACAGGCAATGTAAATTATATTGGATGTTTCTCACAATACAACATATGTGACTATGTAATTAAAATATTTATCTGCTGCAATTTTGGTTCACATAGTCGATGTTGGTTAGAACTGCAACATCAAGAGGTAGTTGTAGTTTTTCAAAGACTTTGATAGCCTTGTGCAAATGACCAAGAAGGAATTTATCTATAACAAGTCCATTGCATCTTGAAGTTGCTTACTAAGTTAGCAATAACATGAGTTTAAGATTCATATCAAGTTGATGCATCATTTTAGGCAAGGCCAACACCAGTAGCAGATTAACTAGGAATCAAGTAAGTACGCATTGAACCCAATATATTATCTCTCTCACTTATCCATATCATGGATGAGTGCTTAATCCTTCCCTTTAGATATTTATATACCTAGCTAGTTTTCCCAATTGTTGTAGTCAAAGAAGCATATCCATATGGAAAGCTAGTTTAAGTTGTTACAAGTTTATCAGGGTATGGACCTACAATCATGAACCTACAACAAAAACTGGAATTTTCGCCAAATTTAGCACCATATTATAGTGCAAGTTTTTCCAATTGTAGTGAACAAGCTAGTGCTAAACATGGCACTATTGTAAAATTCTGTAAAACATCGACTATTGTGTCTTTGTTTTTGTCCTTTTTAATGTCTATTTTTAGATCCAATTTTGAACCCAATTTTTTACGCCCTTATTTGTGCCCAATTTTGCATCTAGTATTGCATCGTTTTTTGCGTCCTTTAATAAATCCTTGTTTGCACCTAGTTTGGAGCCCATTTTTGCATCCAATGTTGTGTCCAATTTTAGTCCTAGTTTACGTCGCGTTTTGAGCCCAATTCTACACCCTATTTTACGTCCAATTGTTTGTCTCATTTGAATCTAGTGTTTTGTCCATGTTTGCATCCAAATTTTGTCCTAGTATTACATCTAGTTTTGCATCCAGTTTTACTTCTGATGTTGCATACGATTTTTTATCTCGTTTTACGTATTTTTTTTCTAGGTTTGTGCCCAATGTTGTGTCCTATTGTACGCCTTAGTGTACGCCTAGTGTTGTGTTCTTGTTAATGTATTTTTTGTATGTCTAAGTTTAAACCTAGTGTTGCATCTAGTTTTAAACCCATGTTTGTGTCTATTTTTCATCTAGTGTTACATCCAATGTTGCATCCCATCTTGCATCCAATATTGCATCTTGTTTTATGTCTTTTTTTGTGTCAAGTTTTGCACCCAGATTTGCACCTAGTGTTACGCCTAGTTTTGTGCCCAAATGTGTGCCCAACTTAGCATCTAATTTTAAGAATCCACTTTTGCATCGACTATTCTGTCTGGTTTTGGGCCTCGCATTGCATCTAGTTTTGTGCCCATATTTGTGTCTAGTGTTAAGTCGCTTTTTGCATTTAGTTTTGCATCCACTTTTGTGTCTAGTCTGACGTCCACTTTTTCCTCACATTTTGCATTTAGTTTTACATCTAATACTGCATCCATTTTGCAACTTGTTTTTCATCCATTGTTAATTAATAATTTTAACTTCAATTATTGACTTTGCGTCTGTTATATTAATATCAATTTAATATATCAGCTTTTATTATTTTTCATCTATTTTATTAATTTCAATTAAATATTGAATTATGTCAAAGTTTTCAAATGTCAATAAGAATTCAAATTTATGGCATAACATTTGTAAATAATTTTAAGGGAAATGCACAACATCCATCCAAAAGTAGTAATATCATCATACATACAAATTATTCATCAAAACACTATTGACAATTTACAATATAAATAAAGGAACAAGAAAATATTGATAATATCATCGCCTTTAATCGAATCAATTAAAATTCAATTGTATGATCCGAACATATCAAAATATTTCATGTATATCATTATAGTAAAGTAAAAAGAAGTCAAATATATATGATTTAAATACTGATCTGGCAAGAAATAAGTTGTATGATCTCCATATATAGATATAAAAGTCAAAATGATAAATATATCATAGTTATATATCAACAATAATACATGTAAATATAATCCAAAAATGTAGCATGGTCATGCATAACATCAATTGTGGAAATTGAACCCAGTGATAGATTAATTTTACTCACAACAATTAACAATTGATCATGCAAAATCACTCACAAAAGAGGCTGAAATTGGAGCTGAACACTAAACTGTATTAACTCAGTGTACAATAGCCAACCCTGTTACATAATAGGTTGCTGAATAAATAATATACATCAGGGATTCGAATGCA
>LPNX010580189.1:95497-139982 GCA_001517045.1 Pseudotsuga menziesii | reverse complement strand
GGAAAGAGGCAAAACCAACTTGGGAAAATCCTCCCTTAAACATGGACTGTAAACAAAATTTGGAAATATTGTCTTCACTCATGCTTCACAGCATGATCATCAATCCCCAGCAGTGATTTGAGATTGTTGAATATCTTCTCACAAAATGATTTGGTGAAGATATCAGCTACTTGTTCTGAAGATGAACACAAGAGTAGGTGAATGGTGCCATCATGCACAAGTTCTCTGTTGTAGTGCATATGGATCTCAATGTGTCTGGTTCTCTGCTTCTAAAATGGATCTTTGCAGATTCAAATGATACTCTGGTTATCATAGTAGATGGAATTTGAGTACTCTGGTTCGAATCCACGCTCTCCAAGTAAACCCTGCAACCATAAACATTGAGTTGCTGCATTAACAACTCCTCTGTACTCTGCTTCTGTAGATGAGAGTGCAATGGCACTCTGTTTCTTGCTTGACCAGCTGATTGGCCCTTCTACAAGCATGAACACATATCCTAATGTGGACTTTCTATCTGTGCTATCACCTACCCAATCACTGTCAGTAAATCCAATCAAATCAAGATCATATTTTGCTTTATAGAAGATCCCATGTGTCCTTGTTCCTTGAACAAAGTTAAGGATCCTTTGGGATGCTTTCCAATGAATCTCATGAGGCTGATCCATATATCTAGAAAGCCACACTTACTACATAAGAAAGATCAGGTCTAGTATGTGTCAGATACAACAAACATCCAATCAATTGCCTATACAGTGTATTGTTTACCATAGGTGAAGAATCAGCTTCTTCCAGCTTCACTCCTGAAAGGAAAGGAGTTTTGCTTGCTTTGTAATCCTTCATTTTGAATTTGTTCAGAAAGTATAAGGCATATTTGGACTGGTGCACCTTGATTCCAGCTTTGGTTTGAGCAATCTCAAGCCCCAAAAATTGACTTAAGAGCCCCAAATCTGTCATGGAGAAGGCTTAGTTCATAGCTCATTTTAAGGAAGCAATCTCAGCCTTTGAGCTTCCTATAATGAGGAGGTCATCAAAATATAACACAATGATCATTAATGAACCATTAAATAACTTCAAATAGACATTTGGATCTGATTTGCACCGAACAAAATTCAGTGATAGCAAGAAGCTATCGATCTTGGCATACCAAGCCCTAGGGGCTTGCTTTAGCCCATACAATGACTTTCTCAACTTGCACACAAGAGAAGGGTTAGTAGAAAAACCTTGAGGCTACTGCATATATATCTCTTCAGTGAGATCTCCATTCAGGAAGGCACATTTTACATCCATGTGATGTACCTCCCATTGCCTTAAGGCTGCAATGGCTAAGGGTAGCTTGATGGAATCCATCTTTGCCACTGGGGCAAAGGTCTCATTGTAATCTATGCCATGAACTTGTGAGTAGCCCTTGGCTACCAATCTGGCCTTGTACTTCAATGGTTAACCATCAGCAGCAAATTTGGTCTTATAGACCCACTTACACTGGACTAACTTTCTCCCTGGGGGAAGATCCACTAGCTCCCATGTCTTGCTCTTCTGGAGTGAGCTGAACTCCTCCTTCATGGTTGTTTTCCATCTTGGATATCCTACTGCTTCTTCATATGTTTGAGGATCATACTCCACCATCAAGTAGCATTTTTAAGCAAACATAGGATCCTTCATGCACAGACCACTCTCAAACTAAGATCTAGTCCTCCTTGGGTCATTGGGATCCCCAGCTAGTTCTCCTGCTGCATGTAGTGTCTTGGATTCCCATTTTGGACTTGTAGGGCTGTTAGGGTCTGCAATAAACTCATCTGCATCAGACAAATCAGAATCAGCATGTTCAACAAACTCTTTACTTACTTCCTGAGGTTCAGGTGGAGAAGAGGCTTCTCCAACTTCCATTGCTGCAAGGGGTTCTTCTTCAAACTAAACACACCTTTCGATGAAGGCTTTGTTTGTGCTCAAATTTATTAGTTTGTACCCTTTTGAATCTTTAGAGTATCCAACAAAAAGACACTCTTGGCTTTGGGGCTGCAAAGCCTTCCTCTTCTCTGTTGGAATTCTAGACCAAGCCTTTGAGCCAAAAATCCTGAAATGGGTCACATCTGGCTTGTGCCCACTCCATGCTTCGAAGGGAGTCATGCCATCAAGTTGTTTATGAGGCACCCTATTCTCAATATATGCTGCACAGTTGATAGCTTCGGCCCAGTACTTTGGTGGCAAATTTTTGGCCTCCATCATGCATGTTGCCATCTCCTTCAGTGATCTGTTCTTCCTCTCAGCAACACCATTTTGCTGTGGTGTGTAAGGGATAGAATGCTGCATCTGAATACCTGCATCTGCACAATAATTAATAAACTTAGACTTGACATACTCACCACCATTTTCATATCTGAGGGCCTTGAGTTTCCTTCCAGACTGGTTCTCAACCAAAGCCTTAAAGACTTTGAATAGGCCAAAAACTTCAGACTTGTGTTTCAGGAAGTGAACCCAGCAATACCTGGAAAAGTCATCAATGAAATTCAATGCATATTTGGCCTGACTCATGGACATATGAGGGAATGGGCCAGCAACATCACTGTGGATCAGCTCAAGGGGTGCAGAGGTTCTCTCATGACTAGCTCTCTCAAATTTATGCTCTGGGTGTTTTCCTAGGATACAACCTTGGCAGACTCCTTTGGAAAATTTTATCTTGGGAAACCCTATGACGATCTCTTTTTCACTAAGATCAGAAAGATATTTGTAGTTTAGGTGGCCAAATATTTCATTCCAAATCTTGCTGGCTTCATTAGCATGAATCAGAAGAGCAGAGGGCTTTGAGTAGGGTAGGAAGTGTGAGAACATGTATACCTTTTGAGCATGATTTGCAACTCCTTTTGCAATGAATCTACCACTTGAGATCTCTGTGATCTCAACTTCATCAGGGGAGAATATGACTTTCTTAGGAGACCCAGTGTGGGTCATCTGATACACTGACAAGAGGTTGGAGGCAAGACCAGGCACATACAAGACATTGCTGAACTGGCCATGATCAAGATCAATCCTCCCTTTGCCCAAACTTTCAGTGAGAGAGTCATCTCCTGGTACTATAGGTGGTCCTTTCGACATGTCAAGTGAGGAGAAGGCCTCCTTGGTTGAAACCATGTGTCTTGAAGCTCCGGAATCAATGATAAAACTGGGTGAGCTTGATGTGCCAGCAACCAATGCATGAACTCTCTCTCTGTCATCTGAACTTGATCCTCCTTCTCTCTTCTTTGAGCTGTCTGGAAGGGAGATGCCATTCTTCTCCAGGAGTTGGGTCAGCATGTCTATTTGCTTCTTCATACAAGAGCTTTCAGTGTGATTGCCCTTATTGCAGTATGAGCACTTGTTCATTTCACCTTTGTTTTTCTTCTTCTGGTAGTTCTTCTTGGAACCTTGTGGCTCCTCCGGAGACTGTTTCTTGTCTCTCTTTTGCTCAGGTGGCTTTTTAGCTTTCTTTTTGCTTTTTGAATCCACCTTCAAATCTCTAGCAATCAGAGCTTGATCTTTGGATGGTTTGATGGTTCCCATCATCACCAGCTTATCCTATTCTTGTGTGAGAGATTCCATGAAATCTGCAAGGCTAGGCATCTTCCAGGTTCGAGTTGTCAGTTTTGTGGCATAGAAGGTCAAAACAAACACTAAATAGTCAGGGCCTAGCTTTGAGAGAATGTCCAGGATGAGCTGATCATCCTTCTTTTCGATCCCACACTGTTTCAGCTGCAAAACTAGTGCTTTGAACTTGGAGAAATATAGCTGCAGGGATTCAAAGCTATTTGGACTCAGAGAAATCAGCTCATTTTCGATTTGATGTCCCCTCATCTCATTTGTCTTTCCAAAAAGATCATAAATATTCTCCCATACTTCATTCGGTGATGTCAATCCATCAATATGGAAAAGGAGGTCTCTGGAAATACTCAGACACAAGAGACCATAGGCCTCATCCCTCATGTTGTGACATTTAATCTTCTTTGCAGCTGCATTGGGCTCTGCTTCTGTTGCCATAGTCACCCTGTAGAGGCCTTTCACTCTCAACAGTGTCTCCATCTCTGCTTTCCATTCAAAGAAATTGAAAGGAGTCAAGATAGTTTTATGTGATTGATCCATATCTTAGAAAATCTGTCCCGGCTGTCATTAGAAGGCTCCCAATCACTGATGTCAAACCTGCAAAACAATTTTGAAGGAGAGAAATCAATCTACAATGGCTCTGATACCATGTGGAAATTGAACCCAGTGATAGATTAATTTTACTCACAACAATTAACAATTGATCATGCAAAATCACTCACAAAAGAGGCTGAAATTGGAGCTGAACACTAAACTGTATTAACTCAGTGTACAATAGCCAACCCTGTTACATAATAGGTTTCTGAATAAATAATATACATCAAGGATTCGAATGCATGAGGAGCAATTCGAATCTAGCATAAAGCAGGCTTACTAAAATTAAGCAAATCCCCCATAGGTGTAAAAAGTTGATCCCAAATCTATCATGGAGCTCACGAATTGGGAAAATTGCTTAGGCAAGCTAAAGAGTGGTGGAATGGCATCTCATACATGCTTTTGCAAGGAGAAAAGAGTGGAGGATGAAGAGGACAAAAAACTAGTTCACCTCACCTAGTCTAGCTTTTCCATTTTCCTTAAAACACTGAAAAAGAAGGAAATAAAGCAGTAAAAGTAGAAGGGCGCCTAGGAGGCCAGGAATAAATCAGATTTGATTCCTTGGGCTTTCCCATGCACTACATGAGTCAAATAAGGAAAGTTTGACCACTATGGATAGGTAAAAGACAACTTGCACAAGGTGGGACACATGAACTAGGCTAATAAGACAAAAATAATTAAATTAATGTCTAAGTGGATAAACTATGGGTTGATTATTCTAACATCAATAACTATCTAGCACCACCAACATCATCATGAAATCATGGTCATGATTCTCATCGTGATCATCAAACTCATCATCTTGATCAACCTCGTCACCATCATTATCTTCTTCTTCTTCTTCTTATTTTCCTATATCTGAAGTAGGTTCACCATAATTTGGATCATGATGTATAGAGTCATCATTTGCTATGATCTGAAAAAAATTCAATATTAGATGCTACCATTAATTCCATACCACAATGCATATTTCTATTATTTTTCTAATTTTAACTCATTCCAAAGTATAACAAAAGTATATTAATACAATTGTAGTTAATGTGTGTGCACTAATATAGCTACAAAAAAGTGCAAAAAAAAGAACTAAATGACAAATTTAGAAAAAAATATAAACAAATTAACTAGTTTAAGAAGTATTAAATGTCAATAATAATATTGATCATCTACTTCCTTTTATGATTTCGATGAATAATAAAATGGTAGATTTTTCTTAATTGTCAAAGATGTTTTACAACTTTGACCATCAATCTTTCCTCCACTCAACTATTTATTGCAATAAATGAAAGTTTGATACAAGAAATGTCTATGGGAGAAATAGGGAGAAATGTCTATGTAGGAATAATTCATTATGAAATGGAAAACATATGGGATGAACGTGGCCTCATATATCCCATTGAAGTTGACTCAAAATACTAAAACCAAAACATCTTGTTTAGGGTGACTTAGACTTGAATATGAAAACATTCAGGATGCAATCCTAGATCCTAGTCCATTACCATATATAGAAGACTCCCGATCAGATCTAATGGGAGAAAAAATGAGACTTACTTCTTTGTATGTTGTGCATACATCCAATGAAATGGATTTCATTTCAAGATGTGGAAATGTGGTTATGAAAGGAGATGTGGAGGACGGGAAATTCACATAAGTGATGTCTCATCGATCAAGTTCTTTTACTGTGGGTATACCATCAATATGAATCTGTATCGAAATTGCATGAGGGTTTCAGAAAGAGAGCATCAAAGAACAAGGAAACTCTTTCCTTGCATTGGATGCTTCTACTCCTACTATCGTTCCACTTGATTCAACTCCTAATCACCCTAATATTATAACAACTCCTAATGCTTCTCTATCTGCTTTGCATAATAGTTCTGAGGTGATTTCCCATTGAGCGAAATCATCCAAAAAGTGATTTGAACACTCCTAGCAATGTCATTAAGTATAATTTTTTCCATGTACAAGCCTTCTCCAACCTTAATTCTCTTGGTATTTTAATATTTACCAATGATGCTTGGGAAGAGTATCCATTAACTTCATCACAAACTTTCATCATGCAGAAAATGCAGACAAGGGATTTGGATCTTGAGGAATCATTAGTTACCAAATTTGGATGGAAAATTTTTCATTTGGGCTTTTGTAATGATTTTAAGGGTTCCTATGTCATCTATTTAAGCTAAAGTCAATGCAATGTCTAAACCATGAAAAGACAAAAGGGGTTTGTTTTAATCGATGGCTACTCAAAGGAATTGTTTCTTACATCATATGAAAATTTGAGTGTTTTTACAGAAATGATTTAGAATCTCAAGTTGCTTCCTCCTTTGTGTGGGTATTCCACCTCTACATGGACCTTGTACTCTTAAATTTTTTCCAATAATTCTTCAGCTTCACCGCAAGGATTCCCTTTGGTTCTAGTATCAACTTTCTCTCTTTATAACTAAGATAAAGCTCTTTTTGAGGAACCACTACACTGCCTATTCTCATTTTAAGATAGGAAATGTGAAAGACATCCTAGAGTCTTTGCTTGGTAGGAAATCCCCCTACATATTCTCAGTCTTGCATCACCCTTGTTACAAAAACATAATTCTAAAATGTGTAGGCATATCGTTGATGTTCAACATAGAAAGCATCCAATATATTGAAGTGATCAAGCCCAATATCTTGCCACTTAGAAATAGGATCAGAAACCACCTCTACAAGGTCACATAGTTCAATTGTCTCATTTTAAATCCTTTGAAAAACACATTTTTACTCGTTGTTTATTTTCCAGTGTAGGATACTTGTTTGAACATTTCTCTACGGGGAAGCAATAGGTTGAGGAAAGGGGATTGTCAGTTTCTTGGTACCTTTTCTTGTTGTCCAGAAAGGATGGATGTATTGGATTGACAAATAATAGTATTTGAGGGATCATGTTAGTAGAAAAATGGGTTAGAAAATCTATAAATAGAAATGCGACGTGATAGATACTTGTCTACAATTGCATACAAAATGTGACACATGTACAAGGTATACTCAACCAATATGAACTTTTCATAATGAGATCAAATATCTTTAAATATCTAGTTCATGTATAGTAGATATGACAACCATGGAAATTGGTTTCAGAATGATTGCATTGGGATTATGATGACTATCGCCAATATTATATTATTTTATTGTTTTTCTAGGCTTAAACAACTACCTCATGGTACAAGTCCTGGTGATTTAGTGCCCATATTTTATGGGAAGGTTGCAAAAGAGAGTGTGGTGTCTTATATTGCTTTTTATGGGGAAAATCCCCCTTCAGTTGTACATCATTTGAAAAGTGAAAACAATCTCTTGGGTACTAATCACCCACATTACATCTTCCTTGTGTGTTTTTATCGTGGTATCAAATGAGGGTTTGACCCCTTAGCTATGTGAACATGCAACATTGGTGTCTATGGAAGTGAAGATTACTACTCGTAACTACAAAGGAGCACTTTATTTTTCATGTGGTTTGTGCATGAAAAGTAAATTGGCTAGTACACTCTATCCAAATATATTACAAAGTCATTTTCAACTAGAGAGTGAAGATCATGAATGAAATTTCAATACCCTACGTACATTGTTGATTTACATGAAACGCTGCTTGATGATCCATAGTGGTGTGATTGTTATGGGTGGACAACAAAAGACACAATACCTACAAATTCCATAAAGGATATATGTGTAAAGTTGTTGCTAAATGTAACAACGTCATATATTGTCACACTTGTAAAACCTATTTCATCTCTATTGCACCACAAAAAGAGATCACCCCACCTCCTTACACCTATTAAGCTCATTTACTCTTTGATACAAAGTCCATGTGTTGTCTATAAGAGTATTGACCAACATAGGAAAGTTATTGAACCAATAAGTACAACCATGTAAAAATACATAGGAATATCTCATATACATATTTATACAAGAAAGCACTCACTAAACCCAAGATACACCCATCTACTATGGGTTCCAAACCATCTACACTCACCCAAAAGGTATTCATTTAATCCCACAAGAATAAAATGAAATATTCTAACATTCCCCTTGATGTTTATTTAATGAAAAATATATCATGACATTAGGACACAAGATATTACATCACTTTGGAATTCTAGAGTAAATTGACATCACACCTGCCCGAAAAACATGGTACTTGTTCATAGAATCACTTTGGACTTTCTTAATGAAAAAGGGCAATTTGGGTTGATTCATATCATTGCAATAAAGCGCTTGGAAAAATAAGAATTTCATACTTGGTGAGAATTGTGGGACAAGGATGCAAAACTATTAGTAAATTGGCATTACACCTATTAGACAAAGATGGTACTTGCTCATAGAATCACTTTGGGATTTCTCAAAGAAAAAGGGAAATTTGGGATGATTCCTATCATTGCATGAAATTTATTGGGGAAGTAAGAATTGCATGCCAGGTGAGAATTGTGGGACAAGGATGCAACTATTTGGTTATCAGAGACAGGCCTTAATCAACCTCAACATCAGGTTGTTGACCTACAGACTTTTTCTGTAATTTGCAAGATGATCCTTGATGAATAATTGTTGTAGTTAATTTTGAATGCTCAAGGCCACACTGTTCTCTAAAAATTACTTCAAAATCTACTAACATGGTGGGTTAGGAGGTATCATGGTATTTAAAAGTCTCATAAGTACTTTGGTGGTTTGTCATTCATTATTAATAGGCTAGAGCTACATCACACAAGATTTAAACTTTAAAGAGAGATGTTAATGTGATGTGGAATTGCAAAGTTGCCAAATCATTTTGTGCTTGGGTTATATTGTTCTTTATATTTCTCCTCTTCAAAAAAATGATGTTTAGGTACAAATGGATGATCTAAAAACTAGTTTTAAGTATGTAAGATGTGATCAAACTGAAAATCATGTCTTTCTTCTAGAGATAATGTTGTAGAGAAACTTCTCATAAGGAAAATTCTTAATTCAACATGGGAACAATTTCTACATTTAAATCAAATACATGTAGAACAACTAGGATTTTAGATAATATTGTTATCTTTAAAAAGAATATATATTCTCTTCAAGTTTGAGCCAAATCCTACATAAAATGATCTTGCATGATCGCTCTTCGACTTCCCTTTTACCCCTAGATATGAAGATGTTAATGTAACTGTACATATTGATTTACTATGAACTGGGTATCACATATAACAAATTAAATGGATGTCAAATTTCATCAAGACCATATTCCAAGAGCTTTCTTAATAACTTCATCTACTTCTCATCACCAGATGAAGCTTAATTTTACAATGACTAAAAACTGTTGCATGTCATGATATGCATCCTGATGCTTAACACTTCAATAGATCAAAAATATATTACTCCTAACCATGATAGATCAAGATATGTTACTCCTAACCATGTGTATGACACTCCAAAATTCCATTCTTTCTTCTAGTTGTGAATAAGACAAACATAAGAAAAAACCTACGTTAAACATATTTTATAGCAAGAAATTCAATTCCTAAAATGTCAAAAGATTGTTTTTTTCTTTATGTCACATATGTTATTTCATAATGTATGATTAAAGACCAAATATGTGAAAGATTTCATACCCTTTCTTTGTTTCAAAGTCTCTAGTCAATTCAATGTTGGGATCGCAATCCAGCATGAAGGATGGAACCTGAAGTTGACATGTTTGCATTACAAGAAACCAATTAGCATCATAAAATTTATAGCCGCAATAGAATCCAAATTGTTTATGAATCTTCCATACATCAGTATTTGTCTTACCTTCTAAATACTAGCATGTACATGTTCTCCTTGCAAAATAAATTTGTGATCCCTGATATTAGGGTGTAGAGAACTACCGATATCAAGAAGTAATTGGATCGCAGAAAACAACCAACGATTTCCACATTGCGCAGGGAAGAGCCAGTTCTCATGATTTTTCATGAAACCCTTGGTTTAAACCCTCTGGAGGCATATGATATCCATATGTTGTAGACCCCAAAAGGAAGAGGCATTAAATCCTATAATTAAGAACAAAAATGGCTAAGAAAAAAATTTAAAATGTTTGCTTTCGATTTCTCGCACATATTGACTGGTAACACATTTTAGGGTGAGAATATCATAGATAATGACCATCAGAAGATAATTACCATCAAAATGTGAAGGATAGAATTACAACTAGAATAAACAAGTAACAACTATCCTTACAATAAACTTGGATGTCGTTTTTCTTATGACATAAGGAAATAATTGCAGGTGGAATAAAAAAGCAACAACTATCCTTACTTTGTTTTTTTTTAGGTTAGGGAAATTGGTAACTCGCCGGCATTACCTGGGTGAGGCCCAAGTTCAAAGCCGCCGGCTGCCACTATAAACCCTAGGTATATCCAACAGCCCGCAAGCCAGATATACCAGAAACTTGTGACTCAGCAAGGGCCGAGGCGTCCCGGACTCCAATCCCATCCAGGGGCGGTAGTCTATCCAGGGGGCGTCTACCCTTCGAGCCTTATCACATCGGGCCATGTCTCGGTGGGATTTGATCCCTAATGGGTTGGGTGAAAACCACCTTCCCCCATCGTACGGGATCCCACGTCATTGACCAACTATCCTTACTTTGTTGTCCACCAATACAAAAAACAACTTGAGGTGCCCTAACAAAGGAGACCCTCCAAACATGCATAAGGGTATATTCCTATAAACTAAAGAATACAATTATTCAACAAGCTCAAATAAACAAGAATGATACATCGCTATCACTTCCATCCATAAGCACAAAGTTAGTCATAGAGATACAACCCACAATAAAAACTCTTCCTTCATAGCACATTTCATACAAGAAAATTCCAACATTTATATTCAACAATATCAGCTTCAAGAATCAAACCAATATTCCTACTCTACAAACAAATTTCTTTCCCTTTATTGGTTGTTGATGTAGTGATTCCATTTCATAGCTTGTCTTGTATCCTGTCTTTCAAATTTTTCATCTAACACAACCACACTAGGGGTTACTGGTGATAAAAAGTCAATAACTGTAGATCTAAGTTTGTCTCACTTTGTTTTGGTGTTGGTATCATAGAAATGACCTTAACCGATACTTTACTGAAAAATGGTAAGAAATATGGAAAAAAATATCTGGCTTCTAGTATATTTACTATTTTGTACAATTAGCTAAAGACAAAACTAGTGTCAAATACTAGGATAAGTTTGTGAATATGTGATGGTATTTAACAAAATACATATGTTGTGGCAATCTACAGTGTCTTTCTTGTTGAAACTAAATTTAGGTAGACATTTTAAAAGAAAAGTTGGGTTTGTATATTTGTGTATTTTGTTTCACCTATGAGTCTTTAATTTTAAATACTGCTTTAATATTTATACCCCCATTTCTGTATTATTAAAGAGTTGGGAATTAAATATCGTTTAAAGGGATTCATTTTAAAATCCTCACATTTTCATAGCACTGCATATTAGTATTTTAATATACTACCTCCTATTTCTTTCCTCTCTAAATATTTAGGTTTTTACTGTGGGAATCTTGAGGGAAATTTAGGAAACATTCTCCACTTCCTTTATAAATATCTACTAAATTTCTATCGTAGTACCTTGGAATGAATACCATTTCCTTTTTCTTCCTCTCAGACATTCATTCCTTCTGACATAGAGACTTTCAAAACCTATGTGTCCAATGAAGTATGATTGATGGTTGAAATCAACCTATGAACCTATCAAGCACTTCATCTACTTTTGTTTCAACCCTGTTTGTAACCATTTCTATTTTCTGCGTACAATCTACTTAACGAAAAGGTTGCTCTTGGTATCAGGCCTCATTGGACCCTTTATGGTTTGTGGTCATTATCTATATGATGTCCATATTTACAAGATACTAATATAGTGACATATCTCTATGATGGGATTTAGTTCCACATTAGTACTTAATTCCTTGAATCCTTCCTTCTTTAGGTATCTCCTCTAGTTAGGGAATGTTAAGGGAAGAGGTTTTTCCTTGAAAACATAATCAAGTTATTACGCTTAGAAATTAGCTATAGAAACCAATGGGGCTAGTAAGCAGATAGATGATAAAAAATAATACATGAATCCTTAATACATCTCCATCCTAGATGAAAAAGTAATACCCATGAAGTTAGTACTCTCGTCATTAAACGTTAAGCCATTAATGATGGCACCTTACCCCATATAGTGTGGTGAATTACTCCCTATATTGTGGTGCATTACGTATTATTTATGTTGTATTGGGTCTATTAGTTGTTAATGTATACCTTTGTCTCCTATATATAGGAAGTAGATACTCTCATTTTAGTCATCATTGTATCTTGTCTTGTCTCGTGTATTCAATACATTGTTTTAGGAGGTTCCTCCCTCGAAGAGGATTGATATTTATCTCTATTCTTCATTTCTAAGGCATGGATTGCTCTCTTATTATCTATTTCTGATCCTGTTATGCTATTTTTGGGACTTGGTTGCATAACATTTGGAATCAGAGCTCTTTCCTCGGGACCGGCTTCTGCAAAATGAGTCATATTGGAATTTTTGATACAACTTTTTTTCTACAAGGATTCAGAGATCGAGGTTAAAAAACCACATCTGAAATAGGCATAGATATCTCCAGTCCTAATTTTATATCTTGATACATTACATGTTAGGAGATATTTGTAGAGGAATATAGGGTTTTTTACTAGTCCAAAACCTAGTCGAAAACAAGTGTTCTAGGGAAAAAGGTCATAGATGAGACATACAAGATCCAAATTGAGTACTACATTTTGCATCAGAAATAGGATAGACCACGATATTCGTGGAAGGGTTTTTAGCTACATAAATAAGATATTCGACACATGGCATGCACATGGAATACCATAGAAGTTCTCTCTTCTGGATAGGCCAAAAAAAGGTAGTGTTGGGATATTTGTAATATCCTTTTATTGGCACATCAAAATTAGGTCAGACCTGCAGAATTGGAAAGAGGACACATTAGGGCACCACCTGCCAAATTTTCATACCGAGAGGAATCAAATTCGAATTTTACCTGAGTTACAAGTCATCCATAAAACAATAATCTAATCAGGGTTTGAAAAAGGTATGCCATTTTGAATTTGAATAGCTTTGAGTAGAAACATATGTTTGTGGTAAAAACTACGGTGTGATGTATATTTATTGTTCAAATTTCCACCAAAAGGAAGTGGAAAAAATCAATCTCCACTCAAACCCCCAGAGGATTCGTCCCTGACGTAAGATGAAATGGAAGACATATCTTTTAGAGTGTCCAAGTTGGAAGATATTATTAAAGTAAATGTGAAAATGGATGACATAGTTAAATTTGAAAATAAGATAGATAGTAAAGAGGATGCCAAAGGGATTGATAGAAAATAATATATTCAAGAATTGAAGGAATTGATGAAGGATATAAAACATATATTTATTGCTCATGTATATACTCAAGAAGAGGATAAGGAGTAAAAAAGGGGACTTATTCCAGTCACATCTTGAGAAAATTGAAAAACAATTGGAGAGTAGGAAGTTTGATTCGTCAAAAGTTGATGGTTCACTAAAGCATCATGGGTCAACTCAGGTCAAAGGCATTAATTTATCCCCAAGATTGACATGAAAAAGTTTGATGGTAAGGATCCAATCACATGTATTTTTCAGATGGAGCAATTCTTTGATCTACACCAGGTGCCAACTTTTCAAAAGGTAACTATTGCATCCTTTTATTTAGAACCTGGTCAATTTGTATGGTACGAATGTATTTGTGACTGTAAAAATGACTCTATTATCTCTTGGTCTATATTCACATAAGAATTTATTGCACATTATGGGGATATAAATAACAACACCTTCTTTATCCAGTTGGTAAATCTCAAGCAAAAAGGTCCAGTTATAGAGCACATCAAGTAATTTTAGCAGCTAAGTCTTAGAGTATTAGAAGATATTTTTTTAGATATCTTTATTGGAACCTTGAAGGATAACATTCAACATAAGGTGCGTCTCTTTGAACCATCATCACTAGAGAATGATTTCATGACGACAAGGAAGGTTGAAAGTAAAAATATGGTGATGACTACTAGAAATACCACCTCCAACACATATAGAGAGAATAATGTTCCTTCTTCTAAACCACCACAAAGGTTGACACCCTAAAAAATAGATGAAAGAAGAGAAAAAGGATTATGCTTTAATTGTGAGCGAAATTATAGTAAGGGACATAAGTATGGTGAGAAGAAATTATTCTACATAGATTGTGAAGAAGAAGAACCAAAAGAAGAGGAACCATCTCAAGATGAAGAAATAGAAGAGGCTACTTCATAAGAAATTACTCTCACCATATCTTGTCATGAATTGTCTAGAATTAAAACTCCTCAAAATCTCAAGATCGAAGGATACAACAGAAAGAAGAAGGTGACATTGTTGATTGATTTCGGTAGTAATCATAATTTCATTCATTGTAAATTAGCCAAAGTTATTAATTTCTCTGTATATCCAACACCAAAGCTTCAAGTAATGATTGCACATGGAGAAACTATAGATTGCTCAGGGAAATTCCATAATATCAATTTTTCTATGGTGGAACATCTATTGAATAGTCCAATTATTTCTATCTCGATGGGTGGTGATGATGTTGTCTGAGGGGTCCAATTGTTACAATAATTGGGAATGCTGGATTTTAATTTTCATAAAATTTTCATGTGAAGGGAAAGAATATCAGTTAAATGGTATCAGAGGAAATCCAATCAAGGTGATAAGCTCTAGGGGTATGAAAATTTTATTGAAAAAGGGACATTAAGCTGTAGTTGCGCAATTAGGCTCATTAGATGTTCAAACATCTAACTTCCCTATCTCCCCATACCTCCAAAGGGTCATTAATAAGCATGCCAAGGTATTTGAATATATTCCAAAATTTATTCCACCTATTCGAGAATTTGATCTTGCTATCCACTTAATTCTAGGCAGTGTTCCTCCTAACATCAGACCTTACCAATATCCCTATGTCGAAAGAGTGGAATTTAACATATGGTTGCTGAAATGTTAGAGGTTGGCATAATTAGTGCTAGCCAAATTTATTACTTTGCACCAGTGGTAATGGTCCCCAAATTAGATGTATCACGGCGTATGTGTCTTGATTATAGAGACCTCAACAAGATCACCATTAAAGATAAATTTCCCGTTCTTGTCATTGATCAATTGTTAGATGAATTACATGTATGAGTTTTCTTCACAAAGATGGATCTTCGTTCCAGGTATACTCATAATCGAATGAAGGATGAATACATCCCCAAAAAAAATCCAAAAGTCATGAAGGTGACTATAATTTTTTTTTGATGTCGTTTGGTCTCACAAATGCGGCTTCCACATTTCAAGGTTTGATGATTTCTATTTTCAATCCTTTCCTTAGAAAATTTGTGTTGGTATTCTTTGATGATATGCTAATATATAGAAAGTCTTGGGAAGAACATGTTTAACATGTTGACATGGTACTACAACTACTAAACGATCAACAACTGTATGCAAAACCCTCAAAATTTCTATTTGGGTCATATTGTATCTCATTAGGGTGTTAAGGTATACCCTAACCAAATTAAATCCATGATGGACTAGTAATTTCCCAAAACCTTGAAGAATATTCAAGGATTCTTAGGTCTGATAGGGTACTAATGCAAGATTGTTCAGTATTATGGAAGAATAATAGCTCCTCTAACAACATTATTGAAGAAAGATGCATTTTCTTGGACTCCAAAAGAAACTCAAGATTTTCAACAACTTAAAGAGGCAATGTGTAAAGCTCCCATTTTGGTGACACATATTTCACAAAAACCTTTATTGTGGAATGTGATGCTTCAGGAATGGAATTGGAGTTGTACTAATGTAAGAAGGACACCCTCTTTCCTTCACAAGTCATCCAATCATGGGAAAGAACTTAAAAAACCCCATTTATGAGAAGGAAATGTTGGAAATAATAATTCCCTAAATCAATGGAGCCCCGACATTATAGGAAGACATTTCAAGGTTAGAACGGATCATGATATCCTTAAATACTTCTTGGAACAAAGGCTATATTCAAAATCACAACAAAAATGTGTGAAAAAGATGTTGGGATATGAATTTGAAATCATATACGAAAAGGGGAAGAAAAATGTTGTGTCATATGCACTCTTCAGGAAAGATGAGGATGTTGAAGCATTTCTCTATGATATCTCCACAATCCAACCAGATTGGATAACCAAAGTAAGGGATGAATGGAAGAATGATGAAGAAATATGGACATTCATTCAAAATTTGCAGTAGGATCTGAGTGCATCTAATACATTTAGGTGGAAATATGACTTTCTATGGTACAAGGATTGCTTATATATTGGTAAGAATTCCAATTCCTAGCTCAAGCAAAATATACTTTTGGAATTCCACTCCTCACTAATAGGAGGGCACTCAGGTTTCTTAAAAACCTACCATAGGGTAAATAAATAATTTTGTTTGGAATAATTTTAAAACTAATGTTCAAAAATTTGTGACAAAATGTTTGGTTTCCCAACAAGATAAAGTGGAAACAATTATGACCCTAGGTCCAGTATAACCACTTTCCATTCCAAGCAAAAGGTGGACAGAGGTCTCAATGGATTTTATCACACGTTTACCAAAGTATGAAGGAAAGAGTGTCATCATGGTGGTTGTTGATAGACTTACTAAATATGCACACTTCTGTGCACTATCTCACCCCTTCAAAGAAAGAATGGTCACCAATGATTTTATGGAGACAGTCCAAAAACTACATGGTATTGCAAAAATTATAGTAAGTGACAGGGATCCCATTTTCACTAGAATTTTTTGGATCGAATTATTTTATTGCTTGGGTACTCAACTAGATCATATCTCATCTTATAATCCTCAATCTGATGGACAAACAAATATTGTTAACAATGTTTCGGAAGGGTATATTTAATTTTTTGCATTTGATAAACAAACACAATAGGTCAATTGGTTATCCTTGGAAGAATGGTGGTATAATGCTTCCTTCCATACATCATCAAAAATGACCTCATTTATGGAAATATATGTCTATCATATACCATCCATCACCTCTTCACTAAGAAAATCCTCTAAGGTTTAAGCAGTGTAATACCACATGAAGCATCAACAACATGTTCTTCAACTCTTAAAGGACAACCTGACTCTAGCACAAAATCAAATCAAACAACAAGAATATGAACATTGTAATGAATGAATCTTTGATGTGGGGGATTGGATGTTTTTAAGTCTATAACCGTACAAACAGATATCCCTAAAGAACACCAAGAAGGATAATAAATTATTACCTAAATACTACAGTCCCTACAAGGTGATACAAAAGATAGGTAGTATGGCCTACAAATTGGAACTATCTACATATTCATGAGTCCATCCAGGTTTTCATGTTTCATGTTTAAAGAAGGTAATCAGTGATAAGCTACCAGTTCAAACGATATTACCATATCTTAATAAGGAAGGAAAAATCATCTTGGAGAGTGAAGAAATCACTGAAATAAGAACCAGAGAGCTCTTAAATAAATCAATTCCAGAGTATCTCATTAAATGGAAGAACTTACCCATAGAATATTCAACATGGGAAGATGAGTCCTTTATACAACAACATCTAGACTACTTTAGCATTGAGGCCAACACTTTTTGAAGGGGAGGGGCATGCTAAGCCCTTAATGATGGCACATTACACCCATATAGTGTGGCACATTACCCCCTATATTGTGGTTCATTACATATTATTTATGTCGCCTTGGGCCTATTAGTGGTTCTATTAGTTGTTATTGTACACGTTTGTTTCCTATATATAGGAAGGAGATATTCTCATTTTAGTCATTATTCTGTCATTCCTTGTCTTGTGTACTCGGTACATTATGTAAGGAGGTTCATCCCTCAAAAGGATTTCTATTTATCTTTGTTCTTCATTGTTAAGGCATGTATTACTCTCACCCGAATGGGGGTGGTAACTTTTCCCATAGGAAGCATGGGAACAGTGGCCCAGAATCACAACTATCCCTCGACACCACCCCCAAGATGGATCATCATACTAAAATTAATGTTGATGACTTCACCATTTCCCAAATAATGAGGTCATTCAAGTCTCTTGAAGAGAGGTGACATTCATCCTGTCACGATGTACCGCGATCCTCTATGAATAATTATGGTGGCTTGAGTAAGTTTTGGTCATGCTTACAGTCAGTGCAGGCTTCATATGGTCCAGGTGTTTCGAATTTTCCATTTAATTCCTTTCCCTCTGTGCAATTCTATGAAGTTTGTCAGCTCCTATGAGCTCTTGGTGATAGTTGGTTGTTCTAGTTTCCATCCTCGGGCACCTTCTCTCCCTTCCAATTTCCATTGCATGCTCCACTGTGCGTCTTTGGCTCACTTAAATATGTCCCATAGATTGCGATACACCCCACGTCATGGGTGCGCATGATGTGGAAATTCCAATGAAAGGGATAGGAATCTCTCTGCAATTGTAAACATTGAAGGTTTTGACGTTGAAATTCCTAACCATCTGCATCAACTTATGAACTCCTAGGATCTCCCTCCATGGCCAACATAACAGTTCTATGCAGACGCAAATTCTGGGTGGTGAAGAACCTCCTGAACAGGTTCGTTCTTCGCCTTATAGGTACTCAAACTCATCCTCTGATGTCTTCTGTGATTCCTCCTATGACACCTATTGATACTGAGAAAATGCCACCTCCCCCTTTGAGGAATGTTTCTATGACTCATCAGGGAAAAGAATCCACCATTGTTTCCTCATAATATAATAAAATTGAACTGCTTATGGTTAAGAAGAATCCCTCCAGCACCATCAAGTCAAGTAGAAAAGAAAACACCAACAACGACTCCAAAATCCCTGTGAAAGATGAAGGCCAAGCTTCTGCCAACCCTCAAGCCTCCCCAATTGAAAGTTGACCAAAAGAACACACGAAGATTGGCTTTGGATTTGGTGTTCCCATTGAGAAGGAGAACCCTTCAAAGCACTAAGTTCAAGTTCATGGGGTTTTGTTTTATTTTTATATGGTCAATCTGGGTCTAGCTTTCATAATTTTTTGTAGCAACAAAAAACAGTTTTTTTGTTTTAACACTGAACTTATATTGCTCTTAGTATGATCTATTTTTCATACTATAGGGAGGATCTGTTTGATGTTAAAATCCTGATTTCAAGAGAGGGGCGGGATTCAACCTATATTCTACTACACTCAGTTCATATAAATTCCATCGTGACTTGTATTTTTTCTTGTACTATTATTTTGAATCCATAGATTAGACTCCGAACTTACAAAAAAAAGGCATGGATTACTCTCTTCTTGTCTATTTATGCTCTGTTTATGTTATTTTTGGGGCTTGGTTGCATAACATTAAAATATATGATACAAGCAGTTCTAGTTTTTTTAGTTTACAAGCAGTTCTAGTATTTTTAGGTTACTATCATGTGTGAGTTCCAACTAGCATCATATGTCAGATCTATTGTTTGTTGTCTATGACTATGAGTTCCACATCAACTCTTTGATAATGTTATCACTTTCTTTCGTTAATATGTTGTTATTCACAATCATTCTTTGTTTATGAATTCATATAATATAAACCACACATGGATGACATATAGTGTCAATATGTTTTTTAAATGAAGTTTAAAAATTTCTCAATAAATAACTTGAAAACTATTCGGATCTCGTCATCTAAATGTTGGACAATTATCTTGACTTAGATAATGTGGAATTTACACTGGGAGCATTACCCGATGTTGTCATAAGTCAAGGCATGATACAAAGTGAAGAAAAGGGTTTGGAGATATCTTATGTCTTACTAGTAGAAATAAAAACAACATGCCTCTATGGGGATCAGTTGTGGACTCAACAAATTTTGGCAAATTTCCTAGTGATTGCAATGCAAATCACACCAGCAGAAAAATGGGTTCAAATAAAAGTCAGATCAACTAAAAGGCACTTGGATGGTGGTGCATATGTCATATGTCTAGAATTCAGGTATGATGTTTTTTTGTTTCTTTTATGGAGAAGGTGTTGATATGTAGTTACATTTTGGCACATTTTGTCCTCTTTCTCGTATTCCAGATGCATAATGGAAATTATGATTGATAATGTTGCTTCACATTTTCAATTTAGACGTTAGAATTTAGATTCCATGCCATGTGTAACATTATGTAGATTGCATGGAAGATGACATATTATTTTTCTTTTTTTTCTTAAAAAATGTAAGATTTGATTTTTTTTCAATTTGCCCCTATGGTTTCTACATTCATAAGCCCTTGCCATCTGTTTTCACACGTGGTTATAACAACGTTTTATGGTGGTTTGTATCTTGTAACTTAGAAGCAAGAAATTATTTTCACATCATAGAATTAGATTGCAAGAAGGTTGTATTTATGGTGATATTGTTCACAGCAATGTACGAATCCATTGAGAAGGAAATTTGTTGTTGCACAACTTTCTCCATGCCCAAGTGACTTGTATTTTAGTGGGACAAAAGGAATGAAACCAAAGTGCACTAAATAATTTTTTTTTCTCACAAAAATGGTGATTTTGGTATGTTTGCAAGGTTACTCATCCAGGCCTTGAGTTGCCAGGAAACCTAGTGCAACAGATCCTCCATCTCGACCCGGACATGTCTCAAGATGGTTTGGGATTGCTCATTTGATGGAATCTAGTAAGACTTATGGATGGTGATGAATAATACCTTCGAGGAGGAGGAACATAATACGTTATTTTTTTTGTGGAGCTTTCATATGGTCAAACTAACAAATCCTAGAACATTTTTATTCAATACAAAGAGAGATCATTTTCAATTTGGTATTGGTTAAACTTGAGCAATTGAAAGGACAAACAATGGCCCTTTAGTATGTTTGATTTGAAACAACCTAAGAGGAGTTTTCACTACTAGGAATAAGAATGAGATTTTTTTAAACAACTTGTGTATGTTTCAAGATTCCTTCATGTGAGTATATGAATCTATCAGTGGAAAGGTACCTAATGCACATATCTTGCTTTCAAATTAAACATTTCTTTTTCTAGAAGAGGTATTGAACTACTTGTCTTACTAGGTTCAAGTGCATTGTATGTGCACATTTTTGAGATATAAATAGGCATTGTATAAGCTTTAGCTATTGTGATTATGGATCAGTTCTAAAATAATATTTTTATATAAAAAATCGCATCCTCCCTCTTTCCCAAAATTCATTCACAATTACCATGAACTACTTAGGGTCACCCTTCACCATTAATATAATTAGTTCTAATTCGGAAAATATTTGAAACTTGTTTACTAGAAACTAGCAAGTGAACCCCCAAAATGAAAGGTTTGAATATGGATTCACACACTCAACCTTAAACGAATCAACATTTTTTAGATAGTTATTCCTTATTACACAATAGTTTTTGTGAGGAATGGAACTTTGGTAGGGACTATAGAAACACCCCACTTTCCTTATTATGCCACAAACCCAGTCCAACATAATGATGCTTGTGTGGTTCAATAGAATCATTGGAGGTAGGGTGTAGGTCACTTCTACACTTGAGGAATATAACCTTGATGGAGGTTGTAGAACCATCCCACTTTCACTAAATCAATTTTCCTCTCATGGCTAAAAAAAATCATTGATCTACAAATAAAGTAGCAACATTGAATACGTGACATGATATATTACAGATTGGGATATGGATGAATTTGGGTGCCTCTAAGGGTGGGAAATTTTGAGGGCATATTGCTTAAAAATGGAGATAGAATGATTCACGAATTCTTGGCAGTTGTGTGTAGGGTGTAACAAAAACCTAGCTAATATTGCAGTCGAATGATCTAAGCATGTAATAACTAGAATAAATGGAGGGATTAGGAATATACCGAGTGTAGTAATTTTTCAAAGGAAGGAGGGAGTGAGAAAGACATGAGAAAGTAGGAAACAAAAACAACAAATCACAATTGCAAAGATTAGAGAGAGATAGGTAAATGGAGACAGTAAAATATTGGACAACAAAATTCAGCTGAGTTGGACGGTGGACAACAAACCTTTGATCACCACTGGAGGTCAAAATAATTAAAATCATCAAATGAATACCCCGTCCCAAAACTAATTGTGTGGAGGATGATGAAAAAATGAGGTTTATAAAACCAGTCCCCATTTTGGATGTTCAATATATGATCTGACTCAACCACTGAGGTATAATTATATGCTAAGCCAAAAAACCCTAACATACCAAATTTTTGCTATATGTATGTGATTGGGTATTTTTAAATGAATGTGAGATTCTAAAGTTTTGATCTTTGAGGAATTACATGAAATGAGATTAAATACAATGACAAAGGACTGAATATAATACAAGACTCAAACAAAACCCCCAAATCTAACAAAATGGATATGCTCTCCATTACCAATTAATTTTGAGGTGAATAAAGATTGATCATCACATACCCATTATTTTCTTGTGTTAATCTTGACATACCAAAGCTTGGAGTGCTTGAAATACAATACCTCTTCAAACAAGTTGCATTTTAAGTGTTTATTTTAATGACAATATATAAATGGATAAATTTCACCCCTTAAAGTTTCACTCGTTGGAAACTTGGAAAAGGTGTAGGGAAACGAATACAAATAAACTTAGGCAAAGGATCAAGGTTGTTTCGAGTAGGGATGCTAATGGGGTGCTTTCTATCATGTGTACAAATAGATGGAATCTAGGAGACAACTATAAAGTATGAAAGTATGAATTGACTATGCTAACCAAATTGATTTTGTTGTTAACAGAATGAAACTCATGCTCAACCCAAAGTAGCCTTTTGGGTAATTTTTGAATGATGCCAAAATTGAATAAACTAGTTCAACTATAATAAATTGAAACATCAAGTAAATGAAAACATATTTAACGAAGGAAATATTGTTTACATACCTGAAATTATGACTGGTTGAGTAGCTAATTAACCAAAACTGTCTTGGTGAGGCAACCACAAGGATGCAAAAACCCAAGGATAGATACAAGTTTCAGCTTGGTTTTCAATATTAAAAGTGGAGAGTGGGTAAGTTTTCGTAGGTTCACTTCTTCCTTAATTCAATATACTCATTGGTGAAACAACCATTCCATAAGACATCGCCATCATAAAATTCCTTGCTTTTATTATAAATAGCCAACAACTTTTATGTGCAATATTATCCAAAAATAATTAGGTGAGAGAATGTGTAGGTCCTTGCAGAGAAGCAATAGTTTATTTTACTCTTAAGAACTCAAACAAAGTGTAATAATTGGAGCTTGTATTTAGTTATAATAAATTTTCAAATCCTGCGAATAACCCATAGTAATGCGAGAACATAATGGCACTTGCAGTGAAGCAGAAATTACATTTTTCCCAACAAATTTCTATTTGTATGCATTTTAGTAGTTTAACATGTGCTAGGGTAAGGTGTGAAAATGCTTCCAATAAACCAAGGTTCTTGCGTAAGTAGGAAATGTCCATCTATGCAATTTTAGAATTTAAGATATCAGTAGTTGAAAGCCACACATGATTCATCTCATTTCTACTTATTATAAATCCAACTAGAGGCACATATTTCTAAATTGAGTGTGATGTCATAGCTAAACTAGCTAAAGAAAGGTGAGATCTGAGAAAGAAGATAATTCATACAGTTAAAATTCAATCACACCACTATAATAACTTTTAAGGAGAAAAAAACAATAGTGATTCCCATTTTAACTTACCTCGAAGCTACTATCAGTCCACTATAAATAGTTGGATTCCACCCTAGCTAAAAAAGGTGCATACTACATTGAGGATACGCAACGAACTGTGACATCTAGTCTAGATTGAGGTATTAAATGATCCAATTCCATGGGTGGTAAGTTTCCCATCCCTTTCATTTCCTATATGAAGGTGTCAATGAACTTGATTTGGTGCAACTAAGTAGGATCCTTTGAAAATACATGGGAGGTGCACTTGCAGAGATATTGAAGTGAAGTTCAACATTAGCTAAATATACCAAACCACATAGTGAAACACCAAGTGAAAAAACACTCCTTGCAAAACCATTTACATCAAGTAACCTCCATGTAACTCTAGGTATCCATCAGATGTTTCAGCTGGTTTAAACTCTCCACATGACCTTCTTTAATACACTTGACATAAAACGTGTGAATATACTCTCCACAATTTATGTTTTTCCCTATAAACCTTAATCGTAGGGATTTTATGTGTCGCCTTTTTGGGAAAATTTCAAAGAAGGAAAATCTTGATTGGACTGATAAAGTTGTGTATCTAGTGATGAGACAAGAGATAATTAAATATAGAAAGGGAGTAAAGTCTCTTAAGTTAGGGGAGGATGATCATATTCTAGAGGTGGTGTGAAGAGGGCCTTCACAAATGTAGAAATTCTATCCAAGATACTAAACATCATCAGGAGATGAAAATGAGAGCTTAAATAGAGATTCACTTTGATCAGTTGTATTTTTACCAAACATGCTACATAACAATCATGTCCTCAAAATAATCAACAAAGTGGATGTAGAATTGGGATTGCTCAATTGTGCAAAGAGGAAAAGTTGTTGTACTCCAAATGAGCAGACATATTGTTATTTTCTAGATGGTTTAATCATATTTTTTGAGCTGATGTTATTCAATCTCTAATTGATGGTATTAAATCTCTATCTGGAAAGTCCCTACGTGATGGCTCGCTCAAGATATGATGAAGCCCTGAATGAGGACTAGGCCTACACCTAGCATGAAAAAGGGTTTTCTCTGTAGAAACTTTCGATGACATATAGTATCATTTGATTATTGATAATAAGATGGTGATGATAGTAGCTATGTTGATCACTCTATGACTCCATGACAATGACTCTGTGTTGAATACTTGACCATATGTGTTGATGACTGTAGAAGAGATAGAATACCTTCCTAGTTAAGAGGGAGTGTGGATGTATTTGTAACATCAGAAGATATTCTGATGTATATTATCATTATATGTTGGTGTACCCTGATTGGATATGTGTTTGCCTCCTTGCGGGATGTTTTTATTGTGTCTATACCTTGAGGTACAATATCCATTGTAAATCATGGCAATAGTCCCCAGTGTGACATCATGTAATGTGTATTTGGAGTCTCTCTAGGAGAAGTTAGCCCTGTAAGTGAAATAGGTTGGCCCGGTCATGTAAAAGGTCAGTCACTTAATTAGTGTAAATAGAGAGGCACCCTCCCTCATTTATACACACCTCACACACTCTCAAGTTCTCATGAGAGAGAGAGATAGAAGGGAGGAGAGATAGATAGTTGTTGAATTCTTCTTATTACTAGGGTTGATCATCGTATGACACAATCTTTGTGACTGTACTATTCCGAGGAAGTTTGTAGGGTTTTCTCCTTTATGGTTTCCCCAATGAAAGTATTTGTGTCTTTTGTATTTTTTATATCTTGTGCAACTTGATGTACTTTTTATTATTTCAGACAAATATCTTAATTAAGATAATAATATCTAGAAAAACTAACATGGTATCAGAGCCTCTCTGAATGAAGGCACTACATGACATCGAAAACTAGGGATTACTACTTCAAGGTGTTCTCCTCACAGATCATTAACAAACGAGGGATAGGATAACTCCCCTCAGTAGGGCGCATCTTTTGGTGGAAGCAGTTTCAGAATTGAAGAAGTTTCATTTTTAACCATGTCACTGGTGCTGGGAGAAACTAAGGCATCAAGTTTTGTAGGATTCCAACCTCAATCTTCAGAAAGTGACCTTGTTGATTAACTCGCCTCAAGGAGGCACATCTTTCTGTCCAAACAGAATTCCCAAACTCCAAGTTGGGAAAATTAGGTTTTCTCTAACAAACCCTAGGCCATCCAACTCTGGAAACCAGATCGGACACCTCAAATCAGTAAGATATAAATATTTGTTATTTCCATTTGAGGTTCTCATTTGAAAAGATGACTCACCATAGTTAGCTTGAGGAAAATCTTGGAGGGGTTGTTAACTTCTCAGCATGGAAGTACAAAATATCATTGATCCTTGAAGAAAATGATTTGGATTAGTACATCACTGATAAGGTTCCAGAACTAGAGGGATATGAGGATAAGGCTTCTCATAAGAGAAGCATGTATAAGTCCAAGAGAATCATTGTAGATTCTATTAAGTATCACCTCATCTCCCATGTGTTATTATTCAAGACACCGAAGGAAGTATATGATTCTTTGACAAGATGTTCGAAGGAAAGAACATCAACTAGAAGATGACTTTGAGGAACCGGTTGAAGGATGCAAAGATAAAGAACTTCAAGACTATACAGTATTACTTCACAATATTTTTTCAAATTAGATAACAACTTGAAGTAGTTGAAGAGAATGTCTAATAAAAAGAAATTGTAATGACTACTTTGAATGGTCTCCCTTGGGACTCATTCATTCAAGGAATTTGTGCAAGAAGGAGGCTGATCACTTTCAGCAGAATCCAAGAAGAATTTGCACAAGAAGAATCTCAACTCATGAAAATAAAATAGAAGATAGGAGCAATTAAATATCAATCTCTCACAGTTCACACCAGGAAGAAATTCAAGAAGAAGGAGAAGAAGGAGAAATTTCATCACAACAAGAAGAAGGACAAGAAACAAAAAAAGACCAAGAGAGATCCTTCCAATGTTCGATGCTATACTTGTGATGAAAAAGGATAGTTTGCAAGAGATTGTCCCATCAGGAAAAGGAGACGCAATGCTCATGTTGCCGAAGACAATGAACTAACAAAAAAAAGATTCATAAGAGAGAAAGATGATTCAAATGAAGAGTATGTGCTAATCTCAGCACTTAATGGCACTATCTCACACAGAAGAAATGATTGGCTTATGGATGGTGGAGCTTCTAAACACATGATGTGATACAAGGAATCATTCGTTAATATGTATGAACATGAGTCACCTCACAAGGTGAAACTTGGGGATGATTACCAATACCCCATATTTCATGCATATATTCATCCAGTTCCAAAACAATAAATTCCATAAGCTTCTAGAACGAACCGTTTGTATCTACGTAAATTCCTCATAGCCAATTTTTGCACGTGAGTTTCGTCGATTTCTCTTTTTCTTTTTCTCTCAAAATTTGTGCGAATTTGCAGTCAATTACATATTCAAATCTGATATCCATCCTTAGAAAACCATTGGAATATTTATATTCGATCCATATTTTATATCCTATCCATATAAAATAGATATACCAAGAGGAGTGTACCAAATCCAATCACATGGATTAAAATATCTTATAAACATAACATGTTCAAATTATAAGCAATAAAGTTGTTGAAGTTTCATACATAAAATGGCACAAGCATTCGCAATACCTCAAATATGTTAACAAACGGGTATATAAAGTGTTGTTTGTCTCATTTTTTATTCTTTCTTAACCTTCTCTATATTTCAAGTGTACTCATCTTTACATTTTTAGCAGCTTTTAGTATATTAGGTTTGATCACTCTTCGCTTTTTAACTTAGTTGTGAAATTATTCTTCTAGATTTATTTCTAATCTTCATTCTTTAGGTGATTTATCCGTGCATCTCCTAGTAGCTATTAGGTCATCATGAATCTCTATAATAGAACTCTCTAAAGGAAGTGGGTCATAATTGGCCTCGCTTACTTATTGACCTAACTTAATGGTTTTTAATTGATTTGAGCCAACATATATCTACATGTAGATCTTTAAAATATTTTTCCACCAAACCATGTTCTTCCCATGGAAAGTTCCACACTTTAACTTCCCATTTTTCAATGCCGAGAGGGTTGTTGGACATAATTTTGAAAGAGCTATAACATATTGATATTGGCTAGAATCATATAATTCAATATGAAAGCCTTGAAAAGTTTCTTTCCAACAGCAATAGTCTTGTTGCAATTTGATTAGTCTATCACAAGATATGGCCTCTACAAGATTATCCTTCTAGATTTATTTATAATCTTCATCCTTTCATGTATTGTTATAGGCAATGCAGGTTCAATTTGAGGGAGAATTCAAACAATTTTTGATAAGTGCATATTTCAAAATGGTTAACTATTAAAGTAAAGTTCTACTCATATAAATTTCTATAGGTGATATGTGGCCTTTTCTTCATATTAGAATGATTCAATTCAAGATTTCTAATTTACAATGCCACATTGCACACCATTCTTTCCATATTTTCCTTGTGTTTCTTGTGTGCAAACCATGAATCTCATAGTGCAAATATGTAGGTTGCATAGTTTTGATGTTTTGTCATTGAACCCAACTTGACATCAATATCATATGCATTGATACCTTGTTCACATATCATCATCTATTTTGCATGTCAATGCATCACTCCATTTATACATGTATATTTTATTTGTTCATATTTGCACTAGTCGATCATATACTCGGCCTAGTTATTGATTATATTTCCATTCCTTTTTACAAGTTTAGCAATAGATTTTAATAGTTAGACCATCAAAATTCACAAAGTTATAAAATAGAACTCCCATATCTCCTCGCGAGTGTTTTCTAAGTTCATCCCAAAACCGTCGTTTTCTTTTCAACGAAGTCCACATAATTTTTTTTGTTCTTTATCCCTATCCCCAGCTGGAGAACGTCAAACTCGCGGGATGTGGATCATGTTCGAATTCTCAGTAAAACCAAAAACCCAACTGCGGTTTGTTGCAGTAAACTCCCTTTGCTCTATGGCCAGACCTGGTTCAACCAATAACGTGTTTACAGTTGGAGTAGAAAAAGTACGAATGTAACGGAGTTTAAGGTTTTGTCGAATGGATTGTATGACAATAAGGGAAAACAACTCTATCGAATTACGCAGAAAAGTCAATTACGTGGTGGACACGGGGTGGTTTCTCATAGGTCGTTGATAGGCGACTATTAACGACAAAGTCATTTAGAGGAGCGAACTAAATTAGGGAAATGAAACATCAAAGAGAATTTCGATATGTTGTAAAACGAGGGAAAGTTGTTTGTGTGTAGATAATATAATCTATGCGTTGAAAGCAAGTCTAGTGAATTTATAGTAAGCATAGCATAGGGATAGTATAATTTATGTGTTGAGTATAGAAAATTGTACGTTAAGTTGCATTATCTGTTAGGTTTTCTATTGGTTATCAATTCCATTGTTGAGTATATATAAAACATTTTGTGTTGTCGCATCATTCAGTATAAGAGCAATTCACTCTTGGTTCCTTCTATACACCCTTTCACCCATTCCATGACAATTCTCGTTGCGACAGGAGAGTAGATCATGGCTATACAAGAAAGAATTGTGATACATGTGTTTAGGTTTGATAGTCAATCAGTACTCTCTTGTAGATCATTTGCAGACTATGGAAACCTATGTATGCATTCACGTGGTTCATGACACTTGTGTAAAACGAACTCGTTTAATCGCATTGTTGACATGTGGATGTCTTTCTGTTCCATCTAGGTGTGAATTGTCTAGCTCATGCTTATTGCACTTCTTCTTCAAAACCATATTATGATTNATATGTGGTTTATCCATTCTTATAGGTTTCAAATTATTTTCCGTCCCCATCAAAGGGGTGGTTCGGACTAGATGAAGTATCATATGACTCTACATGGAGATTCTTTTAGTATATTTAATTTGCCTCTTCGAATGTCTTTATTCCTTAAATAACATGGCCCATGCATTGTTTATTCTTTAATGAACATGACACATGACTTTTAATGTGTGGATATCTTGTTTGCATGCATATATCATAAGTTATAACTTTTGAAAAAACACTTTCTAGTAAGACAACTCGATTATATGGGTTTCTTTTTATTTCTTATATTACTATATTAGTACATGCAATTGACTTTTAACATCATTGCTCTTAAGAAGCAAGTCACCAAGCTAGATTTGAACCAGCTTGAGAAGAATAACAACATTCCTCCCAACCACTAAATTAATAGAAGCATATTAGTACATTAAATATGTATAGTAAAGAGTATATAATAACTACAAATAACTAAAACACTGAAGTTGATAAAAATGATTAACTCATAATCATTATTTTGTATATAGATTATATGATTAATTCGTCATCATTATATATAGATTATATGATTAATTTTGTAAATGTTTAAGTCAATCTCTATAAAGAATACAAGTCATTCAAGATAGAGTTATTCGGAATTTTATTTGCTTAAGATTTTTTTATCACATAATTATATTAAAATGCAATGGTTGATGACAAAATGAAAATAAGACACTAAATTATACAACAACCAATTTTGGATTTATGGATAAAACAATATGTTATTCAAGAAAGTGAAAATCTATGCTAATAAAATGAAGATTCTCCAAATATGAAGACAACCAACACTAACAAGACCAAATCAACAAACGCTAACAATACCAAATCTTATTATTATAGTTTCCGAATTAAGATTTATAATAAAGATCAAATCATTATGGTATATATGCTAAATTTTCTATATTATAGTTTCTTAATAAAGGTTTCCAACAAAGATAAATTTATCATGCATATATGCTAAATTTTTTCCATATAACAAATGTAACACCTCGGTTTTGACCTCAATTGCATTAAATTATAAATGATGTAAATACCATTATTAAATCATGGTGTGGAGCTCAAGGCCAGGGCCCCACCATGGATTTAGTGTTTTATGTATCAGATAGTAAAATCGATGCATGTGGTTTTAGTGCTAGCTAGGCACACATTATATTTTGGACATCACGTAAATATGCAAATTAATCAAAATACGCACAACTAGCTATGTCAAGCGGCAACATTAAATAGACGGGAGCATGATTTCACAAGGTATAAGGGTGGTGGCGGGTATTCAAACCCTTGAGCCAATAGAGTAAAGAAAAATGTCAATGGAAGAACCCATAAAGCTATCAACTACCCATTTTTTTCTTTTGTGCCCAATCATTTATTTCTTCTAGAAATTGGTTGAGGTAGTTAAGCATGGGAAATGGAGGAGTATGGCAGTCAAATTCGAATTGGGGAAAGCCAACATTTTTGAAAAATGTGATTTTGACTTATTGGGCAAGTTATCACCCATAAATTGTTGCCCATCCCATTATGGATTCATGGCCTTCTCTTCCTCACACAGTGGAGCTCCTAGGCGTTTTTCCCTCATGGCTTCTGCATTTTTCCTAATTTCTCCAAGCTGGGAGGGCATGTTTTTGTATTGTTCAGTGAATGGGCAGAGGAGAACCATGGTTTGGGGGTTTATAAAGACTGAATTTGCTCCCGCAATTCCCATAGGCGTTTCTTGAATTAAGATTCACGATTTGGGTGTGAATGGAGGTCATTTTTTCTCCTGTAATGTCCATGAGAATTTCCTAAAATCGAATTTTCTATCCCAGGTTGTTTTCCCCTTTTTACCATTTTCGTTTTTGGCTCCCAGGAACATTTTTATTCATACCCAACATTTGTTTGTTGTTGTTCTATAAATCCTTGTGTTGGTCTGAATTGGTTAGGAGTGGAAGAGGCTCAGAATTGGATTGATAAACCTAGTGAAGAAAGGAACCTCACGGACAGAGCAAGAGGGGTTGGTTATCTTTCTATCCACACCTTGAAGAGCACTAGAAGCAAAGGTATGGCCTGAGGGACTATGTAGTAGTGAAAGGGATACTTCCTTGTCTTGGGTGTGTAGGTATTGTGGAGACCAATCTAGATCTTATGTAGGTGTCCATAACTCAGTGGTTGAGCTCACTAGCTTAGCAATTCTATCTTTCCACTGCCTTAGCAGCTTGGCTGACTTTGATGTGTATTTGGCTATGTGTGAGCTTGTTGTTCCTTAGTTCATTGGTGGAAATCATGCCTAGCTTGGGGGTGGCAGTGGTGCTGAGAGATTCATGAGCACACTGGCCTATGGTTGGGTGGAACGTTGCAACGACATAGCTAGTTGCGGGGAAGCTTCTTCTCAAGATAAGTATTTTCTTGTGTTTAATCTCTGCAATGTATTTGTTTTATAAATTATGATGAACACGATGAATGTGTTCAAGTGTATTTTGATTCCGATGTATTTTAATGAATTATACATCTGCATATATATTTTATTTCAATGCATTTTATGTTATGTTCATGGGGTTAGATTGTCCTTTTTGATAGTAGAGGCAGTGTAAGTCGTGTCCTCTCTGTCGAGTAGAGGGGAGGGGACGTGACAGTTTGGTATCACAGCGTTGGTTGCAGCATTGGTCCTAAATGGTCCAAGATGAACAGTTGACAGAGGTTAGATCACCCTCTGTGGTCAACAGAAAAAGAAGCAAAAGGAAAAAAAAAAAAATTCTAAGTGTTTTTGAAGTTTCTGTGTCGGATGAGTTTTCTGAGTTGAGCCGACAAAGATTGCAGTGACCATGTTAGCATGAAAGGCTAAGATGAGCCAACAAAGAAAGAAGAGAAAGAAAATTTTTCAAAATCTTTCTAAGTGTTGAAAAAATGCATGTCGGAAAAACTTGGTGAGTTTTGTCGATACGTCGATTGAGTTGGATGATTTTCGTCGACACATGTCAGCAGAACTTGGCGAGTTTCACTGATGACAGAGAAAAGACAGAAAAATTTTCCAAATTTTTCTAAGTATGCACATGTTGGATGAACTCGCCGATGCGTGTCAGGCGAACTCGATGAGTTTCGCCGATAAAGAAAGAAAGAAGAAAATTCCAAATTTCTTTCTAAGTGTTGGAAATTTTCCATGTCGGCAAGAAAAGCCGAGTTTCTCCGATGCGTGTTGGGCAAACTCCGTGAGTTTTTCCAATGCTTACCGAGAAAACTCGATGAATTTTGTCGATGAAGTAAAGAAGAAAAAATTTCAAAAAAAATTCTAAGTGTTGAAATTTTTCCTTGTCAGCAGAAAAAGAGGAGTTTTGTCGATATGTCGGATGAACTCGGCGAGTTTCACTGATACGTCAGATGAACTCGGTGAGTTTCACCGATACGTCGAAAGGAAACGATGAGTTTTTCCAATGCGTCAGAAGAAAAAGAGGAGTTTTGTTGATTGAAAGAAAATGGTGAGTTTTGTCGACATGTCGGAAGGAAAATGTGAGTTGCAGTGACATGTTGGAAGAAAAACTTGAGTTTCATCGATCGAAAGAAAAACAAAAATTTCACCGAAACAGAGAAATTCAACAGTTTTTGTCCCCCCTTGACCCCCTTCGTACCCCTGAGACATTCGTTGTTTGTGAAAAGAAATGTTTGTGTTTTGACAAAGTTTTCAATATATGATTTTTCCAAATGAAGGTATGTGATTTATGAATTCCTAAGGATATAATGCAGATAGCAAGTGTTTTTATTAACACATTTTTTGTAGAGTCATAGTGCAGATTGGAAGAGTGGGTTGTGGCTTAGCCATGGCAACCTACAGCATGGATGATGTGCAGAATCCCTTTGAGCACGAGGAATATGCCATGGGTGAGAACATTCGAGTTGGAAATGCTGAGAGAGAATCTAATGGGAAAAGATATCACGATACTCCCCCATATTTTGCAGTCACCATGAGAAGCCTAAGGGTGGAGATGCAAAGTTACAGAGAATACAATGAAAGAATGGTTAAATCTCAGGAGAAGCAGAATCAGTTGAAAGCAGCCATGCTGCAGATTTTGACAGACATCCAAAGACGGATGAACTCTGGGCATAAAGTATAAGAAAGTAGGAGCAGTGCCAAAAGAAGAAAACGTTCTTCTAGTGGATCATCTGACTCTGAAGGATCCACTGTGGGTTCAATCTCTTCTTCCCATAGGAATAAGAGCAGGAGACGCTACCAGAAAAGTTCACGTGATGAATTCAAGAAGGCTCAGCCTCCTACGTTTGATAGCAAGGTAAAGAATGGTCAAGAAGCTGAAGCTTGGTTTCTTGGGATGAGAAAATATTTCCAAGTCCATGACTACTCTGGAAATATGAAGGTTAGAGTAGCCATCTTCAATCTGAATGGAAGAGCATCCATATGGTAGGAGCACCTTAGGAAAGTGAAGAAGATCAATGAAAGAAAGATTGTGTGGAAGCAGTTCAAGAAACATTTCAAGCAGAAGTACCTCTCTAACAGGTACTATGATGACAAGATTAAAGAGTTCCATGAGCTGAAATTGGGATAGCTGACCATGGAAGAATATGCAAACAAATTCTTTGAATTGTTGAGGTTTGTAAGATACATTAATGATGATAAAGTGAAAATCCAGTGTTTTTTGAGTGGGCTACGTTAGTCATATAAAGATAGGATTGAGTTTGATGAACCTCGAATACTGGGAGACGTAATAACGAAGTCCAAGTATTGCTACGACTAGAACAAAGGAAAACCTAATAACCATAAGGTATGGAAGGAAAAGAAGAATGAAAAGTTTGACCAAAAGAAGAAACGTTTCAATCCTTATGACATCAGGAATCAATAGAATCATCCATCACAAGCTGTGAGTAAGCCAACTAAAGTGATGGGAGAAAAGCCAAGAGACCCAAAAGAGATCAGAGAACCTCTCCAATGCTGGAGATGTGGAGGACCCCATACGCGCAAGAACTCTTCTCATGAGGATGGGTATGTAAATCCAACTTACAACGTCCAAGAAGTTGAAACTGTGGGTCAAGTGGTAAGGGTTGTCCCTAGGATTTATGCAGCACTAGAGGACCGCTAGGAAGATCATCAGTTAACTGTAGTTGATGTTGCAGGTAAGATTGCTGAACAATCAGGTAAGATTGATGTTGCAGGTAATATTGATTAAACTTGGATCTACTCACAGTTATATTACTCCTATAGTTGTTGAGATTTGTGCTTTTAAGAATTTAAAGCATAAAAAATCATGGTTAGTTCAGTTAGCCACTCGAACCAAAAGAAAGGTTAATCAAGTGGTAGAAAAATGTCCATTGGTTATGGATGGATTGGTCGCTTATGCAGATGTGAATGTTCTACCACTTGGTTCCTATGATATTCTCATTGGAATGGATTGGTTGGATGTACACAGAGTAAATCTTGATTGTTACAACAAGACTTTTGAGTGCATAGATGAAAAAATAAACTTAAGGGTTGTAAGAGGCATTCCAAAGGTGATTTATGTTAGGTATATTTCAGCAAAGTAGCTGAATAAGTTTTATAGGAAAAGTTGCAGAGTGTATGCATCTCATGTTTTGGAGGCAACAGAGAATGAAACTCCTAGGTTGGAGAACTTTCATGTGTTGCAGGAATTCAGGGATGTGTTTCCTAATGAGATTCCAGGGCTTCCTCCAAAGAGGGACATTGACTTCACAATTGAACTTATGCCAGGAGCAAAACCAGTGTCTAAGACACCCTACAGGATGAGTACACCATAAATGATAGAGTTGAAAATGCAGTTGCAAGAGTTGTTGGAGAAGAAATATATGAGGCTGAGTGTGTCTCCTTAGGGAGCACCAACTCTGTTTGTGAAAAAGAAATATGGTACACTCAGGTTGTGTATTGATTACAGATAGTTGAACAAAGTCACCATAAATAATAAGTATCATTTACCTCGAATTGATGACCTCTTTGATAAAATGAGAGGAGCAAAGGTATTTTCCAAGATTGACTTGAGGTCTGGTTACCATCAGGTAAGAATCAAGGATGAATATATTCATAATACAACCTTTAGAACAAGGTATGGACATTATGAGTTTGTAGTGGTACCGTTTGGTCTCACAAATGCACCAGCTACATTTATGTGCCTTATGAATAGTGATTTCAGCAGGTATTTGGACAAGTTTGTTCTTGTCTTCCTTGATGAAATTCTTATCTATTCTAAGAATGAGGAAAAACATGAGGAACATTTGAGAATTGTATTACAATTGCTAAGAGAGCATAAGTTGTATGCCAAGTTGAGAAAATGTGACTTCTATAAAGATAGAATTCATTATTTGGGTCATATTATCTCGGATGAGGGGATATTTGTGGACCCTAAGAAGATTGAATCCATTATGAATTGGCCTACTCCAAGGAATGTGATAGATGTAAGGTCTTTTATGGGACTTGCTGGTCCTTTATGGGACTTGCTGGATACTATACGAAATTCATTGAAGAATTCTCAAAGGCTTCCCATCCCATCACTTCTTTGCAAAGAAAGGGGATAAAGATTGAATGGACATTTAGATGTGAGGAAAGCTTCCAGTAGTTGAAGAATATTCTTACAAGTGCATCAATTCTGAAGATTGTAGACCTAGAAAAAGACTTTGTGGTGTGTATCGATGCATGCAATCAAGTACTTGGAGGAGTTCTTATGCAAGACAACCACGTCATATGCTATGATTCAAGAAAGTTGAAGGAACATGAGAAGAACTATGCTACTCATGATTTAGAACTTGCAGCCATAGTACATGCTCTAAATATGTGGAGGAATTACTTAATGGGAATGAAATTTGAGCTACGGACAGACCATTATGGTTTGAAATATTTGTTTGATCAAACAACTCTAAATTCTAGGAAAGCTAAATGGCTAGAGTTTTTATGCGAGTTTGATTTTGAAATCAAACACATAAAAGGAAAAGAGAATAAAGTGGTTGATGCACTCAACAGGAAAGTGCATGAAATGCATGTGGCATCTCTTACTATTTTCTAGTCAGATTTGAGGCAGCAGATTGTTAATCATACTGCTGAATATAAAAGGTATGTGCAGGTCAAGGACAAGTTGCAACAACAAATCATTGAAAAAAAGTATGAGGGATATAAATTGGAAGAAGATGGACTTCTTACCTATAAGAACTAAATTTGTATTCCATATGTAGCAGACTTGAGGAGAATTGTTATGGATGAAATCCATCACGCTCCATATTCTAGTCACTCAGGATATCAGAAGACAATTGCTACATCCAGAAAGAAATATTTTTGGCCAAGAATGAAAAATGACATGGCTGAATATATTTCAAGGTGCATGAAATGTCAGCAAGTGAAGGTTGAGCATCAACACCTAGCGATTTCGTTGCATCCTTTTCCAGTCCCCGAATGGAAATGGGAAGTTATTTCCAAGGATTTTATTACAGGATTTCCAATGACTTGGAGACAACATGATTCCATCATGGTTGTGGTGGACAAGTTGACAAAGGAAACACATTTTATACTAGTTAAGTCCACACATAAGACTGATGACAAAGCAAAAGTATTCATGAAGGATATTTTTAGATTGCATGGATTGCCTAAGGAAATAGTCTCTGACAGGGATGCCAAGTTCACTTCCAATTTTTGGACGGGGTTGTTTGCAGATTTGAGTACAAAGCTAAACTTCATCACTTCCTACCACCCTCAGACTGATGGGAAGACAAAGAGAGTGAATTAGGTTCTTGAAGACATGCTTTGCATGCATGTGATGGGAAAACCAACCAAGTGGGAAGATTATTTACACTTGGTAGAATTTGCATATAACAATGGACAACAAGCATCATTGGGGATGAGTCCATATGAAGCTTTGTATGGAAGGAGGTGTAGGACACTAGTGACTTGGAATAATATAGTGAACAAGATTGTGCTTGGTCCATAATTTCTCAAGGAAATGGAGCAAGAGGTTGCAAAGATCGGGCAGAATCTGAAGACAACCTAGAATAGACAGAAAAGCTATGCTGATAAGCATAGAGTGCACAGAGAATTCAATGTTGGGGATCATGTTTACCTCAGAGTGAGCGAAAGGAAGAGTTGCTTGAAACTTGGAAGCTGTGCCAAGTTGTCACCTAGATATTTTGGGTCATTTGAAGTGCTTGAAAGAGTAGGGCTAGTTGCATATAAACTTGCATTGCTTGCAGCTAGCACTAGGGCTCATAATGTTTTTCATGTTTCTTTGATTAAGAAATATGTACATGCCCCTAACCATGTGATTGATTGGGATGTGATCTAGGTGGAACTCGAGCTAGGGTTCCAAACTGATCCATTGTGCATCATCGACAGGAAGGTCACAATGCTCCAGGATCGAGCCATAGGACAAGTAAAGGTGCAATGGGAGCACTATGGTCTTGAAGAGGCTACCTGGGAGCAGGAGAATGCCATGCGATTGACACATCCATTTTTGTTCAATTTTGTAGAGCACTGAGGTAGTTCCAGTGTAGCATTTTTGTTCAATTTGGATGAGCACTGAGAATAGTGTTATTGTAAGGGGGATGGGAATGTAACACCCCGGTTTTGACCCCAATTGCATTAAATTGTAAGTTATGTAAATAGCGTTATTAAATCATGGTGTTGAGCTCAAGTCCAAGGCCCCACCATGGATTTAGTGTTTTATGTATCGGCCAGTAAAATTGATGCATATGGTTTTAGTGCTAGCTAGGCACATTATATTTTGAACATCATGTAAATATGCAAATTAATAAAAATACCCACAAATAGCTATGTCAATGCAACATTAAAGAGATGGGAGCATGATTTCACAAGGAATAGGGGAGGGATATTAAAACCCTTGAGCCAATAGAGTATTTATATCCAAATGTCAATGGGAGAACCCATAAAACTATCAACTACCCATTTTGTCTTTTGTGCCTAATCATTTATTTCTTCCATAAATTGGTTGAGGCAGTTAATGCATGGGGAATGAAAGAGTATGGCACTCAAATTTGAATTGGGGCAAACCATCATTTTTGAAAAATGTGATTTTGATTTACTAGGCAAGTTATCACCCAGAAATTGTTGTCCATCCCATTATGGATTGACGACCTTCTCTTCCTCACGCAGTGGGAGTTCCTGGGTGTTTTTCCCTCATGACTTATGCATTTTTCCTAATTTCTCCAAGCCGAGAAACCCGTTTTTGTATTGTTCAGTGAATGGCCAGAGGAGAACCATGATTTGGTAGTTTATAGAGGCCAAATTTGCTCTCGTAATTCCCATAGGAGTTTCCTGAATTTGGATTCACGATTTGGGTGTGAATGGAGGTCGTTTTTGCTCCTGTAATGTCCATGAGTGTTTCTTGAAATCGGATTTGCTATCCTAGGGTTTTTCCCCCTTTTTACCATTTTCGGTTTTGGCTCCCAGGAATGTTTTGGTCATAGCGCTGGAAGAGAAGGTATGGCCTGAGGGACTGTGTAGTAGTGAAATGGATACTTTATTGTGTTGGGTGTGTAGGTATTGTGGAGACCAAGCCAAATCTGGTGTAGGCATCCATATCTCAGTGGTTGAGCTCACTAGCTTAGCAATTCTACCTTTTCATTGCCTTAGCAGCTTGATAAACCCATCTGTAGAGTGGCTTGGATGACCTTGATGTGTATTTTGGCTATGTGTGAGCCTTTGTTCCCTAGTTCCTTGAGGAAATCATGCCCAGCTCGAGAGTGGAAGTGGTGCTGAGAGATTGATGAGCACACTGGCCTATGGTTGGGTGGAACATTGCAGTGACATAGCTAGTTGCGGGGAAGCTTCTTCTCAAGATACATATTTTCTTGTGTTTAATCTCTGCAATGTATTTGTTTTATAAATTATTATGAACATAATAAACGTGTTCAAAAGTATTTTGCTTCCACTGTATTTTAATAAATTATACATCTGCATATGTATTTTATTTCAATGCATTTTATGTTATGTTCATGGAATTAGATTGTTCATTTTGAAAATAGCAACACTGTATGCAGCGAAATAGAGAAGAAGGAACGTAACAACAAAATATTCCTTTATAAATTTTATTTAAAAGATATTTATAATGTACAATTTAAAAAAAAAACATTTGAAATCTATTTTATTGCGAGGAGAGCTTATCTAGAAAAATATTAGTTCTAAATAGTCGTTCCATTTGGAATAACAGACCGGGAGACACGGACAAAGTACGTGATGATGCAACTAATTTATGGAGAAAGAGGTTACTTACCATCCCCTTGTGTTGATTAGCAGAGTAGATAATGTCTTTTTCTTAAAAGATATTCAATTTTACGATTATAATTATATTAAAAAGATGTCTATATTATATATATATAAACTTAAAAAATATTTTAAATTTATCTAACTAAATAAAATCATATTTTTATATATATTTTAAAATTTTAAGCCAATTTTTTTCAATTTTATTATAATCATGATCTTTTTAAATGATGCATCCTCATATTTTTACCTAAATTACTCTTTCTATTTTATAATTGGTGAAAGATAGATATAGCCATTTGATTGTCAAAAACACTTTGACTTGTATAATTAAAAAAAAAATCAAATCTTCTTATGAAATGTTCAATGAAAAATAAAAATAGAACACAAGTCCAAACAATCTGCAAATAATTTTCACCTTAGGTAACTGTTAACTGTATGACAAGTAACTGTTAATTGCGTTATACAAAAATAACTATTTTTAAAAGAAAATAGGAGTGCATAACATCATTTCGGTCATAAATTCACAATAAAGATATATTAATAAATAAGCTGGAAACTGATACTTTAATACAATAGAAAACTTGAATAACTATAATACCAAAAGCATATCAGATATATACAACTTATAACTAATAAGTTTGCACAGCTTATGAAATGAGAAATACAATGGCAGAACATGAACATATATTAAAATGGAGGAACCATCTCGACTCCAAACCAAGAATGCAACTTTTCGCCTGCAAAGTTTCAAGTACACTGTATGCTATTCACGAGAATGCACATCAATTAAGAACATCAAATTTGATCCTGGTTTAAAGTCTAGATGGTTCCTTCATTCTAATATATGTTTAGGTCGTGCCATTGTATTTCTCATTTCATAAGCTGTGCGAACTTATTAATAGTTGTAAGTTGCATTTTTGGTTTGGAGTGGTGAACAATATCCAACATGCAGCAGAGTAATAAATGCTGCCGTGGCTGCACGATGGGCTGTTGGATCTCAAACATATTGAGATCCAACAGCCCACCGTGCAGCCGCGGCAGCATTTATTACTCTGTTGCATGTAAAATATTTTTTTGCCTCATTTGACTAGCATTTCCGTTGTACTGCATCCTTGCTGGGTCTCCTCCGATTATCTCTACAAATACAACTATAGCCCCTCTTTTTGTCTTCACATTTGTCCCTCTGCTAACTTCACCTGAATGGTCTCCCAGATGGACAAATGTGAAGACAAAAAGAGGGGCTATAGTTGTATTTGCAGGGATAATCGGAGGAGACCCAGCAGGGGATTCAGTGTAGCCGAAATGCTAGTCAAAGGAGGCAAAAAAATATTTTACATGCAGCCTCTGCACTGTGGACCGTTTGAGATCCAACGGCCCACAGTGCAGCGGCTGCAACGTTTATTACTCTGCTGCATGTTGAATATTGTTCGCCCTGTAGAGGTGCAATACCCCTCTGCATGGATCACAAAATATGTCAATTTAAAAATTTTAAACATTTTATTTAAAAATATGTTATATATATAAATAAATATAATTAAATAAAATAAATTATAAAGACCTATGGATTACAAACTATCAAATTTAAAACTTTTAAACAATTTATATTATATATTAATTAATTTTTTTCAAATATGATTATAAGATAAAATAAAATTTATACTACATTAAAATCACACATAGTCAATACATAAAGACGATATCTGTTACACATCTATCCATAGACCATGAAACTATTGTCCTTTGCATCCAAATTCTGCAAAGGCTATTGTGATCATACACTCCAGAAAATAGTAGAATTTATGCTGTTCTCGTGACCTGGTATAGAAAAATAAGCATCAAAATAATATCAAGTTTTTTATTTTTATTTTATTATATTTAATGATATTTTAAAAATAATTCTTTCATATAATTACGCCGTAAGGCGTTTTTCTCCGAACAAGTTCGGAAAAGCACTGTTCCTTTCGTCATCTATTCGGCCAACCCTGCTCCTCCACGTGTCCTCTTCGCGATCCGCTGGTCCTCCGCGTGTCCTCTTCTCGATCCGCTGGTCCTCCGTGTGTTTTAAAGTTCTGCTGCCCTGCTTTGTCCTGCAAGTTTCCGGTCACTGCCCTGCTCTGTCCTGCAAGTTTCATTGTTCATGGGCTTTGCCGTGACTATTGAGTTTGTCAGAACCGCCCATTTTGCCTGCAAGTTTCATTTTTCATTGTTCATGGGCTTTGCCGTGAGTGTTGAGTTTGTCAGAACTGCACTTGTCTGGCGGTTCTGGAGCGTCGTGGGCGATATTTGGAGAGCTCGTCCTATGAAAGACCATTTTTTTTTCTCGGTTTGGCATTTATTCTCGGTTTGGAGGTGGTTGAACATCTTCTCATGGAGACCGCCCCTCCCTGCTGCATAAATGGCGTTTACTGGTCAAATTTACTTTGCGTGGGTTTGCACAGAGAAGTTGCATTGTTTCTAGTTGCAGGAATTCTGATTCAAAGAGCCAAAGAACTACAAAAACACAGGTATGCAATTTCATTTCTATCACAATTTCTGCCCTCTGCAAGCCGTTCATCAATTTCTACAAGCTGTTCATCAATTTCCACAAAACTGCCATTAAAATAATCGGGCACCGCAGCTTAGAATAATTCAAAACCCATGAATAGCTTAGAATATTTCAAAACCCCTCGTATGGCAATCGGGCACCGCAATTTCTCCTTGGCAACTGCTGAATTCATACCCTCTCGACACCATAACCTAGCAGACAAAAACCTTAATATTCAAGAAGTCAATGCATATCCTGCTTGCCCCAGGTTCCAGACAAAAGGAAAAAACACATCAAATCTTAAATTTTGTATCGCTCTGCGATAGAAATTCATCCCTGCAAATATTTTTATCGATAATAGAAAGTGGGGTATGCAAAGAATATTTGCCTACCAAAACGTAGTGGGCCTACATTTCGTTGTATGATAATCCCAAACACCTTGCTTCAAAACTTTGCATTGCCGTGGGCGAAAATGGCAGAAATCGTTGGTAATTCTCTCTCGTGTATGTATTTTTAAAGAACCTGTGTATGCTTGCTTTGAATATCTGAGTAACTTGAATCTGCATTCATAAAATGCCATTATTAAATTGCTCTGCGTGTCACTTTCATTGTTAAGTTGGGAAGTGAAGTGGTGTATCATATAAGGTTTCAAAATCTCCACACTATATGAATAGTGTGCGGGCTCCTTATGTCGCCCCGTTTCCAGAGTGCTAAAATAGTTATATAAACAGTTTTTCTCGATACTTGCCCTGGAACCATTGTAGCTATCTATCTTTGGTTTATTCCCTTAATCAATTTATCGGTTGGCTCTTTGGGGAATCCAAATAATGTTACAGCTCCTCGACCTCACTCAATTGGACACTCTGCTTCCTCCTAAAATCGATGGCCTATGCTCCTTAAATGTTGAATCAACGTAAGTAATAGCAGCATGTATTGTCTAACGGTTCTGCGGAACTGGACTTGGTGGACTAAAAGTGATAGGCTCCTTCTTGCCAAAAGGGTAAAGACATCTGTTTCCTTTTGGACCTGTTTAGGAGGCCAGTATCTCTAGTACTTGGTGAGGCTGAAAGTTACAGGTTCCTGGCTAAAGGCTTTGAATATCTGAGTAACTTGAATCTGCATAAAAATTAGATCGAGGTATTCAAAGAGACCTGCAAATTATGTTAAGTAAAAAAGGATTGAGCAGTTGCCATTAAGGTGCAGTAATGGAGACACTGAGAAAATTTGTGAAGGGGGATTAGTTTCATTATGGCAATTGGGTTAAACAACGCTCCCCACCTTTGTCGATGGTTTCCTCCATCTTTATTGCGTTCATTTCCATCATTTCTGGGCTCGAAAGGTTGTGTCCTTGTTAAAATCCTGGCATGTTGTTTATGCCAGTTGTCTTTTTGCCCACGCCAAATGTTAGTTTAGACAGTGTCGGTTGGCTTCTATCTGTGGGAGCCTTCTTGCTAAGATGTACCACCCATTGTGGGGAAGCACCTAGTATCAACTATTGATATATATTGTATCGTTGTTTGCAAATTGTGTGTAATGTTTGTTTTATAAAATTTGGGTTGCTTTCGATAACATGTAGTTTAGTGATATGGTTTTCAAATAAGTAGGCCATAGTTATATGGCAGGGCTTGAATTTTTCAATTTGGATTTCATAGAAACTATATCCTATTTGTTAGGGCTGGAAATTTGCAAACTGTGTGGTTAATTTTCTATTTCATAAAGTTTTTGGGTAGTGGCTTGTTTGCCATGGTCTGTCTATATACTAGCAATTTTGTAAGTTGTTGCTAAACTGTTATTGGCAGTATCTATTTTTAGGGTGACCTTGTTTCCATTGATGCTTGATCTTGATATTCACATCTACAATGCGTTTTCTTTGAAGAATTTTTCGTTTTGAAATTAAATAGGTAAAGAAAAATGTTGGTTTATGTTTTTTCTATTGTTTGCAAATTGTGTGTAATGTTTGTTTTATAAAATTTGGGTTGCTTTCTGTTACCACCTAAGTTGTACTTAGTGGTTTTTATCAAGTGATCCCAGTGAACCGAACAGGGTTAACTTGTTCAGA
>LPNX010580189.1:59291-95239 GCA_001517045.1 Pseudotsuga menziesii | reverse complement strand
CAACACGTTTTTGGCTCAACTGGATGATTTTTGGTGGATTCTTCAGTGTTTGGGCCGATGTGTCAATGTATGGGTTGATGTGTCAGCCAGATCAGGCCCCTGTTTGACAAGTAGGCTCAGTTCAGCCTCAGTTCTGCATTGATGAACTATCCATCAGAGGATTTCACTTGATTCCATGAGGAATTGCGCCCCCCTGGGCTAGATGGTCTGCAAATTGTATAAATCAAGGCACAGCCTCCTCTTCCAAGCTAGTTAGAATTGGGATTGAGGTGCTGCTGCTATTGTATTGTTGTAATTCTCATTTGAAATAAAGAAAAGCTTTGGAGGCAATACGGTGTGGTGCCATTACATGTGTGGATGATTATTGCCATTGTTTTACTGAGGTAACCTGTATCTGTGGTCATTTTTTGCTATTTTCTTGTAGATTTGTGGTTAAGATTGGTAATTAGCTTATTACAATCTTGATAGGAAAGGTGTTGTTCAATAAGTTTATTGGCTATCACTCTCCTTTGATGCATTTTTAGAGTTCTAGATTTAGCATGTCCTATAAGCTTATATGCATGTTATCTTGAATCTCTTTGTATGTACTAATCGGATCTCACAAGTTTCTTGGCAAGATCTTTGATTTCAGCTGAGTTGCAGGTTCACACTTTGGAGAGGATGTTAATCTAGTTTTCTTCTTCATTCTCTTCAAAACATTTCAAAGGCATAGTCCCTTGGCATTCCACCTGAAAGCTCTACTGTGGATCTTCAAGGAAACCAACACTCTTTCTCTCTCTTCCTTCTTTAAAAATTATTAAAATTTCCTCAAGCTGGTTACTTTAAGGTTTCTTTTTAAATCTGATCTATCTCATAAAGAAAATCATACATAGATCTAATTATCAAGATCCCTTCAATTTTCTAGATCTTAGTTTCATTGTGCACATAAAGTCCAAATTCAAGAGATCTAGCTAAAATTGCCTTAGTTTCGCAAGTAGTTTATTGAAAAATTCATAGCTTGCTGTTAAGGTAGTTTCTTTTGCTGTTCAATAATTTCAATATTCTGCAATATCAGTTCTGTTAATTGGCTGCACAAACAGCAGGCCAAGATCCCAAGGAAAGCTTGCTTTCCTTGGTTCCCTTTTCGTCGGTTTAACTAGTTTAATTTCATCAATTTTTTGAGATAAAGTAGGCTGACCCAAAGGCACTCTTAAAGTGATTTGGGGCATTTGTTATTCTAATTCACTTGCTGTCATTTAGCAGGTCTGACAGAGAAGAAAAGAAGCTGCTGTCCAAAGTGGCTTTTGGAGCGCTCAAATCCCCCCAGGGGGCTCTCTTTTGTCACATAATTTGTAATTGTTTTGCATAAACTGTAATATCTTGGTTTCAGCTTGTATAAGGACCAAGAAAGCTCTATTTTATTAGTGCTTTGATATTGTAACCTCTGTAATAAAATCATCCTTCGAATAGGCTCTTTCGAGCCCTTTCCCCATCCCCCCTGGGGGGATTCGCGTCGGTGCCTTTTTCGTCTTTTTTGCTTATTTCCTTTTACTAGAATTTATCTAATTGATAAGGTAGTATATTTGATCTTGTTTCTAATTCCATATTCCATATCTTATTTTCAAAAGTAATCATAATACTTACCCCACGATTTCCCGAGTGACCCGCAAGGGGAAAGAGATTCGTGGTAGGATTAATCAGAAAACCACATTTGTGTAGTTGTGTTATTTTCTCATCTTTTGTTTATCAGCATTTTAAAATTCACTCCTCCTTGATTCCCCGATTGAGATCCACTTGGATGGAAAGAGGTTCTTGGAGGCTTTTCTTTTAAGCAAGAACACATCTTTTAAAACTTATTAAAATTTACAAGACTCCAGTGTGTATGCTTTGCACTTGGCTGCGGTTTGTCCGATCAGTCAAGCTGTATCAAAAGCACTTGGGTGACTAGCATAATTAGGACTCACCTTCCCCAATTAACAAACCATCAGGTGAAAATCCAACACCTCGATCAAACCTTTATGGTGGCAAAATACCCAAAGGAAGCGGGAACCTACTGAAAAGTGACCTCGGGGCGCCGATCTCTGTCACACCCTAACGGGTGCATTACGAACACAGCCCCAGAGACTCCATTTCGGCCCACATATTCCTTGCCGGTAGCCGTATAGGCTTTGTTTTGGACATACTCCAAGTACTCTCGGGTATATCTGGAGTCCCCCTTAAGCCTAATTTAAACAACTCATACTCCAATTTTAACTTAAAACATACCAAGATGCAATCGCAAAACATTTATTCCAAACACATGCAAGCACACTGATCTCTTTTGACTCCATTTTTAAGGCACTGGTCTTTTTCTGCTTCATATATATATTGTGTATCAACTTTGTGCTTTCATGTGTATCTTCGTATCTTGTCATCTTGATTGCTTATAGTTAAAATATTCAAACTCCTAAATAACTGATTCAGTACAACACCATTACACTAAGAAATAATCCTTAGTAACTTAATAGGGTCTACCCCCCTTGGCTTCGTTAGGAGTTGAGCCTAAACGGAGGAGTCAAGAACAAGGTGACAGCCTTGACTCGAGACTTGCCCCCAAGGACACACCGAGTGGCTTGAATATTTCTGTCACGTGATCCAGGTGTGTGAAAAGGCGGAAACACTTTCAATAACATGTAGTTTAGTGATATGGTTTTCAAATAAGCACGCCATAGTTATATGGCAGGGCTTGAATTTTTCAATTTGAATTTCATAGAAACTATATCCTGTTTGGTAGGGCTGAAAATTTGCAAACTGTGTGGTTAATTTTCTATTTCATAAATTTTTTGGGTAGTGGCTTGTTTGCCATGGTCTGTCTATATACTAGCAATTTTGTAAGTTGTTGCTAAATTGTTATTGGCAGTATCTATTTTCAGGGTGACCTTGTTTCCATTGATGCTTGATCTTGATATTCACATCTACAATACGTTTTCTTTGAAGAATTTATTGTTTTGAAATTAAACAAGTAAAGAAAAATGTTGGTTTATGTTTTTTCTTGTTTTAATATTTGTTTTTCTAATTATTTAAAGGGTATTTCAAGTTTCTATACAGAGACAATGACTTCTGAATTTCCAAATTATTTTACTTTCATAGAATAGGCCTTAGTTCTCTTAATACACTTTTATACACATAATTTACTCAATGTCAGTTTCTTTTGGCATTCTTGAATATAAATATATTTGTTAATTATCTTGTCCAGGAATGGATGTGGGTGTCTCATTAACGGAGGAAGCTTGTTGTTCAAGTTATGGGAAGAACTTTGTCTGAGTTTATGTATCTTATTGCTCTGTTCCTTGCAGATCTAAGTTTCAGACTATTTATGGTCCACGAATACCCCTCTACAACCCTAGTTCTTTGCACAAGATAGGCCCCGGTAAGTAAACCCCTTAGTGAAGAATGTGTTTTGAGTTTCTTAAATGTCTTGTATTCATGTGTTCTAAGTGGAGTTAAAACGATAGGGTATATTATGTGAAAATGCGCTTCAAAGAAGTGAAATGCTCTGTTGCTATCCTTGTGAGGAAGATATGTGTTCTGTGTAAAAAGTGTGTGCTAAAGATAGGAATTAATTGGTATCTTCTTGATAGAATTGAAAGTACCTCAATTCTCTTAAAAATAGAGTAAACCCATCTGAATCTACAATCTATTAAATTTAGATTTTTAAGGTTTTAGTTAAATAAATATATGGCAGTTTATAATTTTTTAAGGTTTTAGTTAAAATAGATTTATCGCAATTTAAATATTGTCCCTACCTTTTAAACGAGCTAAACAATTTAATTTCAGAGCTTTGGGCTTTAATCTGGCATTCTATTCACCTTCAAACGTTGGTTATGAAATAGCACCCAAATGGTGCACATTCATGGCGTTTGATATAAATCTTCATTTCAAGTTATCTATATGCTGGAACTGGGCATAATACCATGGTCGTTTTTGGTTTTCTTTACTTTTTAGGTCCCAAAGTCCAATAATATATGGTCAAAATCTCTAACAGCGCAGTTCCATCATGAGAGAAACTTGGGTTGTGAAGAATTATGCCCAGATACACATCAAAATGTTTACCTTAAAGTTGGTCAATTTATGTTACCTTTATTCCATGCTCACAGGCATAAATGTTTGACATCCTAAGAATTTAAAATCCTTAGAGGGTAATAAATAGGCTCAATCTGTTGCGTAGAATCTCTAGAGTTTCTGAAGTTGCAAACCTTATATCACATCCAATTAGCAAGGGTGCCTGCATAATAAAAAATTATCAACTAAAGCATCATAATTCATGGACAGCTGATAGAGTATATATATATATATATATATATATATATATATATATATATATATATATATATATATATATGCATGCTGGACAGTAAAAGATCATCAACCAAAGCATCATAAGACATGGACAAAGTGATACTTTAGTTGATAATCTTTTACTGTGCATATATATATATAATTCAATATTCTGCTATGTATACTCTGCTTATCTCTGTTCTTTTCCCGGTTCTGTTTTTCAGTACGTCGCCTGCTCTGTTACCTTCATTAAAGCACTTATGCTGAATTGTGACTTGTATTCCACGATGCTCATTTTGCCATTTCCAACTTCCAAGTCATTGTCTGGTTCAGGCAATGATGGAATACAAGTACAAACTGGAATTAGAAATTAGAAGTTATCATGGAAATATTAAAAGCATCAACATGAGGATGTATATGATATCAATGAAGTTGTGAATTTACCCTTCCATCAACCAGGTCCTGGATCAGGTGCCCACTGGTCATTTTGATCATCTGTAGATTTGATACTGGGAGAAAAAATTTACAGTTAGATTACTCTTGGAAGGGGTTTTTATTTATATTATACACAGGAATATATATATTGTTCAATTTCATCCTTTAGAAGACATGATCCTATGCAGTCCATTACCTTTTCCATTTGACTGCAGTGTTTCCTGTAGTTTTCCAACTGCTTACTCCAGTATTCTGGTCATCCCTGGAGAATCAAAATACAAGCTGCTTGTAACAACTGTTTAGCAGTCAAAACATTGCTTCTATATTTAAACACAAATTATTGTTTGCAAATGCATCTTACCATTGTCCCATTGAATAGAGTATAGGGCGGCTTGCCTTGCTAAGAGCTTCTCTCATTTTTGAATAGCTGTATTGTTTTCATACAAGGTCAATATAGAAGTCTAGACCCATGTATGCAAAGTTTGCTGATAAAATATACAACAAATAGTATATACCTATCCTAAAGGTTTATGTCGCCACTATAGCAGTTATCATATTCCAGATAGTCTATTCCCTGAACCATCATTCACAAAATAGCCAACCAGTTTTCAGTATTGCAATGAAAGCATGATTCAACAAAAATCTATCAAGAAAAGGAGAAAATCTCTTGACAGCAATCACCCATGAAGCAAATGTTTGAGCATCTTGTTCTTCATGTCCAAAAGAACCTGGCATCGTTTTGCTACATGTATAGTATCTGGCCAAATGTACCAAATTAAGAAAAACTAAAATCAATCCGATGCACAGGAGAAACAAAAAAAAATTACATTATAGATACAGTAAAGGATGTTTTGATTGATCTAGCATTCATATATACCCACCCAACACCAGAATATATTCCAAGCTTGAGACCCTTAGAGTGTACATAGTCTGCCAGATCCTTGATGCCGGAAGGAAATGTTGAGGATCTAGCAACCAGATTGCCCTGACAGTACGCCGTAATCTCTCTTTTGGTAAGATTAATGAAATTTGGTGATGTACATTTACAATTTAAGTAAAAGTTCGTAGCAACTTGTGAGTTGACTCTTCGAGTAGGTGTTTATATCTATGCAACTTGCTTACGTAGTTTCATTCCCCTAGGAGTGAGAAATATTGAAATGTTCTCTAGAAGGGGTGGGATTCCACCATCATAATGGGAAAAAAAAGTAAAATGATTTGAGTTCCTATTGCTAGCTAGCATCAAGTCTGTGATTTGACTCGTTCGACACTTGTGAGTTGGCAATTGAGTTATCACTAAGTAAACCAAATCTATATTTTGTGTGCCCAATGAGTGAGCAATATTTTACTATTATCCTTATGGGCGGGATTCCACCACCATCATCATTAGAAGAAGGAAAACGTTTTGACCTACATTTTTCTTGATGTTCCTATTTTTTTAATATGGGTATGCCCACTTAGGAATCCTTAGAACTGCTTTAGGAACTACTACCAGAACTTATTAGATCGAATGGGGTCAGTATACCATTGCTATTAACCTTTAGTAGGAAGAATGAATGAATTTAATTTAGACCTTCTCACTTTTGACTTTAGACATCGTTTGTAGGTGCATGGTCCAAAGATTGGACTATTCATGTCTTTAATAGCCCTATTTTGCCCTTTTTTTCCGTACTGTAAAAGGAGTATCTGACCGAATAGTATTCCCATTTATGCTTGCACGTCATTTTTTTTGCTATAAGGCGTTCTCCCCTATAGTTCTTTGGTAAACCACTGTTCATTCCGTCGTCTATTCAGCCCACCGTACTTCTCCGCTTGTCTTCTTCGTGACCCATTGGTTTATTAGTTGTGCTACTTTCCAATGTTGGTTACTGTTCAACCCTTTACTTTTATCATTCGTTTACATAACTTCTACTTATTGCTGGAAAACACTGAGAATTCTGCTCAAATATTCAACCTCCTTGAGTTATAATATCTTCATGATCGTAGTGCAATTGGAGTATGTGATAAATGAACTTAACATAATAAACTTCACCTTTTTAAACATGTTTTTTCCCCTGCATTTCCATCAAAATTAGCTCATACCAAGGCAACTATCAGCGGCACTTTAAAACACTGTTCCTTCCGTCGTCTATTCAGCCAACCCTGCTCCTCTGCGTGTCCTCTTCACGATCCGGTGGTCCTCCACGTGTCCTCTTTGCAATCCGCTAGTCCTCCGCATGTTTTAAAGTTCCGCTGCCCTGCTCTGTCCTGCAAGTTTCCGGTCGCTGCCTTGCTCTGTCCTACAAGTTTCATTGTTCATGGACTTTGCTGTGACTGTTGAGTCTGTCAAAACCGCCCATTTCGCCTGCAAGTTTCATTGTTCATGGGATTTGTTGTGAGTGTTGAGTTTGTCAGAACCGCACTTGTCTGGCGGTTCTGGAGTGTCATGGGCGATATTTGGAGAGCCCGTCTTGTGAAAGACCAGTGTTTTTTCCTCGGTTTGGCATTCCTTCTCGGTTTGGAGGTGGTTGAACATCTTGTCATGGCTACCGCCCCTCTAATCTACAATTACTTGTATCTCTTACAAACCAAATAATAGGGTAGTGTCTCAAAACTACAAGATGGTTTGTTTTTACATGGAACCACTTTCATAATTCCCAATATTTTTGATTCTCAGAAAACAACTTTTGCAACAATTGCCCCCAGCTACTTACCCAAGGGAGGCTTTTACATAGAACCACTCTTTCAAAATTCTCAATGTAGTTGTTTCTTAGAAAACAGTTTTTGCCACATTTACCTCAACTTTTTACCCAATCCCTTATACCTAGAAGGGCTTCATAAAAGCAAGAATTAAAATCCAGAATATACTTGGTTCTTAAGGTGGAATTTACACTTTCATAGTAAAAATCCAGAATATTGTAGAGATTACAGGCAGCTAGCAAATGGAAAATATAGAATTCTGCAATCAAGAAACATTTGTATTTTAGGAAACCAAAATCGATAAAGGATTAAAATTTGTTTGGAAGAAAGGGGCGAGAAGCAATTTTCTGAAATTAACCCCAACAATTGCTACCAGAACAAACTGTATCAATGTCACTTTGGTTGGTAGGCATTAAAATTGAAAAATGTTCATTATGAAAAACTAAACTTAAAAATCACCGGTGCTATTACAAATAGAACCAAGAGAGCAAAGATGTTAGAGTTGCTTACCTTTATCCAATTTGTAAGCAGATGAATGTCTATGTTCAATGCATGTAATACATCTTTTAGATTTAGTCAACCTTCTATAATGCACATAACTATATGCACGTAGACACCAGACCAATGGAGTGCCCTTGTATTCTTTGGGTGCATAGCTATTAAAAGGAACGACCGGGGTTGCATATATAGTAAGCTTTTGCATATTTTCTTAATAGGAATAAAATAAAATAAGAAGCTACAGAAAAAAACAAAAAGGTGACACACGGAGAACCAACGGATCATGAAGATGACATGCAGAGAAGCACGGTTGGTTGAATAGACGATGAAATGAACAATGTTTTCCAAACAATTCTCTTCCTTCTATAGTCTAGTGATTTTTGGAGAGCCGTGACTCTTATCCGGCGATTCTGGATTGTCGTGAGGTGATTTCTTGAGATCCCCTCCTGTGAAAGAGCCCGTCTTGTAGCAAGATCCCGCTTTTCCCTTTCACTCCCTTTATGAGCCACAAAGCATTCAATTTGAATGAATGGTTCTTTTGCTGACATGGATGTGCCTATCAGCCTTCTTGTTATGCTCCTGATTCATATGTTTCTTGGTCTCTCACGAATTATTTCAGATAGATTTTCTAACCTGTTGCTACAGGAATGATGATAAAACTCTTCCCTTGGCAGACTTTATGCTTTTCTGTCCCCATTTTGGTTGGAGGGCCGGAATTCTCCAAATTTTAAGCTATCATAGAGATCCCCAAATGTATTTGCATTTGTGGAATTCTTCTGCATTCTGGAGGTGGTCTTAGAGAGGAATGTAACGAAAAAATGTGGCACTTCTTTGCAAAGAACAGCCTTCTCTTCAATAGACATATTTGAAAGTTTTTTGAAGGGTAAATTTGCTATGGAGTTATTATGCAAATCTGAAGTAGTTATTGAGGATTGTTTTGCCACATTTCACAAATAAAATAACTTTGCTTATGCATGGAAGTAATAAAAATTATCGTTATTTTATGGAATTAAATAACTTTTATTATGTTATGGTTATAAATAGCCAACAAGCTCTTCACCTAGGATAATAGATGCACGAACACCAGATTAGAGCTTCTGGCTCTTTGGGCACTGCTTTCAGATGCCATTAATTTTGGGATCCCTCTCTTATCTGTATTTGGGGATTCACAGTGTTTCTCTTCGAACATGTTCGGAAAAACACCCCACTTCTGAGTCATTGGTGTGATGACATTCTTTCTCTGCTGCATCATGTCCCTTTAGTGACCATCAATCATATCTACTGCGCGCATAACTAGCAGGATGACAGTCTCTCCAAACAGGCTCTTTTGTTGGCCCCGGGGCATGGGGAATTTTCTAGATCTTTAGATTGTATGATCATTGATCATGGGATATTTCAGTTATTTTGGCTTGTGCCGGGCTTTGCCCTTTCACTCTCTTTTTGAGGCACAAGCATTCAATTTGAATGAATGGTTCTTTTGCTTACATGGATGTGCCTATCAGCCTTCTTGTTATGCTCCTGATTCATATGTTTCTTGGTCTCTCACGAATTGTTTCAAATAGATTTTCTCACCTGTTTCTATAGGAATGATGATAAAAGTCTGCCCTTGGAAGACTTTATGCTTTCCTGTCCCCGTTTTGTTTGGATGGCTGGAATTATCTGGCTTTACAGCTACCGGAGAGATCCACAAATGTATTTGCATTTGCAGAATTCTTTTGCATTCTGAAGGTGATCTTAGAGAGGAATGTAACGAAAAAAAATGTGCCACTTCTTTGCAAAGAAGAGCCTTCTCTTCAATACACATATTTGAAAGTTTGTTGAAGGGTAAATTTGGTATGGAATTATTATGCAAATTTGAAGTAGTTATTGAGTATTGTTTTGGTACATTTCACAAATAAAATAACTTTGCTTATGCATGGAATTAAAAATTTTTATGCTTATTTTATGGAATTAAAAGAATTTTATTATGTTATGGTTATAAATAGCCAACAAGCTCTTATAAAATAACTTTGCTTATGCATGGAATTAAAAATTTTTATGCTTATTTTATGGAATTAAAAGAATTTTATTATGTTATGGTTATAAATAGCCAACAAGCTCTTATAAAATAACTTTGCTTATGCATGGAATTAAAAAATTTTATGCTTATTTTATGCAATTAAAAACATTTTATTATGTTATTGTTATAAATAGCCAACAAGCTCTTAACCTAGGATAATAGATGCACCAACACCAAATTAGAGCTTTTGCCTATTTGGTCACTTCTTTCGGTTGCCATTCATTTGGGGATCCCTCTGTTATCTGGATTTGGGGATTCACAGGTTATCATCTCTTGGGTGAAGAGAACTGCTTCAATTAACACCCCACTTCTGAGTCATTGGTGTGATGACATTCTTTCTCTGCTGCATCATGTCCCTTTAGTGACCATCAATCATATCTACCGCGAGCATAACTAGCAGGCTGACAGTCTCTCCAAACAAGCTCTTTCGTTGGCCCCGGGGCATGGGGAATTTTCTGGATCTTTAGATGGTATGATCATTGATCATGGGATATTTCAGTTATTTTGGCTTGTGCCGGGCTTTGCCCTTTCACTCTCTTTTTGAGGCGCAAGCATTCAGTTTGAATGAATGGTTCTTTTGCTAACATGGATGTGCCTATTAGCCTTCTTGTTATGCTCCTGATTCATATGTTTCTTGGTCTCTCACGAATTGTTTCAGATAGATTTTCTGACCTATTGCTATAGGAATGATGATAAAAGTTTTCCCTTGGAAGCCTTTATGCTTTCCTGTCCCCATTTTGATTGGATGGCTGGAATTATCCGGCTTTGCAGCAACTAGAGAGATCCGCAAATGTATCTGCATTTGCGGAGTTCTTCTGCATTCTGAAGGTGATCTTAGAGAGGAATGTAACGAAAAAAAAATGCGGCACTCCTTTGCAAAGATGAGCCTTCTCTTCAATACACATATTTGAAAGTTTGTTGAAGGGTAAATTTGGTATGAAGTTATGATGCAAATCTGAAGTAGTTATTGAGGATTGTTTTGGTAGATTTCACAAATAAAATAACTTTGCTTATGCATGGAATTAAAAAATTTTATGCTTATTTTATGGAATTAATTTTTTTTTATTATGTTATGGTTATAAATATCCAACAAGCTCTTAACCTAGGATAATAGATGCACTAGCACCAAATTAGAGCTTCTGCCTATTTGGTCATTGCTTTCGGTTTCCATTCATTTGGGGATCCCTCTGTTATCTGTATTTACGGATTCACAGGTTATCATCTCTTGGGTGAAGAGAACTGCTTCATTGAACACCCCACTTTTGATTCATTGGTGTGATGACATTCTTTCTCTGCTGCATCATGTCCCTTTAGTGACCATCAATCATATCTATCGCGAGCATAACTAGCAGGCTGACAGTCTCTCCAAACAGGCTCTTTCGTTGGCCCTGGGGCATGGGGAATTTTCTGGATCTTTAGATTGTATGATCATCGATCATGGGATATTTCAGTTATTTTGGCTTGTGTCGAGATTTTGCCTTTCACTCTCTTTTTGAGGCACAAGCATTCAGTTTGAATGAATGGTTCTTTTGCTGACATGGATGTGCCTATCAGCCTTCTTGTTATGCTCCTGATTCATATGTTTCTTGGTCTCTCACAAATTGTTTCAGCTAGATTTTCTGACCTGTTGCTACAGGAATGATGATACAAGTCTGCCCTTACCACACTTTATGCTTTTCTATCCCTGTTTTGGTTGGACGGCTGGAAATCTCCGACTTTACAGCTATCAGAGAGATCCCCAAATGTATCTGCTTTTAGTATTGTTCCAATTTAGTATTATGATTATTGTCTTATATTACGAGTATTAGATCAAGAAGCATATGAAGAGTATTTTCTTCTATTTGAACTAATTATATAATTTCTATTCAATTTTTTGAATAACACATGATAGTCAATCTTTTGAATAACACATAATTATACAGTGATGACACACGAGGAAAAAAATACCTGCATTCAGACAGAGAAGATAGTCAAGCCCTTTGTTCACTTGTTCATCACATCGTTGGTTTGAATCTCCTCCCTATACACTGATGGAAAAGAATGCAAACCTAGATATGGAAGATTAAAGGACAAATAGACTGTGTTGCATCAGAAAATTATAACAAGGGCTGTATTGAAGCGACGAGATTTGGACTTAATAAAACACAGAATCAGGATTGTAATGAGACAGTTGGTTGACCAAAAGGGATATGTCGAGAAGGGCCAAATTATCCAATAAATTCCTTGCTAGATCATGCCTCTAATACACTTTAAGCATTTACAACCTAAATTTTCATAGTTCCATTGCATGTTTTTTTCTCACATTATATTTAAAAAAAAGTATATATATGTAACTATTCTACATTCTACTCTTTTGCCTGCTACAGTTTCATTGTATGTGTCGCATCATTGTATGTCACTTGTGCAATAGTATATATATCTACATATATGTATATATACACAAAACACAAAATTTCATATACTTACACATTTGTTTCCTATTGCTCTCAGTGTTTTCCCCGCATAATGGAGGCACCCTTGACAGAAAATGCAATATATTCTTTGCTGTTTGGTGCTGTACATCTTCAACCACTTATGCAGGTTTTTTCACTCCACCCATTTGGACCAACAAATGCAACTACTCCACGTTTCCGAATTACTATCTCAGATGGTAACAACACACACCAGACTTTGCTCCCAACTACCTTCAAATCCCTCATATCAAATGGAGAACTCCAAGAAGTCTCTGTCATCAAGCTCGCCAAGTGCACCTGCACCGTCGTCCATAATAACACGTACTTTTCTACCCATTATTTTAATCCCTCTCTTAGGTAGCTTAGCTTCTACATTTTTACCTACCACCAACATCATCAATTTCATAATACCTTTACTAATTCTTGCCTTTTTCTCCTACAGGACTATTACAATACTCGATCTTGAACCGGTCCACCGCAAGCTTGCCCTTGTTGGGAGCCCTGTTCCTCTTTTAATACCGACTAGATTTGGCATTCCAATTGGTTCATCAACTAGCCAATCCAGCCACCCCATAGAAGAAAGCGATGTTCACTCATCCCAAGCATCAGATACACTAATACCCATGCCAACAACTGTAATTCCATTCAAAGCACTCAATCTCAACTATAAAAAATGGTGCATCCAAGGTCGTGTGCTTGCCAAGACACCCATCCATGAATACACCAACCAACGCGGCCCAGGGAAACTATTTGGCTTTGACCTTATTGATTGTTCTGGAGAAGAGATCCATGTCTCTACCTTTAACAACTTTGTTGACACCTTCTATTCCCTTGTTGAAATTGGGACAGTGTACACTATATCGAATGGCACAATCAAAACAACTAACCCTTCATATAACCATTTGAACAACCATCTTGAGATTGTCCTTTCATCTATGTCAACCATCCACCCTTGCCTCGATGCATTCCCATCCATTCCTTTACATTCCTTCCACTTTAAAACAATTAATAACCTCCAAAGTTTACCTTCAAATTCCATGGTTGACCTGATTGGCCTTGTTAGCTCTGTCTCGCCTGCATCTACAATTCGAAAAAAAGACAGTTTTGAAATAAGTAGGAGAACCGTTTTCCTCAGAGACACATCCTGTTTTAGCATTGATGTCACACTTTGGGGTCATCATTGCCACACTGAGGGTTCACATGTCGCTTCACTATACTCCTCCGACCCACCACCTGTCCTTGCAATAAAGGGTGGCCATCTTACAGATTGCAATGGTAAAACAATTGGAAGTGTTCCCAGTAGTACCATCCTTATCAATCCAGATATTGAGGCAACCCATCACCTTAAAAAATGGTACACTGATCATGGATTTCGCGTTGCGTCGCCATCCTTGAGCCACAAATACATAGGCTCTATGTCTCGAACACACCCATCTAAAACAATTTTCGACTTGCAAAGCATGCAACCCTCTGATAAGACCCTATGGTTCTTTCTGCGTGCTTCCATTGTTGACATTAACATGGATGACTTCCACTTCCTTGTATGCCCTCTCTTTGTTGATGGTGTTCAATGCTTGAAGAAAGTTGCACATAGAGCTTTCAACACTTGGCATTGCAGCAAATGTGATGGTGAATTCACAGAATGTGACTACAGGTACATTTTAAAGCTTTCCTTGCAAGACCACACCGGCCAGATCAACAGGGCCACAGCTTTTGATGATGCAGCCAACAAACTACTTGGTGTCTCTGCAAAGGATTTATGCTTGCTCACCATCGAGCCCTCGGCCATAAAGGATCTCTCTCTACACGTAACTTCACGTCGATACTTGTTCACCTTGTCCATTAAGATGAAGAATTTCAACTCCAATACATGCTTGAAGACAACCATTGCCGATTCAGAAGAGCTTCCTTATGCTGCTGCATCAACCAAACTCCTTGAAGAAATATCTACACTCACTACTCAAACCCATCTTGTTGCACGCCGTCTCTAACCTCCCCTTCATATACTCCACCCTTGGCTATTGCAACCACCACTTTTACTCACCCTTTCACATCTTACTCTTCCCTCAGTCCTTGCTTCAACACATCGTACCCTACAATACACCATCCCATCTCTCCAAATGCACTCCACCTCAGCTCAACCCAATTATGTTTCTTCCACTTCATCATGATCACTATATCCCCCCACCCCCCCCCAACTTTCCTTCCTGCATTTCTTGTATATATACTTTTCCCTTACTTTCCTGTCTTTTTCCAAATATCTGCAATGTAATTAGCTACTGTAAATTTTGTGCTCACATGGCATATGTGTTATCGTATACATTATGTGTTTATTTTTAAAGCACGCCATACATATCTATCCATAAAACATTTAACATTTTCTTACATGTATACAATGTTTGTTATGTCATATATGTGCATTTCTTTTTTCTACTATGCTGCTCCTTGGTTGCTTTTCACATACATAAATGCTCCACATACATCACAAAAACTACTTCTTACGTTATGTCTTGCAAAAACTTTCGCAATGCATTATTTTGTATATGTAGACGTACCTTCTTATTTGTACTTTGCATATATTGCTTTTAATGTACATGCCTCGACTTTTTCTTACAATTACACATTTATAACATTTGAAATTTCCATCAATGTCTCCTCCAGGTTCAAGGAAAACTCCTCTTCAACAACCCATGTTGCCCAATACTACACGTGACGAAATAAATGCACATAGAAGGCTTCTTTATAGCTAAACAAAGGACCTCCAAAATGCGCATAGACGTCTTACTTATAAATTTAGGAGTGGAAACATCAATGCTTCAATCAACCCTACCCCAATGCACACATCCACTACACCCCCACCTCCAACCACCCCCTTGCCAGATGGTCACACTTTCTTTCTTAATCGACTTTCTCGCCTCCACCCACTTCATGTTTGCTCCATATGCAAGGAATCATATCCAAAAATGAAAACGAATTTCTCAAGTGGAATCTATACATGCTATCGATGTAGTAATGAGCGACATGGCCATCGCTTCTCCATAGATAACAACATGGATCCTAGAAACCAACCAATTGAACTTGCACACCTGACTCAAATAGAAGAAATGCTAATTGCCCGAGTCAATCCAATACTTCAAGTTACGCATGCATGTGGTGGTCAATACAAATACTCCGGCCATACTATTAGCTTCCCACAAGATATCTCCACAATAGCCACCTCTCTTCCATGCCTCTTAACAGATTTGGACATCCTTGTTGTTCGAAAATTCAATGCTGCAAACAAGCCTTATGAATTCATTGTTAGTCGTTCAAATGTTCTAGCTGCATTGGAATTCAAAATCTTCAATGATCCGTATTACAAGGATGTCCACCTTGACCTCCAAGCATTACATGCTTTGCCACTTGAACCCACAGATGTGTCCTCCCTTCTTCACCATGCCACAACCCCTGGGCTTGACCTCCAACTACCCTCACCCACTACTGATGATGCAACACCTTCAATGCCAATTCCAACAAGCATTGAAACCTCGTCCTTTGTTTTTGCACTCCCAGATTTTGGCACTGAGACTGAAGAAATTAGGCGGTTTGCATCTACAACCCCTACCACCCCTTTAACATCAATTGATTGGCCTGCCATTTGTCTTTCTCCAATAAATGAATACAATACGGAAGGGCTCCTCTCAATGGCATTCCCAACGCTATTTCCCATAGGCGTTCCCATGCTAAAACAACCTCGTCTTTACGAAGTCTCCATGCAAGAATATGCTTTGCACCTTAGCCGATTCCATGATAATAGGTTTTCCCAACACCCTCGCTTCCGCTACTACTTGTACAACCTTATGATGTGCCATCGTAGCCAGGATACCGCAGCTGTTTTTGTTAAACACAACCTAGTAGACACACTCCCCGCAACTGTCTCGGCTTTGCGCACATAGCTCATCCATCTGCCAGACTCTCATGTTGTTAATCATGCCATGCGGTTTGGCTCTGCTCTGCGTGGCACCCGCTCTTTATGGAGCAAACAGCGAGGCGAGTTGTGTGATATGATCACCCAGCTTGGTAACCCAACTTTTTTTTTATCCTCAGTGCAGCTGACACCAAATGGCGTGACCTTCACATGCTCATTCCTTTGCAGCCTCCAACTTCATTGCCTTCACAATTCCAATGGAGAATTCATAACATTATAACCAATCCACATACTACGTCTCTATATATGCACCATAGATTCACCATCTTCCTTGAAGAGGTCCTGCTACACACATTCAAGACAAAAGATTACTGGTGCAGGTTTGTTCCTCTCACTCTTTGCATTTTATTTCGTTTTACTGCTTTACATTTTGAAATTTTCCCTAACTTTGTGTTTTGTTTTTGCTTCCCTTCTTAATACAGTTATGAATGGTAAAACTGAGGTTCTGCTGATATACATGGATTCCTTTGGTTGGAGGACACACCCAATATGGACAGCCTTTATTGGAATGATCTCCTCGCTGTTAATAGTGCAAAAACATACTTTGACAGCTTCTTAACAGCATGGAACCCTCGTCTCGCGCACCTTCGTGTCTCCGCCTTCCATCGAGCATTTCACCAAGACCCTTGCACACTTGTAGCATCCTCCATACGTGAAGGAAACCATAATGACGACTATGAAACCCTTGTCAATTCTGTGCAATGCCACACAAAATGCAATGAATTCTCTTGTCTTCGCAAAAAAGGAACAACCCTCGTTTGCCGCTATGGTTTCCCCTTTGACTTACAGGAAACATCTTCTATGTTCATTGATAGCTCTGGCCAAAAAAAATATACCCCCGCTAGAAATGATGCACTTCTAAACGTACACAACCCTCTTATGCTCTCAGTATGGAGAGCTAATCTTGATTGCTAGCCAGTGCTCTCGCGCCATGCTGTCCTCTCATACATTTCAAAGTATGCTTCGAAAGTAGAGAACAAATCTGAGAGTTACCATGACATTCTAACATGTATTGCACATGCCACCCCTGCAGAAGAGCGAATCTTATTACCTATCTGGAAACTTTTGTCCGAAACCGTGGCTGATTGAGACATTGGAGCACAAGAAACCTGCCATATGCTACAAAAACTTCCCTTGAATCTTTGCAGTCGTACATTTATTTCCCTGAACACTTCCCAAACCGTTTTCAAACATGTCTCGCTAGATGTCCCCAACACCCCCCCGCCAACCAACTTCATTTCCGCATACATGCAAAGACCCGCTTCACTTGAACACCTTCCCCTTCTCGAAGCTTCCCGTTATTGGTCCTTTTCTGCACATAGGAAAAAATGTCAATGGAAGCTGCACAAACTAGCCAAGATCGTGCGTGTCCTTCCTCGTTTCCTTGACATCCCTCCTTCCACCTCTCCTCTTTATGTCGATTTCTGTTGGAGTGAACTCTTACTGTACAAACCTTTCCGCAATGTGCCAAAAGATATTGGCTCCTCTGACTTGGAAATTGTCTCTACACGGGAATCCTTCCGTGGGAGCTACAATCCCTAGCATGTTGACCGAGAACCTTCATCCCTTCCAACTATTTCTGTTGATACACCCCCCCCCCTCATGAAGATCATCCTTCTTCCTCTATCAACCTGTCAGAATGGGAACTCCTCTCTCAACTCCACCCTGGGAACAACCTACAACTTGATGATCTTGACATGCTTGGTCATCGTGACTTTGACACCAATCACAATTGGGGCCACACACATATACCTTTACACTTGCAAAACTTAGCCATCTCATTTCTTGACTTGAACCGCTCATCAAACCAAGCAAAACTCCAACCTTTTTCAACTCCTTCTTCTCCTAATTGCTTTTCTCCAACACAACGCAAAGCCTTTGAAATTATTATGTCCCACTACACATAACACACTACCACAAAACCATTAGCTATGATCATCCAAGGAACTACAGGCACAGGAAAATCTTACTTAATAGGATGCTTACAAGCTGCCTTCTCTTCATCATCTCCAAATAACTCATCCCCTCTTCTCCTGCTTGCTCCAACTGGCATCGCGGCATTTAACATAAATGCCCTTACAATACATTCTGCCCTTCGGATACCAATAAATACTATGCTTCCTCTTGAGGGCCAAGCCCTTACAAACCTTCAAGAATTATTCCTCCATATACATTATGTGCTAATTGATGAGATGCGTTTCATTGGACCAAAGCTCTTATTCAACATTGACTCTCACCTTCGGGAAGCATTCCCTTCCCATCAAACTTCCCCTTTTGGAGGCTGCTCTATCATCCTCATAGGTGACCTTGGTCAACTTCCACCTGTTAAAGATATCCCCATGTATGTAGGAGCATCACGTGGAAACACACTTTGGCGTACCTTTGACACATTCATAACCCTCTCAACATTTTTTCGTCAACAAGGAGATGACCCTTCTCAGATCCAGTTCCGCCAACTTCTCCTCAATCTTAGGAATGCAACACCAACTATTTCTGATTGGACCCTTCTTATGTCAAGGAAATCCTATTCCCTCTCTCAGACCGAGAACCACGTATTTGATCAATCCACCCATTTGTTCTCAACTAACAATTCTGTTTCCTTACACAATAAACAAATGCTTAAACAACTAAATGTCCCGATTGCATTATGTTCTGCAGAAGTTAGGAAACAAACACTACTGCTTGCACCAGAAGATGAACAATTAGATATGGTTGTACTCCTTTCCGTTGGTCAACAAGTTATGCTTACAACAAACCTTTGGGTTGAGGCAGGTCTTGTTAATGGTGCTCTTGGTAAAGTTGTTTCAATCTTGTACAACACCGCCACTACTCCACCTATGCTTCCTTTGTTTGTTGTTGTTGACTTTGTCAACTACAAAGGCCCGCCATGGGATGCTTCTAACCCTACCTACATCACAATCCTCCCTTTAACAAGAGGTTCTCGTAGACAACTTTCCCTTTGTATGGCCCGGGGTTTAACAATCCACAAATCACAAGGAATGACCTTACAGAAGGCAACAATTGACATAGGAAACATTGATCGACAAGGGCTAACATTTATTGCAGTTTCAAGAGTTAGACAACTCACTGACCTACGTATAATGCCATCTTTTTCTTTTGCTCGCTATTCACGTATGAAGGATATCCCTTCTGTCCAATGAAGAAAACAAGAAGAAACTTTTATTGCCTCCAGTTCAATTGCACTAGACGTTGCATAACAGATTTGCTCACATATGCTTACACCCTTGCATTGCTTCCCACACCTCTTCTCGGTACCATAACATTACACTTACAACAGTCTTTTCTCTCTACAATAGAACAAACAAACAAAAAAGAACAATGAAATGTCCATTACACAAGTTTTCAACTTTTTTTCCTTTCATCTATGATGTGAATATATTCTTGCTTTTCTTATTCAGTACTATGAAAAAAAAAATGTTAGCCTACCAATTCATTTACAAAAAATGATGTGCCTTCCTTTACTCTATATTATTTAAACATGTTAAGCTTTTCTTCGCTCTGTTTTCTCTCTTCCTAGCTCTTCAACAAGAGACATGGACATGCAATACCTGAACACCCTTGCTGACTTTTGCAAGCAAATCAAAGAACAACAACCATCGTTGCAACAAATTGAACCATGCTTCCAATCAACTTCAAACATCCCACTGAATCCGATTCACCCTACTATTAAGCTTCTCTCAGAAATATCAACCTTCCTTCAACGCATGGTCCGCAAAGACTTAGTATCCCACCACCCTTGTCTTGCTTAATACATAAATGTCACATGGTGTTGTCGTTGCCATAGTCCCTCTTGCATTTATGACTAGAGCCTCCTCCTTGCTTGCAATTCTCTTTTTCCTCTCCTTCCAACCTAGCAACCTTTCTTCTTTGATTCCCACACGTTCTTCAGTTGCCATTACTACCCTTCAACTGTATGTACCACCTTGTCCATAACCTATGCTTTTTTTGAATAGATATATTAGCCTTTTCCACACATGCATCGCACAAAGATTTTACATATTACATGCTTCCACTACTACCAAAGTACATGTACATTTATTATATTTCCCTTTTACTTGTACACGTTGCTTAACATAGTTGCTCACATATACTTACACCCATGCATTGCTTCCCACACCTCTTATCGGTTACACAGAAAATAATAAACAAACAACACCATAAAAACCAAATACTATCACTTTTCACTTGCTAAATACCAAAACAAAACAACCTTACCTTCTTCCCTCCCCCCATCCACCCCCCAAAAAAACACTCTTGCACTCATGCATATATTTCTTTTCATTTGCTTCCAACATCTTGACTTCGTTTTGTTTCATCTACTTGAATCTACCATAACATTAGACTTACAACATTATTTTCTCTCTACAATGGAACAAACAAAAAAAAGAACAACAAAATGTCCATTACACAAGTTATCAACTTTTTTTCCTATCATCTATGATGTGAATATCTTCTTGCTTTTCTTATTCGGTACTATGAAAAAAAAATATTTGTATAGCAATTCAATTACAAAAATAGATGTGCCTTTCTTTACTCTATATTATTTGAACATGTTAGGCTTTTAATCGCTCTTTTTTCTCTCTTCCTAGCTCTTCAACAAGAGACATGGACATGCAATACCTGAACACCGTTGCTAACTTCTGCAAGCAAATAAATGAACAAGAAGCATCGCTGCAACAAATTGAAGCATGGTTCCAATCGACTTCAAACATCCCACTGAATCCGATTCACTCTACTATTAAGCTTATCTCAGAAATAAGAGCCTTCCTTCAACGCATGATCCATATACATGAAAGGGACACCATGCGCAAGATCCGCAAAGACTTAGTATCCCGCCACCCTTCTCTTGCTCAATACATAAACATTACCTGGTGTTGTCGTTGCCATAGTCCATCTTGCATTTATGACTAGAGCCTCCTCCTTGCTTGCAATTCCCTTTTCCCTCTCCTTACAACCCAACAAGCCTTCTTCTTTGATTCCCACACCTTCTTCAACTGCCATTACTACCCTTCACTTGTATGTACTACCTTGTCCATAACGTATGCTTTTCTTGAATAGATGTATTACCCTTTTCCACACATGGAATGCACAAACATTGTACATATTACATGCTTCCACTACTACCACAATACATGTACATTTATTATATTTCCCTTCTACTTGCATGTAATGCACCTCTCTAAACTATGTACTCTATCAAACAAACACTTCTTTTACAAATACAATGCAACAAAATCTATGTAAATAGAAACAGTTCGCATTATACTCAGTTCTTAAATTCTACTGTACATTTAATCCATGTATATAATTACCTTCTACTTCTTGTCATTACACATATATATATTCTTTTTCCCATGGACTCCCTATACTTGGTTTCAAAGTAAATATGTTGTCCATTTGTTACTTCTACTCAATTTAGACTGTTTGGACATTAAATTGGTTGTAAATATTCGCAATCCTCATTTTGTTTCAAATACTCTCTTATGATAAGAGAAACAGTTCACACTGTACTGTATGTACATAGAAACAATTCACAATATATACTAAATTCTTAAGTTCTGTTGTACATTTATCCTATCTGTTTATTTAACTTGTACTTATTGACTTCATACCTATGTCTGTTTTTTCCCCCAGTGTGCCCCTATACTTGGTTTGAAAGTAAATTTGTTGCCCATTTTTTAACTTCTACTACAAGTATACTATTTGTACATTCAGTTGATTTCAAATATTTGCGATACTCGAATCATTTCAAAAATACTCTCCATAAAAGAGTATATGGTTTGTAAATAAATGACTGTTGCAATAGTTTGTTAGTCGATTTTTTAATTTACTAGTCCAGCTACTTCATCTGTACTTGTCATCTCCGGTTCCCGCCAATGCAAGCTTTCTTTGTGCCATGCAAAGCATCCAACTCCAAACTCAAAGGTACTGTCCTATCTACTTTTCTTTCCATGCTATTTGAACATTTTATGCAAGAAGAAACAAAAAAAATACTTTATTTACTGAATACTATATTTATATTATAGTTCATTGTTCTTGTGTTGTGTGCTACTCTAACAGGTTATCATATCATGGTGGGGAGAAGGAATCCATTGGTGGTGCATAATTTTTTTATCCTTCTGAGGTAAATATCCTCAATATGATAGCTTAGCATGTATTATTTGAATGTATGACAATTACATCATTTTTTGTAATATAACTATTAGATTTTTCACATATATATATATATATATAATAGCATGTTGGCTGACCTTATAAATTATAATGAACTCCAAAATAAGGTGAAGGCTTTTTCAGACCAACTTTTTCCTAAAGTTTCAACTTTCAAGTATGAAAATACGAACCTATATTGTTACAGTCATTTTTCTAAGAAAACTAAGATAATGTTTACCTATTTCATATGTGGTCCTTAATATAACATTGTATTGCTCCAGGTAGAGAAGGTTTTATTGAACCATCCAGGGATTCTGGCTGTTGTGGTTGTGGGAATCCTTGATTCTAGGTTGAATGAACTTGTTACCGCCAGTATTCAGCTACACAACAGTTGGCAATGGGAAGACAAGAACCTGAAAATGCAGAGTCAAGCAAGCAACATATTATCACCAAGGCTACTACAACTGTATTGCAAGCAGCAAGGAGTGTCTGGGTATGTATTTGTAATCAACCTTGAAAAGCATATATTTATACTTAATTTTCTCTGGAATGAAGAGAGCTTTTGAGTTTTCCAGCTTGAATGTGAGGTGTTGTTTTAAAACAACCTAGATTCTTGTAGTTTCTTTTTTCCATCCTTTGTTCATAGTGATATTAGGCCAGAATATGTTTCCATTCCTCCTCTCAACCTCACCTACAATAAAAATATCCTCTATTTATTACAGAAAATGTTGTTACCATCTTGAAATTTTTTCCTTAAGGCCATCTTAACATAACATTGTTGAAAAATACTTCAACATAACATACTTCTGCTGAATCAGAAACCTTTGTGGCATAGATAACCTAATTCAACTTTTCTAGCCCTTCTTTTAGATCTCAGATTGTAAAAAACAAATGTAGAATTTCTTAATTTGTTTAATATTTGGAGTACGTTCATTCAATCCAGAACAATTTGCAGAGGATACAATTTGGAAGACAGGTTACTCATCTGCTTTTTTTTTTTACAGACCATTCCACGATACTTGTTCCTAAAGACAGTTGGAGGTATAGGGGTGAATCGAGTCTTGACAGAGGATAATCAACTTCATACAGATATTGGTAGATCATCTAATATATTAAAGGTGAATAGTTCAGTAGGCATCATGAATCGAAGAAATTGGAAAAGTTAGATTAGCTGTTAAAATTTCTGATATGCAATTTTAATTGCATTTTTCTTGTTTTGAAGGATTCGACCTTCATATAGTATCCTTTCTAAAATATCTAATTGTTCCAAAACCAGGATTATCACTAGACATACAAGCTACGGTTGAATCCTAATAGTAAAGATTTTGTCCAATGCATTGATCGTCGATGGCATCACAAGAGTATGCTTTTGTTTTTCTCAACAAAGATTTCCCCTTTTACAGTTCCTACTTTTTAGTGAATCAATTCACTGCAATTTCTTTAATAAAGTTTTTAATTTGCAGAATGAGGTGAGCAACATAATGGTTATATTATTTTCAAGGCCAATGGAGGATTGAATCAAATGCAAACAGGAGTAAGTGCCCAAAGGCCTATAGGATATACATGTAACCTGCTTTATAAATGTTGGTTCCAGCATGTTGTCGTGTTTATTTATAAAAAATTCCTATCCTACAGATTTGTGACATGGTTACCATCGCAAAGATTATGAATGCAGTACTTGTTATACCAATTTTGGACAATACTTCATTTTGGGATGATCCAAGGTGAATGCAATTACTCTGCCAAGTGACCTCAATTGGGTAATTTAGTTTCTTGTAACATAAAATCTCCCTATATTTATAATGTTTAGTAATATATGATGCTTTTTCAACAGTACAAAAAATGTCAAAGCTCACATTTGTTTTAAATTTATGTGATGATCCAGTGAATTCAAAGACATTTTTTATCTCCGTCAATTTATTAATATTCTAATGGAAAATGTGAACATTGTTGAGTCTTTACCACCATCTCATAAAAATGTTAAACCATTGGAGAAGGCTCTAGTGTCTTGGTCAAAGGTGTCTTAGACACTAGCCTTGTTTTGGTTTAGAGTTTTTTTATCAATTTTGGAAGAGAGCTTTTTCAGTACCTCACAAAATTTTAAATTTTATTAAGAAAAACCAGCGTGGTTTTTCAATGTTTTGTATACTTTCCAAATAAATTAATCCCATCTAAACATTAAGTCACCAAAAAAACCCTGGTTTTCTTTCACTTGCTGAAGAGAGTTCATTTCTGGTGCAAAGGAGAGTTCATTTCATAGCTTTTGTTATTTCGTGCATATTGAGCTGGGTTTCAAAGGTTTTGTAAGGAGATCACACTTATGGTAGAACATTGAAGTATATCTTGATGATTCTTCATCTCTATTGAAATAAGAGAGGCTGTATTTTCTCTACGATTATCCCTTTTGAAGAGGGCCCATTCAAATTGATCTCGTTGTTGGGTTGTGAAGGTCACAGGCTATTGGAGAATCTTTGTTCAAATTGCTGTTGTATTCTGGCTAAACAGACCATTGTACACTGTTTGATGTACATGTATCTTTCTACAAGCATGAGATGCTTCCTTTCCTAAAAAAACACAATGTGCTATACTTCACTCATGCTAATTCTGGGCTTGCAAATAATGACCTTCCTAATTCAATTCAGAAGATCCGTTGTCGTGCCAATTATCAAGCTCTAAACTTTGCTGACCCCATTGAGAAACTTGCATGAACTCTTGTCACCAGAATTCAGAGAAGGGAACCCTTCATTTCCCTCCATCTCAGGTATGAGGTATCCCATGTTTAAAATTGGAGGTGTCAAAGAATGTGAATATCAGGTACTTTGGTTATTGCTCTAGAACCAGGGATTGATGAATGCTATCCATGCTTTTCTTGTTGTGTTTAGATATGAACAAGATATGCTTGCATTTACAAGATGCATGACAGACTACTCTAATTATTTGTCTTCTGCTGGCAAGCAACTGCAATGCCCCAGTGGAGAAGTAGATCCATCTTAGCTGTTCACATTAGCTAAGTCGCAGGTATAATAATTGTAAATCCCATGATGGGCTAAAAACATCCTTATCATGAACATACATTTATGAGTCCAACATCTAAAAATCCTTAATTCCTATTCAGTCCTTTGGCTAAAACCACGTTCTTCTAAGTTGATTACAATGATAACTTTGCAGATCCAAGAGACAACTATCAAAAAACAGAACTTGCAACCTACAACAATGGCCTAATATTTGGAAGTTTAGCTAGACTTCAAGGTGGAAATGCTGCAGACAACCAACTTCTCCAAGGTTTTATTGTTTTATAGGATGAAATTAATTTAGTTCCAGTTTGTTTCAGTGATATTGATGGTGATGCTTTTAATAATTGTTCTTTTGGCAGTGACAACAATCAGATTCAGGATCTTCTACTCAGACTACAATTCCACAGCCAAAGCCAAATCCCTCTCCTGCAGCTAAACAGAGTTCTCTTCCTACTTCCCCAACTTCTACGTTGTATTCGCTCTAGAAGTTATGATATGCACCTTTAATTATGGACAACATATGCAACCTACTAGATTATTCTAGCTGAATTGTGCATAGCTATGCAAGAAACATGTCGGACACAGATAATCTTGATCCAGAGTCTCGAGTTATTCACAACCACCACCAGCATCATAGTTTCTATCCTGATCGACAGGTGCCGATCCATGCTGTTGATGCACATGCTCATGTAGCTGCCCACCATGTCCCTATGCATGGGATAATGATGCAGGGTCAAAATGAGGGAGATCCTCATAGGCACCAAGGAGCCCAATTTCAAGGAGTAGATAGCGGGCATATGCAAATACATTACATGCACAGTGATGAGCATGGGCATCCATTGCATCATAGCAATGACAATGGTGCTGGAGAAGAACAGGATGAGGGAGATGGGGACAATAATTGCATTGAGGAAGCAGATGTTCAATTAGATGGTGACAATCTCGGAGAACCTCAGTCAGTTGCCCCTGTACACAGTCAGGGAACAAATCAAATAACACTCTCGTATCAAGGCAAGGTCTATGTCTTTGATATGGTAACACCAGAGAAGGTAATTTTTCCGTTCTTGGCTTTGAATTGTGACTTTGGTACTGATAAACATCGGGGACACTATGCTTATGTAATCAAACAATAATATGTATTAGAATGAATTTTATTCAGACAAAATTTTAATTCTGTTAGTAGATAGCTGAAATTTTAAACAAGCTAGATTATTTTGTACTGCATGTTATGCTTATTTGATATTTAGCCACTTTCTACAAGTTAATTTTACTATTTGTGTGCATTATAAACATTCTCCAGTGAGTTATTGCTGTGGAAATTGAGTCAACTTGCATGTTTTATGTGTTTAATTCTAGTTTATCATTTTTATTTTATGTATGTTTGAACATTGGATGTTTCTGGACCTTTTTTGGCACATCTATATAATATTACAAGGACATATCTGATGGAAAACACGGTAAAATTTATACACTATTGTAGGTAGACTATTATCATGGATTTAGTCTTAAAACTTCTCTTTGAATGATAAAATAGACAAATCATATTTTATGTTCAGCACATTTGTTATCTAATAAATAATTTTTTCATGGTTTGGTTGAAATTCATATCTTTTCCAGAGAAATCTAGAATATCTAGGAAAATAAAATTATGGCTCGATTCTACAAATTGTTCAATCATTATTATTTTTAGATGGTTGTATTTAGTGCTTTTCAACTTATGCAGGCTTGTCAGCCTTGGATGGTAGGGGAGTCTCTAAGGGAAGGCACTCTGCATCCTCTGGGGATTGTCCAGCTTAATGCTCTCAACTCTTATAATTCTCCCATGGATGTTATTAGATCCCGTGTCATCCTATCAGAGTGTTGGATGATGATGCGGTTGGTCCCTCTGCTTTTGATTAGAGCATTGATATAGATTTTTATTTTTGAAGGAAACCTTGCAGGGAAACCCAAGGGGTGCTTCCCCACATTTGTGGATGGAATCCCTGATAAACCTGTTGGAATAGACTAGTGTGCATCACCCAGTAAAATTCTAACTGGTCATTTGCTTGTTAAATTTTGGCCACCACAATTCAACTTCAGCAGGAATGAACCAGGGGTAAAAATAATGTAGTGCCACATATCCTGGAAAAACATGGCAAAATCAAGAGGAATACCACCACACAATGCCATGACTTGCCCTGCCATTCTCAGATGAAAATACAATGAATAAACTTAATCAAGCCTTTCACGTCAATGGCATTCCATGCTTGGTATTTTTAGGCAAGGAGAGCAAATCTATAACCACTGTAGGTGTGGATGTGGAAATTGAACCCAGGTTTTAGAACAATTACACTCACAACAATTGCCAATTACACATGCAAATTACTCACAACAGAGACTGAATATGGAGCTGAACACTAAACTGTATTGAATAAGTGTACAATATCCAACCCTGTGAAGTCATAGGCTGCCACAATAAATAATTACATGAGGGATTCGAATGCATGAAGATGTCATTCGAATCTAGTCAAAAGCAGGCTTACTAAATCTAAGAAAATCCCCCATAGGTGCATAAAGTAGTTTCCAAAACTGTCTAGGAGCTCACGAATTGGAAAAATCAATTAGGCAAGCTAATAGTGGATGGAAGAACAACTCATACATGATTTTCATAGGAGAAAAGAGTGGAGGATGTGGAGGACAAAAAACAAGATAACTTCACCTAGTCAAACTTTCCCAATTGCCTTAAAACACTGAAAAAGCAGGCAATAAAGCAGAAAAAGCAGACATGCGCTAGGGAGGCTAGGAATAAAGCATATTTGATTCTAGGAGGTTTCCCAAGTGCTCCATGACTCAAAATTGGCAAGTTTGACCACTATGGATGTGTAGATGACAACTTGCATAAGGTGGAATATGGAAACTATGCAAATAAGACAAAAATTGATTAATTAATGTCTAAGGTAGCTAACTATGGGTTGATTATTCTAACACCCCCCCTTAAGCTTGAATTATGAGTAATATATCAGAAAATTATAGGGCCTAGCAACAAAGGATTAGTCACCCTTTACATACTGCATGTCCATTTAACCAAGGAAAGAGGTAAAAACCCAGTGGGAAAATCCTCCCTTAAACATGGACTGTAAAACAAAATTTGGAAATCTTGTCATCACTCATGCTTCACAGCATTATTAGCAATCCCCAGTAGTGATTTGAGATTGCTGAATGTCTTCTCACAAAAAACTTTGGTGAAGATATCAGCTACTTGTTCTAAAGATGAATAGAAGAGTAGGTGAATGGTGCCATCATGCACAAGCTGTCTGATGTAGTGTATATGGATCTCAATGTGTTTGGTTCTCTGCTTCTGAACTGGATCATTGCAGATTCAAATGGTACTCTGATTATCATAGTAGATAGTAGTTGAGTATTCTAATTCTAAGCCACACTCTCCAAGTAACCCCTGCAACCATAAACATTGAGTTGCTGCATTTACAACTCCTCTGTACTCTGCTTCTATAGATGAGAGTGCAATGGCAATCTGTTTCTTGCTTGACCAGCTGATTGGCCCTTCTACAAGCATGAACACATATCCTGATGTTGACTTTCGATCTGTGCTGTCACCTACCCAATCACTGTCAGTAAACCCAATCAAATCAAGATCAGATTTTGCTTTATAGAAAATCCCATGAGTCCTTGTTCCTTGAACAAAGTTAAGGATCCTTTTGGCCGCTTTCCAATGGATCTCATGAGGCTGTTCCATGTATCTAGAAGCCACACTTACTGCATAAGAAAGATCAGGTCTAGTATGTGTAAGATCCAACAAACATCCAATCAATTGCCTATCCAATGTATTGTTTACCATAGGTGAAGAATCAACTTCTTCAAGCTTCACTCCTGAAGGAAAGGAGTCTTGCTTGGCTTGCAATCCTTCATTTTGAATTTTTTCAGTAAATCCAAGGCATACTTGGACTGATGCACTTTGATTCCAGCTTTGGTTTGAGCAATCTCGAGCCCCAAGAATTGGCTCAATAGCCCCAAATCTGTCATGGAGAAGGCATGGTTCATTGCATCCTTCAAGGAAGCAATTTCATCCTTTGAGCTTCCTGTAATGAGGAGTTCATCAACATATAAAAAAATGATCATTAATGAACCATTAATCAGCTTCAAATATACATTTGGATCTGATTTGCATTGAACAAAATTCAATGATAGCATAAAGCTAACAATCTTGGCATACCAAGCCCTGGGGGCTTGCTTAAGCCCATACAATGACTTCTTTAGCCTGCACACAAGAGATGGGTTAGTAGAAAATCCTTGAGGCTGCTGCATGTATATCTCTTCAGTGAGATCTCCATTCAGGAAAGCACACTTCACATCCATGTGAAGAACTTCCCATTGCTTTGAAGCTGCAATGGCTAAGGCTAGCCTGATGGAGTCCATCTTTGCCACTGGTGCAAAGGTCTCATTGTATTCTATGCCATGAACCTATGAGTAGCCCTTGGATACCAATATAGCCTTGTACTTTAGAGGTGAACCATCAGCAAAAAATTTGGTCTTGTACACCCACTTACACTGAACTAGCTTCCTCCCTTGGGGAAGATCAACCAGCTCCCAAGTGTTGCTCTTCTGGAGTGAGCTGAACTCTTCCTTAATGGATTCTTTCCATATTGGATCTTTTGCTACATCTTCATATGTCTGTGGATCTGATTCAACCATCAGATATCATTTCTCAGCAAACATAGGATCTTTCATGCATAGAGCACTCTCAAATTGAGATCTAGTCCTCCTAGGGTCATTAGGATTTCCAGCTAGTTCTCCAGCTGCATAAATGGTATTGGATGCCCATTTTGGTATTGTAGGGCTTTTAGGATATACAATAAAATCATCATTATCAGACATATCAGAATCAGCATGTTCAACTATCTCTTCACTTACATTCAGAGGTTCTGGTGGTGAAGAGGATTCTCCAACTTCCACTGTTGTTAGGGGCTCTTCTTGAAACTGAACACACCTTTCAATGAAGGCTTTGTTTGTGCTCAAATTGATCAGCTTGTAACCTTTTGAATCTTTAGAGTACCCAACAAATAGACACTCTTGGATTTGGGGATGCAAATCCTTCCTCTTTTCTGTTGGAATTCTAGCCCAAGCCCTTGAGCCAAAAATCCTGAAATGGGTCACATCTGGATTGTGCCCACTCCATGCTTCGAAAGGAGTCATACCATCAAGATGTTTATGAGGCACCCTATTTTGGATATAGGCTGCATAGTTTATAGCTTCGGCCCAGTACTTTGGTGGAAAAGTCTTAGCCTCCATCATGCAGGTTGCCATCTCTTTCAGTGATCTGTTCTTCCTCTCAGCAACACCATTTTGCCGTGGTGTGTAAGGGATAGAATGTTGCATCTGAATACCTACATCTGCACAATATTGAATAAAATCAGACTTGACATACTCACCATCATTTTCAGATCTGAGGACCTTGAGTTTCCTCCTAGACTAGTTTTCAACCAAAGCCTCAAAGACTTTGAAGAGGCCAAAAACTTCAGACTTGTGTTTCAGGAAGTAAACCTAGCAATACCTGGAAAAGTCATCTATGAAATTCAATGCATATTTTTCCTGACTCATTGACATATGAGGAAATGGGCCAGCAACATCACTATGGATCAACTCAAGAGGTGCAGAGGTTCTCTCATGACTAGCTCTCTCAAATTTATGCTCTGGGTGTTTTCCTAGGATGCAACCTTGACAGACTCCTTTGGAAAACTTAATCTTCGGTAACCCTATGACCATTCCTTTTTAACTAAGATCAGAAAGATACTTGTAATTTAGGTGGCCAAATCTTTCATGCCAAATCTTGCTTTCCTCATTAGCATGAATCAGAAGAGCAAAGGGGTTTGAGTAGGGTAGGAAGTGTGAGAACATGTATACCTTTGAAGTATGATTTGCAACTCCTTTTACAATGACTTTACCACTTGAGATCTCTGTGATATCAACTTCATCACGGGATAATATGAACTTCTTTGGAGACCCTGTGTGGGTCATCTGATACACTGATAAGAGGTTAGAGTCAAGACTTGGAACATACAACACATTGCTGAACTTAACATGGTCAAGATCAATCCTCCCTTTGCCCAAAATTTTAGTGAGAGAGTCATCTCCCAGTACTATTGGTGGACCTTTCGACATGTCAAGTGAGGTGAATGCCTCCTTGGTCGAAACCATATGTATTGAAGCTCCAGAATCAATGATGAAACTAGGTGAGCTTGATGTGCCAGCAACCAATGCATGAACTCTCTCTCTGTCTTCTCAACTTGATCCTCCTTCTCTCTTCTTTGAGCTGTTTGGAAGGGAGATGCCATTATTCTCCAGGAGTTGGGTCAGCATGTCTATTTGCTTCTTCATGTAGGAGCTCTCAGAATGATTGCCCTTACTGCAGTATGTGCACTTGCTCATTTCTCCTTTGTTCTTCTTCTTCTGGTAGTTCTTCTTGGAACCTTGAGGCTCCTCCGGAGACTTGTTCTTGTCTCTCTTTTGCTCAGGTGGATTTTTAGCTTTCTTCTTGATTTTTAAATCCAACCTCGAATCTCCAGCAACCAGAGCTTGGTCTTTGGATGGTTTTATTGTGCCCATCATCACCAATTTATCTTGTTCCTGTGTGAGATATTCCATGAAATTTGCAAGGCTAGGCATCTTCCAGGCTCGAGCTGTCAACTTTGTGGCATAGAAGGTCGAAACAAACACTGAATAGTCAGGGCCAAGCTTTGAGAGTAGGGCCAAGACCAGCTGATCATCCTTCTTTTCGATCCCACATTGTTTTAGCTGCAAAACAAGTGCTTTGAACTTGGAAAAATAGAGTTGCAGGGATTCAAAGCTATTTGGACATAGGGAGATCAATTCATTTTCAATTTGATGTCCCCTCATCTCATATGTCTTTCCAAAAATATCAACAAGATTCTCCCATACTTCATTTGGTGATGTCAATCCATCAATATGGAAAAGGAGGTCTCTGGATATGCTCATACACAGGAGACCATAGGCCTCATCCCTCCTGTTGTACCATTTTATCTTCTCTGCAGCTGCATTGGGCTCTGCTTCTGTTGCCATAGTCACTCTGTAGAGTCCTTTTTCTCTCAACAGTATCTCCATCTCTACTTTCCATTCAAAGAAATTAAATGGAGTCAAGATGATCTTCTGAGATTGATCCATAGCTCAGAAATTGTCCCGTCAGTCAGCATAATGCTCCTAGTCAATGATGTCAAACCTGTAAAAAAAATTGGAAGGAGATAAATAGATCTACAAAGGCTCTGATACCATGTGGAAATTGAACCCAGGTGTTATAACAATTACACTCACAACAACTACCAATTACACATGCAAATTACTCACAACAGAGACTGAATATGGAGCTGAACACTAAACTGTATTGAATAAGTGTACAATAGTCAACCCTGTGAAGTCATAGGCTGCCACAATAAATAATTACATGAGGGATTCGAATGCATGAAGATGCCATTCGAATCTAGTCAAAAGCAGGCTTACTAAATCTAAGCAAATCCCCCATAGGTGCATAAAGCAGTTTCCAAAATTGTCTAGGAGCTCACAAATTGGAAAAATAAATTAGGAAAGATAATAGTGGATGGAAGGAAAACTCATACATGCTTTTCATAGGATAAAAGAGTGGAGTATGTGGAGGACAAAAAACAAGTTAACTTCACCTAGTCAAACTTTCCCAATTGCCTTAAAACACTGAAAAAGCAGGCAATAAAGAAGAAAAAGCAGACATGCACTAGGGAGGCCAGGAATAAAGTAGATTTGATTCCAGGAGGTTTCCCAAGCACTCCATGACTCAAAATTAGCAAGTTTGACCACTATGGATGTGTAGATGACAACTTGCATAAGGTGGAATATGGAAACTAGGCAAATAAGACAAAAATGGATTAATTAATGTCTAAGGTAGCTAACTATGGGTTGATTATTCTAACAGTGGAGATCATTGAAGAATATGGTGCTGAGGGATATCCATTCATTGCAAAGAGAATTGATTAGCTGAGGGCCAGAGAGGAGGCCCTACGGGCTGCACAGACTGTAGAGTCTCTTCTGCTGTCCAATGAATGAGATTTTATCCTTGCCAATTGAGGAAGAAAGGTGAGTTCTTTCCATTTATGCTTGTGTTTTACTCTGCCTCGAAATATGGATATTGTTTCTTTATATGAGAATGTAAGAAATAAAACATGTATTAAATTGGACGATTTACTTTCCTGCAATTATTGGATTTTGTAAGGGTTTAGCAATAATAGGTGCAAAAATTTTATTCTATGATGGTCTCATTGCCAACAGGTTCCAGTAGCGGAGCTTGTGGGGAATACAGTGGGTCTATATTTCTCAACCCACTGGTGTGGTCCCTGTAGAGATTTCACTCCAGCATGCCATGCCTGGCTTTACCATTTGCAGATCACACTGAAAAGAATTTCACTACATTACAAACTGATGCAGTGGGACTTATACAAGAATATGAAATCCGAGCTTACCCGTTTACAAAAGAGCAGCTGGATGAGCTTGAAGCTGAAGAGAAATCCAAACAAGAAGCACAAACCCTGGAGTCACTCTTGGTTTCTGATGAGCGCAACTTTGTGCTCAAGCATGAAGGTGCCCAGGTGAGTTACTGAGATCTGCTTACTATCTTCAATGTTCTTATGCCATGATTCATTAATCACACCATAAAACCATAAAATAAGTTCTACTCCTACATAAAATTTGAGGGTTTATATACACAAATGGTCAGTCAGAGTGCTTTTTGCTATGATTACCCATTTCGAAATCTCATTGGGCTCCCAATGTTACTTTAAGTTTGTGAGTCATGATAGCTCTGACAAGCAGACATCAAAAGGGGCAAGTCATGGCTAAATTTTGGCAGTCTAATCTCAGCATTTAAGCCAATTGGTATTTTGTGTTTTGATAGTGTGCTATCCAAACTCATATGGTTAGTGTTTCTCTGTTTAAAAAAGAAGAGTTTACTTAATAATATTCTGACTCTAATGCACATAGTATCTGCAATATGACTGATTGATTATCATATCTCAAGTCAATGTGGCTACTATTTCCCTATTTTCCAAAAAAAAAGGTTACTTATAATATGATTGGTGGATTATCATATTCAAAATTAAATAAAACAAATCTTTATATACAAAATTTCGGTTGTATAGTTTTCAAATTAACTGTTTGAATCTGGTTGAAAGTATGTTATGATTTTAGGGAACTACACTGTACATATACATAAGTTATTAGTGAACTAAGGAGCAGCGTGAAACAGTTAATTTTCCAATACTTTGAATTTGAGTTTTTTGTTTCTGAGTTCTGCCTTTCAACCACTAAACCACAGCCAGACATGAAATTATTATTTATATGTTTTGATTCTTGTAATAGGTCCAGGTATCTGAACTTGTGGGCAAGACACTTGCTTTGTATTTCTCTGCTCATTGGTGCCCCCCTTGCCGAAGTTTCACTCCAAACCTTGTAAAGGTATACAACGTACTCAAAGAAAGGGGAGAAGCGTTTCAGATTGTTCTCATATCTACTGATCGAGATCAAGAGGATTTTGAAGAATACTACAACAACATGCCATGGGTGGCTCTTCCATTTGGAGATAAAACTAAGAAGGATCTCTCAGGACTTTTCCATGTAAGAGGCATCCCATCCTTGATTGTGCTCGGTCTAGATGGAAAAACTGTGATAGATAATGCCAGAAGTGTAGTGTCCACCCATGGAGCCAAGGCTTATCCCTTCACTGATGCTCATCTTGAAAGGCTGGAGAAGGAAATTGAAGAGATGGTTGAGAAATCACCCAAGGAGATGAGGTACAGTTAGCATGAACACCCACTTGTATTGACACAAAGGCATGTATATGTCTGTGATGGATGTACTGCATAGTCCTATTATTGCAAAGATTGTGACTACGATCTTCACGTGGCTTGTGCTTTGAAGAATTCACAGGATAAGGGATAGGACACAGATACTGCATTGGATGAGAACAGCAAGCCTACAGGAGTAATCTGTGATGGAGATGAAAGGTGCTCATTAAACATGATACGCTGAAGGGTCTTCAATTTGGTGCTGTAGAATGCCTGGTTATCGTTGGATAGACAGTTATGTAATTGAACTTTGTTAAGTGGTAGTTACTTAGTAGTGTCAATAAATAGATTGAGTACTTCATAGTCTATGCTCTGGCTCTACTGTGGGAATTCAAGATGACTTTCAGGAATGTATAGTGGTGGAGTTTGCTTCCACCTGTAGATTCTTTTAATTAGTTTAATTCTGCTAAATTGTCATGTTATTTTGTAATCAGATGTGAATTTTTAAAAGCTACATAGTCATGGAGTTTGCTTTGCATCTGTAGATTTTGTTATTTT
>LPNX010580189.1:7494-58962 GCA_001517045.1 Pseudotsuga menziesii | reverse complement strand
TTGAGGAAGAAGCTTTATTATTGCTATAACTAAAATGATATTGTTTTCTTTGCAAACTTAGATCCAAGAATATTTTAATTAGATGTGGTCATTTGTGTTTGATCCAAAGAATACACTTTAAATATAGGTATTTCTTTCCTAACACAAGGAAATAAACTGGAAGGAAACTTGATCTTAATTACCTTTTCTAAAGTTGGAGTTTTTAGTTGAGTTGAAGCTTGTTGAACAATTCAACGTATTATTGTACTAAATGTTCTAGAAGCTTTGTGAGTTTAAGTCATCTTACTAATAGATTCTCTTGATGCATAATAGGGTTGAACCTTTTCTTCATGGAGAATTTGAATTTCTCTTGATGCATAAGATGGTTGAACCTCTTCTTCATGGAGAATTTGAATTCAGACCAATAGGTGATTGATTATCTTCAATAAAAAAACATATTCTAATGGGTTTGTTGATAATGGAGATAAATTTATTTCATATCGACCTCAATGGTTAGGATATTGTTTATATTAGTTACTCATGTCGAGTTGTAAAGTATGCATCAGAATTGTGTAACCAAAAGTTGAGTTTCTCACTATTAATTTTTAAATTGAACTTTGGGATTTTAATATTTCTTCTTACTAAAAGGAAATATATGGTAATAAATTTTCCTATTGTCAATTAAGAAGTTGATGATACTACTTGATAAGTGGATTTGATGCCAAGTTGATGAGGAACACTAACACTATAATGATCCCCATACCAAGTGAAAGAAGGTATTGATTGCTTCAAATACATAATTGCACAAATCTAAATATTAACAAAGAGTGTAGATCTACTAGAATATAAAAGGCATAAACCTTTAAAAAAACTAGATTTAAATCCTTGATTTTAAGAAGCTTAAAAATATTAAATCTAATAAAGACAAAAAAATAAAAAAAATTAGATCTAAAGATCATAATCAAATTATGGACAATCTCAAACAAATTTAGAGGACAATAAGATGTCACAACAAGAATTGTAAAAAAAATTATAGAGGAAAAGTTTGCAAACATTCCACAGAAGATCAAATGCTTTATCTGGTTGGCATATAACAAGAAATTGAACACTTGGGAACACTTCCAATCTATATTCTTTTCATAAAAATATCTCACAAAATCTCTCTCCATGATCTAAAGAAACCCATATTGTCATAACTATAACCTTAGAGACCTTATCAGCTATATTAAATGACTCAGCAAAATATATAAAAAGAAAATTATTACAAGTTCCAAATACCATCCTTAGCTTCAAAAAGGACGGTAAGTCAAGTTTGCACTTCAATGAATTTGTCATTTTTGAACCTAAAAAAAATTGTTCTAATTATATTCATTATTGAAAAAAATATTAAAAGTTATTTACACTCCATTAAACATATCATCCAAACCATAAATCTCAAAATCAGGATATTTTTAGACTTCCAATCTATATGCTTTTCATAAAAATATCTCAAAAATCTCTCTCCATGATCTAAAGAAACCCATATTGTCATAACTATAACCTTAGAGACCTTATCATCTATATTAAATGACTCACCAAAATATATGAAAAGAAAATTATTACAAGTTCCAAATACCATCCTTAGCTTCAAAAAGGACGGTAAGTCTCAAACTTTTCATCATAATTCTAAATACAACAATTTAAAATATTCAAATGTATCCTTAAGAAATCTCCCTTGATTCAACTAGTTCCACAAATAAAATAAAACCTTCCATTCCAACCTCGAGAATGCTTGCTTCGAAAGGAAATCTACTTCCTCATTGAATTCACCATACACATGTTGAAATTGCAAGCGTGCAAATGCTAAATGAAGATTTCTCATCTTGATTTTCCATCCATCCAACAAACCCACCTATAACTGATCCTTTTGCATAGACTAGTCAATAACAATTTCAGAGTATCAACAATTTACAAAAAAAAGATTTACTTAGTACAAGCAAAGAACAAAATTTTCCATAGAGCAAGAAATTCACCTCGAGTGTTAGTACCCCTTCACAATTCATCTTTAATTTAAACACATGGGTGTCCTTTAGTTTCAACATAAATCCTACTCCACACTTTTTTCCCCTCTCTTGAGAGACACCATCAATATAACCAAGAAGAGGCTGATTATCATTAAAAGAAGGCACATTGGGAATTCTATATTTCTTACATTATCATTCTTTAAAATTTTCCTTAAAAGCCCCAATGACCTTCAAACCAACCCTCATAGCATCCAATCATTATATAATAATCATATTCATGTAACTTGTAATTTTTTATCCTTGGATTCCAAAACCCTACATCTTTAGAGGTTTGGATTGTAGATCTTCTATATCTACCAATTTCCTAGGTTTGAAGATGTTAACTCCACTAAAGGTTAAGTGCAACAAATATATTTTCTTCATAACGACCATATAATCATGTACTGCTTATTGCACAGTTTTTCCCTCCCTTCATATATCTTGAAGAATTTTTGACATGAAGTAAAGTTTTTGGCACCAAGATGTTTGAGACAAATGTGAACAAAGTTGTCACTTCAGCTTCATATGGTGAAAGTGGGAACAAAGATGTAGGAAAGTAGGTTATCCACTGACTCCTCATCAAACATGCCTTTTTCTAAACTATCAAACAGTTTCAAAATAGATTGGCAGGTTAACAGGAATTCTTATGTGTTTTCCAATGATGTTCTTTTTCTTATTAATAGGTAATGTTGGTTAGGCAATGATATATACTAGACTACCTATTCTCACTTACCCGCTAACAATTACCTTTACGGTGTACTATTGCACCTTCCTTGGGGCAATTGCTAGTTTAAATCTTCGCTGATATGTTTTACAAGAGCATTTTCCCTTTTTCCTATTGATATTTTCGGTTTTACCAATCCACTCAAATCAAAATGTGTAACACCCTCACTATTAGCAATTTGTTTTTTCATATTTTATTGTCTTTAATTTAAATCCTCGGAGATAAGTTCAACAACTCAACTCAGCACATGGAAGAGGGGAAAATCATGTAGTAAAATATCTTTTTTCTATTTGGTATTTTAGTTTTTATCTATATATAAAAATCAAAATCAAAATATGTAATGTTATTATTAATAATTTGTTCTTTTATAAAAATAAAACATTATTATTAGGAGCTCATAGGTTCAAATCCAAAGGGGTAGTATATGTATATTTTTGTAAACTTTAACAGTTAAATCACTGTCCACAAACAAGGGGTCCCTTGTCCCACAAACAAGGGAACCTCATATAGTAAATTGATGTCTCGCTTGATGGTGACCTTAAAAATAGATTATTATTATTATTATTATTTAGGGGGGGTCTTTATAAAGCCCCCTCCAAAAGTCGTGAGAATTGAACTTTTGGGGGCGGTTTTAAAACAGCTGCCCCCAAAAGTCTAATTCTCATGAATTTTTTTTGGGGGGGAAGGGGGGTCTAAAAAATGCCTTCAAAAACGAACTTTATGGGTGGTGTTTCTAACCGCCCCCCCCCAAAGTCCGATTCTTGGGAATTTTGAGGGGGGTTTTTAAGAATTGCCCCCAAAGACCTAAAAAAAAATTGGGGGCGAGGTGAGTTAACAAAACTTCCTCAATCCAAAACCTCCCCCAAAAGGGTATTTTGTTGTAGTGACTACAACTCTCTCTCTTTGTCGCAGTCCTTCTCCTCTTATTTGATTGAAATCTTCTCCCACTCCTTAGGCTTCCACCCTCTTCATCGGTCTCACTATCAACTTGGAACATTTTAGATCACCCTTCACATCTTCTCTATACCTTCTTACCAACACTATCCATGTTCTCCACGCACAAAGATTTAATCATCATACTCCATCCATAGAATCCCTTTTTCACATACCAAATTTTTAATCCACGTTTTTAAGGACTTCAGGGATCTGCCTCTGGGATCTTGGAAAATTTTCTCTTAGTCTCACTATACGACTTAATTGTATCCACTACGATCTCAGTAATATACCCTTCTAGAATGTTTTCTACCATGAAATCAACAACCTTGGAGTTGGTGTCGTGAACACTCTCTAGTTGTCAGATCGGTTGAGGTGTCCAACCCCTGGGTTCACCTCCTTGGAAATATCTCTTCTAGAGTGCCAATCATAGGGGATTCACCTTATTGAGCAATATCTTATCAAGTTCATTCATAAAGGGGGGTTTTTAATTGTGAAAAATAAGGTCAATATATTGTAGGTATTGGGGGGTGGTGAGGAGTAGCGTGTAAGGGGTTTATAGGTATTGGGGGATATAAAAAGGGGTTTCTTGTAAAAATAAGGAATATATCGTAAAAATTGGGTTTTTTAAATAAGAAATATGTATTGGGAGTGGTCCTCAACAATAGGTTTTTTGTAGGTAATTATCAATATCTAGTGAGATTAGGGGTATTCTTTAATATCACATGAATGGAGGTGGTATGACATGGATTCACTAAGTGAATACCCTTTGGTGCTAATATTACCAACTATTCGTATGATATAACAGAGAATTCACTAACGAAAATCTCATCAACATATTGGTAAACATACCTTTGTAACCATTACAATGTATTTAGTCGTGACCCTTTATTTTCTTCTTGTGTAAATTCTTGAGCCTTTTGTTTTATCCAATCTTGAATCTCCCGCTTTGTTGGGTGCCAAAACTTGTCCCCTTCACAATGATCTAGGTCCTGGCAACGTAACCATTTATTGGCTTATCTTCAACTGTCTCAGGTTCAACAACCGATATGACCATTGAAAACCCAAAGATACCAACTCGATAGGGTTTAACCCCAATGGCAACACCTGCGATGCAACTGAAGTCTCACCTGAGATACCTGTAAGAGCTGTAGGAATTAGGATTTTGTAGTGGTAAAGGGGACATTTTTGTGTTAAGTATCGAGAGGCAACTCATCACACATAACTATCAATAGAGTGTTACGACCCATACATAGACTCAAAACATATTCATAAGATCCCTTAAACACTGTCGATTCAATTACTTAGTCAGAAGCTAGCATGTCATCATAGGTCGCAACAATATAGAAAACAAAATATTCACACAATAATCATGCACCATTTGACACAAAAACGTTTAACATGAAAACCCATATGGGAAAAATCACAAAAGCATTCATTATTTAGAAAGAGTCAGATCTTGAATGTTTTGGTCTGTGCACACAACCTGTAGACACATATCCACAATCTCCATTACATTCATTCCGTGCACACAAATTGTAGATCCATAATAATTCCTCGACTCTTATTGATATCTTTCACAGAACGCACTCAATCTGCTGACATTACAGACCCTTCCTCACATCGACATATATTCTTATCCATACAAAACTTGACCAAATAGAATGGCACATAACTCAACTCACTAAAATCGAGACAAGTCCCCCCCAAAATCCCAACTCTTTACATTTTTATAGGCTCTATTGGTTGCATTTACATCCCGTGCCCACTACTCGAAAGTGGACAACCCTTCCAACTAACTCACTGACTTTTTCATTGGACTTTATCAACACAATTACTTTTCCCCTAGAACTGGAAAAATTGTCAAAGCTGATCATTTCAACATGCACTCCATCACAACCTTGTTCACACTACGACCAGGTTTTCCACAAAACCACCACTTGTTTAACTTTACCTAGTTATAACACGAAGGTAGATGCATAAATGGAAACCATCAACAAACGTTGTCCTGGTATAATAAAGCAACATTGAAGCACGAAGAAAAGTTGTAGGTTAACTAGAGAATAGAAATGTTATTTACAAGAAAAGTTTGTACAAAACTTCAAATATTAAAAATACAAAATATAGCTTATGTGTATATCCATCTTACTTTGGAGAAGGCTATAAACTCCATGAATTATTTTTAATCTATAATGATGAACATATAAATTTGTAATTGCATCTTATATGTACAAGCAGATCATACTAAATAGACTAAAAACCTTCTTAACACCAACAAATATATATTAGAAGGTTGATTTTTTTAAAGTTAAACCATACATTTAACCTCTATAGTAAATGTATGGTTCTTACAACCAAACATGATGAGCGCAATTCAAATAACTCCAAATTGATGAGGATCTAGTTGAATTGCACCCATCATTTTTGGAATAGCAATAGGTGTAGCCTTATCATGCATGTTTTTGTACAACATATGTTTTTCTAGCTATACGCAAAACCAATGTTTTTCCTAATGTTTTTCCTAGTGGAAGGCATTGCAAAACTTGCATTTTGGGGTCAAATTTGTACATCAAGGAGCCATAATCTAGTGCATGGAATTTTTCCCTTTTCCTTGAAACATATAAGTATATGGGATGTTATGGAGTAATACTAACGCTCCATTTCACTTTTATGTGCATGGGAGAAATACGGTATGTGCCCTTGAATGGATCTTGCCTAAGATTTACAACCTATTATAAAATCCAAACTTTAGTCTTGAATTAATGAATAATTAGCTCCATTAGATCCTTCACAACCATTATTGATTGCATTCAACATCGGGCACAAGTAAATTTTCCAAGGCTTTCTACTTTATTATTATGTAAATGGTTTTCAACCAGTGCATTAAATTTCACCTAAAACACATAAGTTGACTTATCACAACAATTGGAAATGTTTTATAATGATGATAAACTAGAAATCCTTGAAATTTTGTGTATTCTTGTAATCATGAGTGAAGTTTTTACTCAATATATGTAAGTTGAAAAGGATTTAGGCAATAATAATAAAAAAAATTGTTGTCCACATTTTCGTCTTCATAAACCTCCATTTTCAGATTAACCATACCTCAATGTTGAGAATCCTCTCGACTCTATCAAACACTAATATACCACTTACTTTATTGGCCAAACAAGGATGAAGTTTCTTGATGCTAAGCAAGGGTTTGAATTTGGGAAGGAAGTTGTAAGATTTAGTTTGATGGTGAGAGTTTGAGGTTCAACTTTTCATGAAAGGATCCTTAATTGTGTTGGCTTTGGAGTTCTGTTTTTTATTTTGAGTTTGATCCAATAATTGTTGATTTATTCAATGTCAAGGTGATGGTTTCACAAAAATGTTTTTTATGGTTCAAACTTTCTTTGTAGAGGCTAGGAGCACTCTTGTTTGTAATGAGAAAATATCATTTACTCGAACTTTCACTTCATAAATGAAAAATCATCCAGAAATATGAATTTATATAAAAGATGATAAAATAAGATATGATATGAATTACAATTGAAGGCCTGTTATTTATATTTTGGCGGAATACCCTTTCACTAATAGTCATGTCTTTTCGAAAAGAAATTATAAATTATTATGATTATTATATATATATATATATATATATATATATATATGTTGATGTTTATTATTATAATTATTTTATTCATAACATTTCCTTACCCTTAAACATGCTTTGTCCTCAAAGCATAGTTTAAAGTTTGACTTTGTTCTTTTGCTCATAACGAATTTTCATGGTGTTGTGAGCTTGGAACTACGATGCTTGATGAAAAGAGGTGGTATAATGTTTAGATTGATGAACTAATGTGTTGCATGTTTTGGGAAGTGATACATCCCAAATTTACCTTCATTGGAATTGTTTGATGATTGATTGCTCGTACACAACTTCTTAATTTAGGCTTTCATAAAAGTTGTTGATGTTCTTTTTGTTCATTTTCAAGGTTGTGGTTGGTTTGTTTATAATAAGAACGATGTGTATTTTCTGTTTTACTTTGATGTTGGTTGTATCGACTTCTGTGATTTGGGTGGTGATAAGGAATTCGAGTCATTTGTGGAACCCCTGTAGAAACTTTAATTGTTTGTGATTCTTGCAATTTACTGGTTGATAATAACTTCGAGGATTTTTCTAACTTCTTATTTTTATAATTGTTTTATTTGTTCAATGAACCATTGATTCAATTTTTTTAAGCGAGAATTTTCTTCATTTTTTTGTAATAGATTCTTATTGAATTCATTTTGGATATCCACTTCCTTTTGGTGGAATTTCTCTTGTATTTATTCTTGCGATATTTTTTCCCTTTTTAATTTCTTAATCTGTGTGATCAAGTCTTGACTATGATTCTTCAAATGAGTAATTTATTCATCCTTACTGGTGACAATCTTTTCAACTTCTTTCTGCTTCTTTTGTTCTGACTTCTGATTACCCTGTGAAATCATCTTTGATATATACTTGAAGTCTTCATATGTTGGAGATTCTAAATTTGACTTCATTGTAATATCTTGAAATGTGATTCTTTTTTTCTTATAGGAAAATGTTAGAAACTTATTTTTCGACATTTAAGATAAGTCCCCAATGTTTTTATCCAAGGTAAACCAAACATTATGTCACCGTCAAAGCTCCATAAGGAACTAACAATGAATTTCTATGTGACTATATAATCTCCAACATTCAATTGTAAGCCACTTATTTCAATTTGTTTCATGTCCCAAAATTCTATCTCTTCACCTATATTTGTCTTAGGAATCACTCAATGGTTAGTGAATTCAGTACTAATATAATTATTACTTTCAACAAGTGCAATAGAAATGGTGATATCCTTCCCTGCAAGTGTCCCTTTAATTCTAAATAGTATTGCAACATTTCTTTTTAAGGTGATAGGAAACATTTCCTTCTTTTCAACATTAAAATCCATACTCTTGAGTTTTCTTTGAAATTTATTCAATATCTCCTTATTTTTATACCACTGTAATAAGAAAATCTCATTTACTCGAACTTCCATTTTATAAATGACAAATAATCCATAAATAGAAATTTATAAAAGAAATGAAAAAATAAGATATGATATGAAATACAATTGAGGGTCCGTTAATTATATTTTGGAGGAATACCCTTTCACTAATAGTCATGTCTTTTCGAAAAGGCAATAATATATATATATATATATATATATAGATGTTTATTATTATTATTTTTATTATTTTATTCATAACATTGTCTAACTTTATACGATAATAATAACTAAGTATATATAGTTGTTATCACATACATTAACTATGTAGATGTTATATTCCTTATCTTTTAAGATTAATAACAAACCATATATACAAGAATATATCAAAGTGTAATAATCCTTAGTAGATATCAAGATGATTCACAAAGCATTTAAGCTTCAAATGATAGAAATGCCCTTTTACATCAGTAAATCATAAAACCTTAAGGTACTGCAACACCATACAATAATAATTTTATTAAAGGATAAATCCAACTCCCTTCTCCTCAAGGGGGAAACTTCCAAATGAGCAATGCTTCATTATGATAATAATTCTTGACATCTCATACAATGGACTCTACCCTTACTTAGAGTTATCTAACAAACCCTAACCCTAACCACTATGGTTTCTACATTAATAAATGAGCCACATTACATTTATTGCATGATAACAACCTAGTTGGCCTTATTTAATAGTAGTTAACATTGAGATATACCACACTATATAAAATAGCCACCATACCTATAATGTTCTCAACTCTAATGGCCCCTTCGATCCTTGCTACATCTATGAGGAGGGTCCCACTAATTCATGCCACCAGTAACTCAGTTTGGCCAATGATGGACGTAGTGGAAACAATTGAGATCAAACCTTGATTATGTTCCTACCAATATTTTGGTATTTTCTCTTTCTTGTTAACCAATTCAACATGGAGCATGTAACATGCACGTTAATTGTTACAAGGCTCTTGTGAAAAGTAAACTTGTTGTAATTGTTTCCACTATGAGATGGTTTCTCTTATTAATGTCACTACTTTGGAAACATAAAATATTTCATTGAAGAGGGGAGGTTACGTCAAAATTGGTAACTTTTTATGACAAGTTTAAATGATTGACTCCTTTCAAGGAGCTTATTTATGCACTTTCTATGTAACTATATGGATTATCTAAGGTTCATTAACCAAATCATTTTAATCTTCACATAACTAAGTGTTAATAATTTGTTAAAATTCCATTTCATCTACTAAATGATTACCATTTTCACCATGATTACATTTTTAACATCCCAACAACACATATTTCATTAAATTTGTAATTATTTAGTGGATCTAGAATTTAGAACTTCCGCTAGATTGAGTTCTTTCAAAATGAAAAGAGTCATAGCCTTTGAATCTTTACATAATTTCTATTAATATTATTTATAGTTTGTATTAAATGTTAAGTTGATTAAATTATTTTATAACATAATACCAACATTGAATTTGTTATTACAACAATTATAAATATTGTCATAGTAATTATTTTTGTCTTTGTTGAGTATGTTATTTTATTTTTGGAAGTTGGCACCACTTATAATGAAAACAAGAAAATATTTTATGACTTTAAAGTCTAAGTTTTACCCTTGTAACGATTAAAATAAATTATGAATTAAAGTAGCAACATAATTTATTATTATTATTGTTGGTAGTGGTAGTGTATTAAAAACTAAGTTGATGAATGTTTACTTTATGAATAATAGATTAAAGTGAGAAATTTCTTACCTATAAATTTATTTAATGATATCGGACGATAGTAAATCATCTCTTGTTTATTAATATTAATTATTTTAACAATCAAAATCAATTATGAACTAGAAAAGCATTAGTGCAATAGAGTTTGACTTTTTTCATATACAATAGGAAAGGGGGAAACCAATTGAATTAATTATTGCAAGTGTTCATTATTTATTTATGAAGTATTTGAACAATGTGTTTAATTGAAAAGAGCATATTTATATTAAAAATATAGATATCTTACAATATTTATATTATCGTTAGATTTTAAATCATCTACNATAATATTTATGGTTTGAAATCCCAAAACTACAAACAGAGCCACTGCAGCTTGCAAGAATCCATAGCCTTGATAGGGATGTATTTTAACCCGTTTAACTTGATGGCTTATATATTAAATATCAAGTTTAAAGAAATCTGCAAACTATGTGTAATGTGCTAATCTCGATTTGAGATTTCCTAGTAAATGGGGGAGCATACTTAAAAAATCCTTAAGAGTAAGGATGGTGTACAGAATCTATAGATTACTGATATTTATAGATTAAAACTTCTTTCCAGAAACTAATTCCCTTAAAATTATCCAAAATGAAATTTATATGTTTATGTTGAGTTAAAGATAAAGTTCTAAGGATAATGATGGAAATACTCAAATAGAATTATCAGCATAGTCTATTATTGATTTTTAACAATCAGAGATTAACTAATCAAAACATTTGATTTCCAGCAAGAAGAAAACATTTATAAAAAATTCCTTTATAGATAAGACTTCAAGACTGTAAAAGAGTGATAGGCTCTTTTATTTTAAAAGTGAAAATCATGAAAAACTCAAAACAAACCAGAAAAAAAAAAATTTGTAAGAATGATTAAATCAAACATATATACAAGTGGAACCAAAAGTAAATCAAAATCTCACAACTTTATCACTAACTAAAATAAAAATTAGTGATTAAGAATTTTGTTTTTAATAGATCATGAGATATCAGATTTAATTAGGTCTTTGTTACAAACAAAAGAATCCTAAATTAAAATGTAAAATAATTGCAAAAATAAGCTTTAAGAAATTGTCTCATGTGCAAACAAAAGAGATATTCGTTTGTCGTGTTTGTAGAATCGAAAGAATTTGACATTGTAAAGAGAGTAATTTTATCAATTCAGAAATTGTAAATATATTGAATCGATTAATTAAATTGATTAATAAAAAAAAAATTAGAATAAATTTAGTCTCCTTCATTTTAATAATTACGATCAACAATGTTATTTGTCACATAAATTTATTTATGATAATGAGACATTTTATTTATTAAGGATTATGTACAGAAATAAATAAAATGACACAATTATAAACTAAATTGTTTGCATCTTTTTGACAACAAAATATATGAAAACCTTTTTTTTAAAGTGCATATCCAGGAAATATCAAAATTCGTGGGTGATGAAGATGTTCTAATTTTAATCACTTTATATCCCATCAAAATATTCTTTCTCTTAAAACTTGGGAAAGAATTAATTCAAAACATTTCATGAAAAGATCATTATATATTAAAACTAAAGACATAAATCAAACATGAATTCTTTGAACGAATAAAATAATCAGCGTCGAGCGCATAAATGATAGAAAGTAGAAGAGAATAAAAATACTTCCCTGAATCTATCTGAAGAAGCATCATTTCCAACTTGCAATTGGCTTGTTGTCACAAATATTTTATTGAAGAAAATGAAAAAGAGTAATCTAAATTATTAAATAAATGATAAAACTAATCTATTCTACACCTACTCCTACACTACTCTAAAAAAAACTAAGCATAATCGAATTTCCAATGCAACCATGAAAGCATATGGAATCCTACGAAAAGAAAGAAGTGAATAATTAGAAAGCATGATACGAATGCTTGCAAATAAAAATGAAAAAAGAATGCATTAAAGAAAATAAGATGAAATTTATGTACAAATAAAGAGAATGGAACTTACCATCTTTATATGAAAATAAGGAAAACATAGTTTTACCAAAATGATGAAATCTTGCTAAGAAAGATTTCTCAGGCCAATCAACAACCCAATCATGGTATGTACAATGAAAATCAAAAGAATGGCATAAAGAGTTTGAAATATTTATGCAATGAAATGGATTATTTGAAAGAAAACCAACATCAGTATTATAAGAATCCAAAGATTCTTCTTGAACAATTATCTCCTTAGGAACATTTTTCTTAAATAAGATCAACAAAATCACATCCAATTTGTTCTAACTTATTATCATAAAAATCATCATAGATTGGTTGATTAAATTGAAAATTCTCAAAGAGATCAAATTGTCTTTGGTTATTTACTTGAGAAGAATTAAAGATATGAGATGTTATAGATATAGAACTAGTATCATTAACATTATGATAAGAATCTTCTCCATCAAGTAATTGATTGTAAGAATAAAATGTTTCTTTATTGGATGATGGATCATAAAAGGAAAAATTCTGAAAATTATCATTAGAAATGGTATTCATTTCCAGCAAAGAAGAGTGACATGAAAACATAGATTGATAATATAGATAATAATTTTCTTGATATTCTTTGTGTATCTCATAATTAACTTGTACCTCTTTAAGACTTAACAATGCAGAATTAGAATCCGAAATATATGATGGAAAGCCACTGTTATCAAATAGATCAGGATACAAAGACTAATATGAAGAGGAAGTAAGTGCATGGAATTCATCTCTTTGTAGAATATTTTTAGATCGAGATTCCTTAAGAGGGATTTGCTCTTCAAAAGAGATATGTATGAGAGGTTCCAAATCAGAATGTACTTCTTCTTGTAATGTAGTATTGTCATTTTGTCAAATATGCTCTCCTATAGAATCACTTAGGTCAGAAAATGGTAATTGTGAAAACATATCACAAGTTTCATTGGAGTTAGTTGGTTAAAGATCTATTAAAGGATTAACAAGATAATGAATATCAAAATTGTGAAGCTCTTGAATTATGCTAGAAGAAGGTTGTTCGATATTATGACTAGAACTATCCTCTTTTACTTTAGAAGAATCTTCAATAGAAAAATGATCTCCTTCATGATTTGTTAAACTTTGATTTTCATGTGAGATAGATATGGGCATATCAACATTCAAATCACCCAAATCATCATAATGATTATGATCCATATCTGAGAAAGAGAAGGAATTCATTTCCCCAATTTTTAAATCCTTAGATTCTTCATGCAAACCTAAGCTAAGAGGTGCCTTATTATTGATGTATAATTCAGATTTATTATCTACTTGATCAGATTCATGCAAAACATTACTAGTGTGCTGAAACCATTCAAGTATCATAGGACGATCTATTAAATGGAATCTACAATAGAGATTAACATTTATAATTGCAAAATATTCTAATGATTCACACTTATTTCTAGTGAGTTGTTTTCATTCTTTACATAATCTAACATAGTCATAATGTCCAAAAGAAAGTATGAAAAGATATACAAAATGCTCAAAAGAATGGACAGAGGCAAAAGGTAAGGTTACAAACCACTCTTTAACACATCCTTTGAATGTGAAGGTTAACAATATGCACAAAAAATCTTGATCCCAAATTTTGTTAACAAGAAAATTATAAGTAAATTGAAAAACATGTTCTTGTGCTAAACTTTCTCCCTCACCATCGAATTTTACTTCTATCAGTTACTTCAAAAAATATGTTTGAAAATGAAAACTAATTTGTCTAGAAAAATAACTAAATACAAATTCATGAGCAGAAAATGAACTATATACATATTTTTAGGCTGGAGCCATTTTAAGATAGCTTAAATGAACTTACATGTCTGATGGACCTCCTTCTAGTGCCATTTGTTGATGCCTCGGGTATGTTTGTTGGAAAAACTACAAGGCAGCAACAAGACAAGAAAGTCTAGCTGCTTTTAAGAGTTTTACTAATCCTAAGTGTTAGTTTACTTTGAAAATAATATAAAATTAAGTTAAATTTATTCTGAAAAGAGTGTTTTAGTTTATGCACAAGGATAACTTGATATGAAAAATTACTAATTATTTTCACCAATTAAACATAAATTCAAAACTGAATCTTGACTTAGTTGCTCAAGATAAAATCCGCTAAATACATTTAACCTGTATTAACTAAGAATTAAGTGCATACAAGCTAACCCTGTAATTGGAATGTTAATTGACAAATTAACATTAATTTAATGATTTATGTGAATCATTTGTAGAAATAGATAAAATGTTTTAGATAAAGACATTCATATAAAACATCTAATTACATAGACCATGAGTAGAGATAAATCTGAACTACAAATCAATGCATATTACCAATTGCAAACAATAAACATTGCTTATAATTGTGTTGAGGAAAAATCACAATACATCAAATACATTTGATAAATTAAAACAAAAGAGGTAGTTGAAGATAAATCCAATCTGTGCACAAAAAAAGAAACATTTGATTAAATGCACATGAAAAGATAAAAGATAATTGTAGGAAAAAAATGTATTACCATTTCAACTTGATAAAAACATTTGCAAAGCTTCAAATTGATAATCAACAACCATTTTAGGTAGAGCCTATGATCTCTAATATATTAAACAAAATACATTTATATCGAGATAATTATAGTAGAGAAAGAAGAAATTCAGTTCTCTGTTATACAAAAATCATCTCCTCCTTCTAAGGCAGCGTTTCTCCTTCTTCCCTATCAATTAAAACATTTACAAGAAGAATGCAGATGAAGGATTAATAGAAATCCTTCCCATCCTTTGATATCTCTCTCCTCCTCCCTCTCTAAATGTTGAGGTCAAATTTATAGAATTGTAGAGCAGTGGGAAGGATAGCATTAAATCCCCAGATGTCTAGTTCATTCAATTATGCAAAAAATGATCAGATTGAATTTTTAAAAAATTCACCTCTATTTGGTCATGTTTTATCCCAAAATGTTGTTAGATTTGCAAAATTGTTCATGGTTAGGGGTAAAGAAGCCCAATTTGGAAGTGGGTTTTGAAGCGCTTGAGCTAATTCCTCATGGTTTGTTCACAATCCTCCATGCAAAAACATGTCTTCTACAGGTGTGCAATCTGTTTTTAAACTTCATCCTTCACGGCAACAACAAATTAGGGTTTAGTGAAATACTATGCATTAACATTGTAAATAGTATGATATTAAAATCCAATTATATTAATAAATTATTAATATTATCTGTTAAAATTATATTGCATATAATTTAAACAATAATAATAATCTTATCAACAATCAAAGCTAATCATTCATTGTAAAATATAATACTTTGCTTCATGAGAAGTGATTTACTCTTTCCATTATTTTATGTACACCCTTTCAAGTCATAAATCAAAACGATTAAAAATAAGTGGTCAATCAAATTATTCTAACCCATCAAGATACTCTTTAAACTTATTGATTCAATGAAGTTCAAATTTGTTGCTAAGACTATCATATGAATTTAATTAGCCAAAATTGAAGCATGTAAATGACTCAAACAAGTTCAAATAAGAATAAGCAATCGTTACACACAATAGTCAGAATCAAATGATGAGATATTTGAAATCTCCGAAAACAAATAAAATAAAAATCAAACCAAAGTGTAAATATTTGAAGGATTGAAAAAATGAAATCCATAAGACCACCTTCAAAGCTAGCAAGAAAAAGAAAAGTATTTACAAAATTTACATTATGGGGTTTTCAATTTCCGATATGGGAAAGGAAAAGTCAGAAATCGGAAAGGTAGATAAAATCATAAATTAAAAAGGATGTTACTGATATCCAGGATCCGAAATGTCGAAAATTGGAAATCAGGAGAAAACCAAATAATTTTAATAGAATTAGAGTTTTCAGTTTTCGACATATGAAAATTGCAATGACTTTTATTTATTTGAAAAGATAAGGTTTCCAGTTTTTGAATGTCAGTAATTGGAAATCGGGAAAGAGACTTCAACTTAACTCCAAAAAAGGATTTTTGCTTTTTTATTTTGGAGAGCAGGGATCAAAAAGTCTAAAAATTTTGAAAATAGATAAAAGGGTCCTAAAAGTCGAAAAAATACAAAAAAACAAGGTTTACTAAAGAAATTTATTCAATCCACACCAAAATAACAAAGGACTTACAACTTGATAACTTCCCTAAGTAAGGTATAGCTAGAAAAACTAGTCAATGGGGATCCCCATTTTGATGACTTGAAATGGGGATCTATTGCAGGAAGTAATGGTCCCCAATGTCTCACTCTCGCCATCCAACTTGAGGCATCATGTACTCCACAAGGTCCCTGTCAGAACCAGTTCAAAAAAAAATCCATTATGTTCTAGGTCGCGCATATCGGGCCTTTTTTTGCAACCCAAGTTGGGAAAAAACACTTGACATGTGTGACCTAGGTTGCACCTGTCTTCTGAAAAGGTGTGACCCAAGTCACTCTTGTCTTTCTGACAGGTGCAATTGGGTCGCTCCTGTCTACTCGATAGGTGCAACATCATTCATTCCTTTTCACTAAAAAATGATGACCTAGCCCCAGAAACCTTTCAGGCTCGTCCAAGGACCCCATAATGAGAAAAAACTAAAACTAAAACATGAAAAATGACGGGCTAGGTGAGATATCTTACCTACAAATCACATAATGGAAAACCATCGGTCCAATCAGAATAAATCTATAGCTTTTCTCTGGGTCCCTCCACTCCAACTCAACACTGTACAGTGAAAATGAAATGTGGCATGTGGCCCCCCTTTGTTTATAGGTGTCCATTTGGTCAACCCATTATTTCGTGCATAAGAGAGTGATTTGGTGTTTTTTTTTCATGTATTTTGCATAATTAGGTTCATTTTTATATCCTCTGTCTACTTATGAGACCCACCTCTTGTGCTCTCCCTATCATTTTTTGGGCCATTCCCTAGAGTTACATCAATTTGCAAGCCTTCAGGTGAATCGAATCCTTGTATGTATTAGCATGTTCATGATCCATCCACTCCATCCATATTACAAACTTGGCCTTATTTTACCACCATTCACCGTCCTGTAAGGAGGCCCCACTAGTGTTCCCCTATTATTTTTACCCATATTAGCCATGTTCACAACATAACCCCTTTTGGCACATTGAACACTTCCTCCTTGCTTGACTGACCATTACGGAGTTTTTGTTAAGATATTTTCTGACTCCTTAAACAATGAAATATTTTCAATCATGATTTCTTCCTTTAATGGTCATTAAAGTATTTTAAATGGTGTTTATGTGGCCTCATTTATCCCCTTTTTAGACCATGTAGATTATTTAAAGAAAAGGACCACCCTAGCACCTTCCATCTAGGAGCGTTTCCCTTTGTATCATTTATTATTTTTTAGACATTGGTGTTGACACAGATATGTCAACAGGGTTTCACACTCTATTGACACCCCTAAACACCGTGATCTCCCTGAGCACCGACCTAGTCAAGTTTTACCATGTCCAACAACACCTACAATGTCGATGAAGCCTCATGTGAGATGTTCGAGGGAGAAATATTGGAACCACATTTCCGCAATAAGGATGATGATATTGTGCATCTACTTTTATGCTATCCTCTTGCCACATTAACCACGGACTGAGGAAGGGGTTCTTTGACTACTTATTTACATCAGGAATATTTCAGATTGCATCGGGAACCATTCATCGTAGATCACAACATTATGTTAATTCATAAACATATCAAAAAACATGACATCATTCAGAATGCAGAAACATTATACCATTTGGGAATAACAACCATATTGCAGCATTGAATTATTTAGATCATGTCATCAAGATAGTAAAAGTGGAAAATCAAAAGAAACATAGTTTTCATCAACATATGTTCATGTCATATTACTTCGCACCTAAAAATAGGTTCCCGAAAAACATTCTCACAGTTGCGAAAAAGAACAAAACACAGATCAATATTCCACAGATGTCAAGAAGATCATCACATACACAATCATAGTCTTCCTCAAAACTTATTTCCACTCATCAAGATTCCTCATATACTTCATTCCTAATTCTATATACAGGCTTGTGCCTTTACAAAATGGTCCACTTTAATTGACTCTCTAACTGACTTGGACCAAAAACTACAAAATCATGACCAAAAAGTTCAAAACTATGACCAAGCCAAATCTTTGTCGACTTCTCTACCTTTCACACCATCCTTTTCCTTATGCACCATCCTTTTCCTTGCACACCTTACTTCATATTTCGCACCAAAATTTTTTTCCAACAGGCCCCCAACACAATCTTGTGGCTTGCCCTCAAGCCACGTCAACTGGAAACTCTATACTCATTGATTTTTATCTTGAATTCTTTGTATTGTTGCTTGAAATCCTCAACTGCAGCTTTGGTATTTCTGCTAATTGTTGTGAATTCTTCCACATCCTACTCAAAGGGATGTTCAACAATTTTTTCGGTCACCTCCTTATGAATCTCTTGCACACCTTGAAGCACATTCACTTCCTTGAGAGCTAACTGCTCACCAATGTCCTGGAACTCATCCATCTAAGTGGTGCGATGTTGAGGACGATCTCTTTCCTTGGTTTCACGTTGTTGCAATGCTTTCAACTCTACTACCTTAGTTCCTTGTACAACGGGGGAAATCACTTTGAGTGACTCCCTTATCATTGTTAATCGTGCCTCTGCTTCTTGTAACTACATACTCAACTGTTGCAACTGCTCATCTTAAACCACGCTACCCCAAAATTGTGCAGTCTGATATGTGACTACCTTTGTGTCCTTCTCACTTTCTTCCAGTTGTGCGTACACCTCTTCGATCTTCATCTTGTGCTCTACCACCTGTTATGGCAGAGTTCTTGGGGTCATTTGTGCTTGCAACTCTTTGAGGTATCCTCTTAAGTCTGTGATGGCCTATCCTAACTGTAGAAATTTGGCTTCCACTCCCATTTCATCTATTATATTTGGTATTTCTTGACAGGTGAAGGAAACATCTTTCTCCAGTTGTACTCTATCATCCAATAACTATGCTTTCTCCATAATCAATACATCTTGTGCCTTCTTGAGGTGCTCTATCTCTTGTTTTTCCAACACTTCTTACTCATGTGACTTTAGTAAGTGGTCGCCAATGATTTTTTCTCGACTGACCAGTTCCTAAATCGCTAACTTTTGCAACTGCACCAAAGTGTGCATTGGTAATTCATTAACATCCAATGTGATCATCTAAAACTTCTGAAGTGAGGCATCAACATCCTCACTGTTAGTCTCCAATTGTAATAACTCAAAAATTCATAAAAATTAAAATTTTTCATTTGACATAAAATGTCAAATGTCACTGCTAATGTACCCCTAACAGTTAGTAGATAATAAAACAGTTTGTAAGAGAAACACAGATTACTTCTTTATAAGAGTTTGTATTATCTAGAGGCTTATATTTCAAAACTGTGTTAGTACTGTTTTCAACTTAACAGTTGTAATTTTCCAGAAAGTAGAAAAGAATTTGTATTTTACTGATGCGAGGTATACTGTTGATTTCTTTTGTTAACTTGGGGAAAGTTTCTTAGGAATGATCGAGGCTTACTTAGATTATAGCTAACGCAGTGGGATTGATGGTTCTTTACAGGTTTTAACAGGTAAGCGTATGTTCCAGTAAAAATAATCTATCTATCTATCTATATATATATATATATATATTCAGATCAAGAAGATACTTCTCTAGCATAAATATGATGCTAGACTTAGAATGTTTAAATGTAGCTTGTCTCTATAAGAGGTAACGTTGATCTTATTTCATTCATCACAACTCCATAAATATTTTACAACAAAATTGCATATGCATGGGTTAAAATGCATGATCAATTACTATCAAATGACATCAAATCATCTAGATTATTAGGATTTAATTCTAATGAATACTTGTATTCTTGCTTATAGTAATTGTGATCTAGAGCTTAAATAGAAAGAAACAATGTTTGTAGATTAATGCTTAGATCACTCAACAACATTTGATGTTTATCACCTTACCCTTATCATAGGGTTTTATAAACAAATGTTTTTTTTTTCAATAACTAAACCAAAGCTACCTTTACTTTTAACTGTTTACTCATTATTTGGATGCTAGAATTACACTGAGATTTCTTATATGGGTCTATGGACTGCATTTACTAGCATCCCCAAATATACACTTCATTAAAAGAATTGGATCAAGAATCTTTTCCTATCTGAAATAATTCTTCTTTATTACTTTTACAGTCCTTTACTTTGAGTTCTTATTACTTGTATCTTACACTTTCATTCCTAGTGTACCCTTTAGTTATAAACTATACCTTATTACAAGTTTGTTTAATAAAATTGTGAGATAAGTTTGTTGATTGACATACTACAGGTGATCTTATTTTTGCTTGGTCTTTTTTAAACTTTTACTTCCCAATTCTAACAAAATCAAATGGCTACCTTTAGATCTCCTTTTTATATAGTTTAACCTACAACATATGTCTTTTAACTATATCAAACATAGTTAGCAAATAGATTGAATTATAGAATAAAACCCTAGAAAAATATCCATGTTTTCATCTTATAATTAATATGTTAAGCATTGAATTATTTCAAAGGTAAATTATTATTGGAAATCTTAGCAATTGCATTGATTTGATGACTAAAAGATTTGATATGTAATGATTTTAAATGCAGATTTAAAACTGAAAAATATCAAAGGACACGTGGAGGTAACAAAATCATTGGTTAAGTTGAATTATGTTTCCCCTAATCTTCATTATGCAAAGGAGCAAGGGTTCTTTCGACTGGTGCGGTTGAGCTATGAGCTCGTGGCTGCCATTACTCCTTGTTGACCTCCAGGTTTCCCATTTTCAGTGTGAGCTTGGCCTTGTATGAAGTAAATGCTGGTTCTTATGAATTCTACGACTGCTGTGGAGAAACTGTGTGAGTGGAACAAATCATTTTCCTTCATCGATTCAAAGAATGAGTTGGTAAAACAGACAGAAAAATAGTGGAAAGAGATTGAATAAGAGTGCTCTTCGTCCTAGTTGGAGTGTTGCTCATTTTTCTTTGGACTCATGAATTAGGGTTTTCAGTTGTAACCAACACAATAAATTTATCTAGGTATACCTCTTCCAGGTGCAATTGAGCTGCTCTAGCTGTTTGTGTCCACGATTTCTCCAATGATTTCCTTATCAGGTAACTCCCGGTCATGTTCTATACTTCAAGAAGGTTTATAAATTTTAATATATTTAAATGCTATAACTAAAACTTGTTCTACTATGTAGGATTCCTCTCATGTCAAATGGGGTTAGCGAAAAGCACAACTCTACCATTCATGGCCACGCAATCTTGGATCCCCGGTTGTAATGAGGGTTTTCTCATGCATTGATGTGGTGGTTGGAAGATGAGAATACTTCCCTGCTAGTTCTGGACTCGGCCTGGGTTTTACTTGTTAAGTTTTTACTTATTGTTGTTTCATTTTTAAATAATGTTTAAAACCTAAAGGGTATTATTGCAAGAAAACTTGAAGGCTATAACAACCATGACTTGGGATTCTCTTGAAAGTGCCTTACGGCCTGGAAGTTGTAAAAGATTATGCTTCATACACTAGTTTTACTCAGCAAGACTTGTTACAGATAGAGGGTTTCTTACTTGCTATGATAGTATTGGATACCATTTTGACTTATTGTTCTATTTTAAATTTGTAAAGTTTGTTCTTGCGTAGACTTAAGCCTCGACCGATATTTATAAAGGACATAGGCCATTACCCTTGTTTTATTTCGTCTCTATTAAATTGTTAACAGTGTTATTTAATTTTTATGTTATCCTGTAATTTAAATGATTTGTAGTAATTATATTATTGGAACTTTTATAGTGTTATTGAGTAAATTTCGTACTCTGTTTTCGCTCAGAAGGGTTATTATTTTGAATACCCTACAGTTCTGTAACAAGGTATATTTTACAGGAATAATTTTAGTTCTATTTTTCTATTTTTTTTTCTTACTTTTAATAAATAATTAATTACAAGTGTTAAATTTTATAAAATAAATAAGAGTATGAAGGTCTGTTTATAGGGATAAAACCTATCTTCCGGTAACCTTAAGTAAAATTCCTTGAGGTTTACAGTAAAACATATTTTTTCAGTACAAAATGCAAATACAAACTTATATTAATTTATTTTAAAAACCTAAGAAGTACAATCTAGGTTAAAACCCTAAGTACTATTTTGTTTTAGTGTTCCTATGTTTATTTATTTACTTTATCTATTATGTTTATAATAAATATTAGTACTAGTAATAATTCTATTTTTACTATGACTACTACTGATTAATATATATATACCCTATTCTTTTCCTTTAATTAAATAATAAAGATACTTTCAGTAGATAGAGTAAGTACTACTAGTTTTCTGTAAATAAATCATTTGCATTTTTCATTTAGAGTTGATAAACAAATCATCACATCTACTTAATCAACCAGCTGTACTAGAGTACTTCCTACACAAGGCGTGGAAACATACAGTATCATAATTTCTATTTATTCATTTTTCATTTAGCAGTAATACTACTGTTTTAATTATAATCTACTAATCACTAATTTTATCAATAACAATGCTCTTTTCTTCATTAACCCCAACAAAACAATAACATGCATATCTTTGAAAAACTAGTAAACATTTTCTAAAAACGGTAAATAAATTATAAATAACCTTGACAAATAAAAACCCGTCAAATGATGAGGTGACAACAGCTTAATGAGGTTGTTCCTCTCAACCAACTCCTGAAGAAATCTTAGTTTTCACTTCCTCAGGACCCCCGATCTTGTTTCCTGGTCCTCTTGGTAGAGTACTGGGTGAAGGATGTATCCTTAAGACCTTCTGTCACCTAACTAGTCAAATTACAGCAGCAATTCAAACCTTCTTACCACAGTAAGAACTTCAGCCTGAATAGCTGCACATGTTCAGTTTTCAGCAGTTAACCCCTCAAACTCATTTCAATAAGTCCCCTCCATTAAATTTCTCATATGCACTTCATTCACATTGAATGATCAGATTTCCAGAATGAGCAGCCTCAACTGTATTCAATGGGAAGTTTTATAACAATGCCTAGGTCTTTGGGGTCAGTTTTTACTTAATGAGCCACTTGCTCCAATTCCACTTTCTTCGGGAATCATGACCACAAATATATGGAAGTTGCCACCGACAACAGTTAGAAGTAGTTTGAGGATGCTGCCACTTGTCAGTATACTCTCCACCTAGTCTCCTCCACCAATCGACCAGTTAACACTGTTTTAACAGCTTCCCTAATTTGTTGTCTCATCATTTATTTATTTATTAATAAAATATTCTGAAAAAACATTAATTATCCTTGACCCCACTTGGTCATCAATTACAAACTTAGCATAAAATATAACATAATGTTCCTCAATAACATTAAATTGTTTTTCAAATTGTGGCATGTGACATACACATACCCTTAATTTATAACATCGTCATTGATGTTATTTATTCCTCATCCTCTGAGTTCCCTCGAAATAGAATTGGATATGCATCCCACATATGACTTTCCAATTCCTAGGTGCCTTCTTCTGGACTAAGGTTCTTCCATTGCACCTTCACCTCACCAATGGTGCGATTCCGAAGCGAGATCTCCCTCCTTTCGAGGATACAATCCAGTTCCACTAGAAAATCTCCTTCGGTTTCCACCTACACATCATTCCAATTAATAACATTAGTAGCATCATGTACATATTTTTTTAATACCGAAATATGAAAAACATTGCGAACTCTTAGATTTGGTGGTAGAGCTAACTAATATGCTACCTATCCTATCCTAGACAATATTTCAAAAGGACCACAATATTGGGGTGCTAGCTTAGCACAACTACCTAACCTTAGAGAACTGTTTTTAGGTCGCACCTTGATAAAAACATGTTCACCTACCTGGAACTCATTTGGAGTTATTTTAAGGTCTGCTTGGCTTTTATGTCGATCTTGCACAGTTTTCAAATTACCTTGTATGTGTTTTACAATTAGCTCCATATCTTTTAATAATTCAGGTCCTAATGCTAACCTATCCACTGGAATATCCAAGAGATGGGAGTATTGCATTCCCTTCCATACAGAATTTCAAAAGGACTATATCTAGCTGAAGCTTGATAATGATTATTGTAAGCAAATTCTACCAAGTGAAAGTAATCTTCCCATTTACCTGGCTGCTCCTTAACATACATTCTGAGTTGATCCTCCAATACCTGATTTACTCTTTTAGTCTATCCACCGGTTTGAGGATGGAAAGAGGTACTAAAGTTTAATGTAGTATTTAACCCTTTAAACAAATATTTCTAAAAGTTACCTGTAAACTTAGGATCTCGGTCTGAAATTATCACCTTTGGTATTCCATGCAACTGAAAATTTTGTTTTAAGAAAATATCAGCAATATTTGCAACCTTATAAGTAGTTTTTATAGGTATAAAATGGGGTGCTTTACTCAATTTACCAACAATTACCATTTTATACCACCCCATTTACTCAGTAGCCCTGCTGGATGCTGATGTTCAGTTTTTACTTGCTGACATTCGAAGCACCTAGCAATGTATTCTGCCAATTCATTTTTCATGTTTGGCGAGAAATAAACGTTTCTTAGCATGGTTTTGGTTTTCTGATAACCTGAATGCCTTGAATAAGGAGTTTTATGAACTTTTCTTAAAATTAACAGCTTAATTTTAGGTACATTAGGTATGCATAATATATCTTTATACAATAATAATCCTTTTTCATTCAAGCTGTACCCTGTACTTAGACTTTCTATTAAATTTTCTCTTACCTTTGCTTGTAACTTCCGATCATTTTCATCTTGTTCTATTCCATCTTCTAGTTGTTCTTCCAAGTCTTTCTTGTAAGTGCTGATAGCTGTTGTAAAATTCAGCTTTACATTTCTACTGAATGCATCAACAACCTTATTCTCCTTTCCTCTAATATGTTGTATTTCAAAATCATATTCACTCAGAAAAGCTAGCCACCTAGCTTTCCTAGCATTCAAGTTAGGTTGATCCAACAGATATTTCTATCCTTTATTATCTGTCATTAATTTAAACTTCCTTCCTATTAAATGATGACACCACATTTTTAAGTCATGTATCACAACAACTAATTCTAAGTCATAGGTCACATAATTTTTCTCATGAACCTTCAGCTTCCTAGAATCATAAGAAATGACGTGTCCTTCCTGAGTTAATACTCCACCTAAAACGTCATTGCATGCATCAGTATATACTTTAAAATCTTTATTAGGGTTAGCAATTCTTAGAATTGGTGCAGTGGTTAATAACATTTTTAACTTTTTAAAACTATCTTCACACTTCTGATTTCAATCGAATTTGTTCACCTTTTTCTGCAAAGAGGTTATAGGATTTGCAATTCTTGAAGACCCTTTGATGAATCTTCGATAATAACTAGTGATCCCCATGAATGATTGGACATCAATTACGTCTTTTGGGACTGGCCAATATTTGATTTCCTTTATCTTTTCGGGGTCAACATAAATTCCTTCTTTAGTCACCACATGACCCAAATATTGGATTTTATCTTTAAAGAAGTCACATTTACTAAAGTTTGGAAAAATTTGATGTTCTTGTAACTCTTGTAAGACAATTTTTAAGTGTTCTTTATGTTCCTTTTCAGAATTTGAGTAAATTAATATTTTGTCAATAAATACGACCACAAATTTATCTAGATATTTATGCATTACATTATTCATCAAACACATAAAAACATATGGGTCATTAGTAATCCTAAATGGCATAACGACAAACTCATAATGTACATATTGAGTCCTAAAAGTTGTTTTAAAGATGTCTTCATCCTTGATTTGGACCTAGTGGTGTCCATACAGTAAATCAATCTTTGAGAATACCGTTGCTCCATGTATCTGATCAAACATATTATCTATGCAGGGTAATGGGTATCTATTCTTGATAGTCATTTTATTTAGTTGACGATAATCTATACATAGTCGTAGAGTTCAATCCTTCTTATTAACAAAGGTGACAAGTGCCCCCCAGGGAGACACACTAGGTCTAATGTAATTCTTATCAATGATTTCTTTTAACTGCAACTTAAAATCATTTAATTCCAATATATTCATCCGATAAGGGGATTTTGAGCTAGGCACTACACCAGGTACCAGCTCAATAGTAAAATCTAATTCCCATTTCAGAGGCAACCCCAGAATTTCTTTTGAAAATACATCTGAATATTCCCTTAGAATTGGAATATCCTCCAGTTTTAATTTATCTCTGTTATTAGTGTTTTTTTCATTAATTACTGTTATGGCAAAAGATTTACAGCCCTTCCGAACAAATCTCTTAAGCTGCAAAGCAGAAATCTACATTATGGTTGTTTTCCTAGGGATTCCTTTTACTTTTATTAACTCTCCATTGTTGTTTATGCAAGTAAAGGTTTTATCAAAGAAATTTAGGGCCACCCTATGCTATTCTAACCAATCCATACCAATTAATGCATCATATGAACCTACATTAGAGGAAATTTCAACTCAAAATGGGCCTTTTAACTTTTATTCAAATTCCATGTCATCATGTGTTAGCCAATGAAATTGCTTTAAATTTGAAATACCATATAGGTATTAAACACTTTTTTAATATAAATTTGGGGATAGGTATCATAAACAAAACTACTTTTTTTGTTTGTATTGTTGACATATCTCCCTGTGTTTTTACTCAAATTTCGATTGGGAGAGCTTGTTGGATGTGGAATTAAATTCCGCATCCAACGAGTACCCATTCGAAATACTTTTGACAGACCCCGCTACCCCAAAAACAAGAAATACCAGAAAAAATGAAATGATGATGTCATCATTCCATTTTTTCAGGTATTTCTTGTTTTTGGGGTAGCGGGGTCCATCAAAAGTATACCGAGTGGGTACTTTTTGGATGCGAAATTTAATTCCGCATCCAATGAGCTCTCCTAATCGAAATTTGAGTAAAAACACAAGGAGATATGTCAAAAATACAAACAAAAAAGTAGTTTTTTTCTTTTCTTCCTCCAAAATTAATAAATATTATTTTATTATTTTAACTATTATTTTACTAGTTCATTTTAGGAGGCCCATTTTGAGTTGAAATTTCCTCTAATGAAGGTAACACATTGAACTTAACAGAGGTTTCAAACTGATCCAAAGTTCTTCCACAATTTTTAACAAAGTTAATTACTTTTCTCTCTTTGCACCAGTAGCTAGCTGAACTAACCAAGATCTTGCAAATTTTTCAACTGAAAGATTACATTTTTCTAGTAGATTAGGAGAAATACAGCTTAAACTAGCTCCTGGATCAATTAAAATAGATATAGGTATTTGATTTATCTTACCTTCCACTTCAACCATGGAAGTTTGATAATCTACTTGCAGGTTCTACAATGCTACGTTGATTATGGGCATTGTCCTTGCTAGATCACCAACAATCATATCCTCCTATATTGTGTGTATGTTGCTAACAGTCTTCTTCCAATGGGAAAAAACTGATGCATAATGCAGACCATTACATTCCCAACACTTTATGGGTTCCTTTCATTCAAAATTCTTTGTATAGTTACTGTGGTTGTTAGAAAATTCTTTATTCATTCAATTGTTTGGATTGGTTTGTGAATTACTTTTGTTTCCTTGGAAATTTTTACTAGGAAAATTTCTCGTATTACTATTCTTAAAATTTCGGTTAGGTACAAAATCTTTCTTTTTTTGTTCAAAGTTATTATTTCTTTAGGCCTTCAAGTTGTTCATACTTTCATTTTTATGATTCTGTTCATAACAGAAATTCACTTTTCTCATTGCTTCTTCTAAATTTTTCATATTGTCATACTCAATTTTGTCTTTTATATGATAAGGTAAACAGCTGAGAAATCAATGTACCTTAGGTTTCTCGTCAACAATATATGGAACATACCTGAGAAGACTTAGAAATTTACTGTTTAGTTCTTTCATATTCATTGTTCCCAGTTTCAGCTGATAAAATTCCTTAGCCCTTTCCTCATAATAATGTTCAGATAAAAATTTATTTTTGAAATATTTATTAAATGTACTTGTTGACGAGCCAGATTGGAACAATCGTCAACTAAGAGACAACCCGATCCAAAAGTTTTCAAATATGCTCTCAGTCGTTAGGTAGCTATCTCTGACGGGATTAAGGCCCCGTTACCTTCCCTAAATTACTCCTAGCTACAAGAAAAGACTTAAAAGAAAAATAAAGCTAATGTTAATTTACTAAATTTATAGTACACCTATGAATATACAAAGCAAACTGTTACTTAGTTAGTTGATATATTACACGACTGACAAATGGAAATTAATCTAGTTAACCAATTAATTTATAAATTCAAGAATAAATAGTTAATTAAATATTAACAAACTCAATTAATTACATAAATTACACTATAAACACCTGTACATTCATAACCAGATTGAAAGATAACTTGGCATAGTATAAATATAAAGTCTGATTCAATATTTTTTCTGTAAAATAAATAAAAAATTACCGCTTATATATCCTAACTATCCTATCCTGATCAGGAGCATGGAAATATTAACCGTGAAATCAATTTGCAAATAATGCTACTGTGCAGACAAATCCTGAACACATCAGAAGAAATTCTAAAATTTAAACAAGACAACACAGTGAACAACTATATCACATACATTATGATGACAGCATCAGATTTATTACATGATGTAAATTTGCAAATGAAACCAAAATAAATCGACAGTTAAAACATGATGCATCTGCACATTTCTTTAAAGAAATATGACGAAACATAACGAATGCGAAAAGAAATAACAAGATCAAATGATATTATAAATACATTTCCATAGTATAAATACTGCAAATATATTCATAAATATCACCAGTCAAAAAGTGTTGCAACTGCTAACAAGAAATTGTCTTTAGCCACAGGAAATGATTAAAGTGATCTTGTTTTCCCCTTTTCCCAACCATCAATCCCCCCATAAAGTAAAACATGTCTCCTCTAAATACATTTAATCTCACATGGAGATAGTTCTATAAAACTGGAAACTACATAATCGAAATCTTAACCAATTTCATTTAAAAATGACAAATGAAATTGTCATTTTCTATATACGTTATGATGTCTCGAAATTGGAAAGATTCGATTTATAGCACAAAATCATACAACTATAAAGACACTAGTAATTTAATGACACCTGAGAGACAACATAGTCAACTGATTTGTTCATAATTCTCCGGGGATCATCCTGAACACAAGCGATCACCAAAATCCAGGAAAAGCGCATCAACCAAATCATCTGCAACACTACACAATAAAAAAAATTAACACAAACGTGGGAGTAAATAAAATAACTTAAATAATCCATCAATCAATTCCAAACAATACCTGGAAACAAAATAACTTCAATATCACTTACTGATTTTACTTACAGACTTCAAACCTGGAATACTTTCTAAACATATGTACAATAGTGAGTATGCCCAAAATACTATGACTTAACAGGAGTATTGAACACCTGTATATTCACACCAGTCGCTGGATTCTATGAATTCCCTTTAAACTGCATCAAAGTAACCTGAGCATTCAGCTCATGAACCTTTTCCTCATTTTTCTGATTCTCATGTTGCAGTTTCAACACCCTTCAAATGAGCTTGTTCTTATGCTTCTTAAGACGCAACATACGTTTATAAACTGAATTGGATTTTTCCTTCAAACTTACATTCTCAGCTTTCATAGCATCACTAAATGCTACCATCTCCACTACTTCTCCCTCCATCTGGCGTATCTTATCCAGTAAACAATTAACAAAGAGTGGGTAAACAGCTTCATCAATTTGATAAGAACCAGGTAAATTTACCTCAACGGACTTACCCTTAATTGGAGGACCAACCACAAGGCTAATTGGTGGATTCTTATCAGAAACATGAGGACTATTCTCCACATGGTGAATAATCGGCTCGTGATCAATATCAATATCATCATGCGAGACAGGTCTACTTTCCTCATCATCTAACGCGACTATTTCAATGTCTTTGTTATTACTCATGGGGGATTTAACAACATTAACCTTGGCCACCATACTCCTCGTAAACCTGCCAGTAACCCCATCATTCAACTTCTTACTCACTTGTTTACAGGGTTGATCACTACGGTTCGACGTCACCGGTGATAGGTTCAGGTATTTCCTGCTTCACTTGGAACGCGTAGGAGTGGCAGGGATTCGAACAGGAGGGGGAGCGAGATCATCGCAGCTGCTGGGGCTTACACACTCATCAGGGTTTGGCATAGGATCATGTACAGGTGGAGTTGGAACTTGACAAGGCTGCTGGTGCCTTACACACTATTCTGCACAATCGAATTGACAATGACAGAATGCCATGAAGCCATTTTGTTCAAGAAAATCATCCCATGTTTGATTTCACTTAGACAAATCTCTTTCTACCAACATCCTAACCAAGCCATGATGAAAAAGACTCCAACCAATGTTCTTCGACCCCCTTTTAATGGCCGTAGACATCTTAGTCAAACTATGAACTAAATAATAGGGTAAATTAACAGGCAAGCCAAGAAAAATAGTCATCAACCTGAGGTGATAGACATAAGCAGAGGATAGATGACCCTCGCAGGTCACATACCTGTGAATAACATCTAGAAACAGTTGCCATTCTTTCTTGAAATATTTCCACGACACACCGTCTCTAAAGGACACATCCTGACAAGGGTTCTTCAACATCTATCTCCATTCAGTATCCTTCATTTGCTTGTATTTGAACCAACGTTCACCTATCAACGGTAGGCCTGTAGCCAAAGGGACTTAGTGCTCATCAACTCTAAATTGGAGGTCGGCCACCTTAACCCTAGCATCAACCAACAACAGAGCAAATAACCTAGTCACCTTAGGGTTTGAATCCGCAAACTTGCGGATAAATGGAAGCCATCCAACTACTTCTACCTTAGCTAGGAGCTCAGGATTTTCATCAAGGAGCTTTGCGTCATTGGGATCGACCCTGAAAACCAGAGCCATGGTTGCAAGTGCAAATGCATGCAGCTACACACAGAGGAGATACAACGTAGCGCAATAGGATAGAAAGATGGAGAGCGAGCATTCGGGATGAAAACCAAGCAAAAAACACAAGCAATGAAATCCAACGCTTTCATAAACGAAATGCAACATGAGTAAACCCTAACAAGAACCCTGTAAACTCAGCATGGGAGGAGGAATGATCACACAGAGAGGTAATCAAGTAATAGAAAGTGACGGCGAAGACTCCAGATTAAACTCATTTTGCTATAATTTATCCATCCTAATTGACATAAAACCACTCATCACATAAGATACAGGTGTTTAACGAGCAGAAATCCACGATGCTAAGCAGGTACTTGGAATTGAATGTCATTTAGAGAGTCATGTACGAGTGTAATGATACCATATCAACCTTCCATTAAGTGGATTGGATTCGGAGATGACGACACGAATTAAACCAACCATAAGCAATGAACCTTGAGTATTAACATGTCAACCTTACTGTATAATGATCTCAACCTGCGAAAATGGTGAATCTACTATGTGAAGCACATGACATAAACCATTGTATCAATCTCAACCATTACATGCAAGAAGATAAGTCACGTATGGGGCATAATTATAAAGATCGAAACACTTATGGTAAGATCAAGTATGATTCGAGGTTTAGAGGATGAACTTAGGATAAGGCACCCCTGCATAAAATATTTAGCTTTTCAGATTCCAGGACTTGTCCAATTTGCAAAAACATAAATAAACATACCAATTGCTGAATGCTCAAACAAGGCTTATGGTGAGACTATGGTGGAAAGCATACAAATGCATTCAAAATAATGATTTAACATAGTAATTTTGTCAATTAGCAATAGTTGACAAGGTTATAAAAAAAAACAATTTGAATTTCACCATTTCAGTAGCTCACGGAATTTCATCGTTTCAGTAGCTACCGATTCTATAAATTTGAAATGAGGACTTCAAATATTTCATCGAACAAAATTTCATTTTGTTTGATAAAATTTGTATTTTTTTTAATCAGGTTGTTGGGTAGGGGCACAACAGATGGCGACTGACTGGGAGGAACAGTTATCTCTTTTTTCTTAACCTAAAATCATGCAATCAAAGAATTAGATCCCTCATGTATACCACTATACAGAAATCAATATTTTAACATCTTAAACAGATTCAGGAATTTCATATTTCTAAAAATTACCAGAAATTTACACTTTTAATTATTTATTTGATAAAGATCGGGTCTCTCACAAAAATCAGTCCAAACGAAGTAAAACAGTAAATGGCTTGATTTTGAAGAATAAAATATCAATACCACAAGCATGGCCCTACTTCCAGCAGGCATCCATAGCCTCGACATGGTTGCTTCAAAGCCCAAAGAATGTCAGTATCCCATCTGCAAGTTATAGATATACAATTCTGGTTAGGTTGAAGCATTACGATCATTTTTATTTTTCCTTTTTTTTTATAAATTTTTTATTTATTTTTTATTTTTATTTTTTTATACTTTTAAAGGCCATGGTTCTGTCTTGGTAACCAGGTAGTAACCATGTCAGTCACCAATCTGCATTACAGTAAATAAAACGGCTCGTAATGAGACCTTTTATCCCTTGGTGTTTTGTCCAAGGGTCACTGTCCAGGCTTGGTGACCGGAAATGATAATGTTACTGAATGCAAACTTATGATCCTGAATAGACTGGCTTGTTATGAGACCCTCTGTCCTTCAGATTATTTTAAAGAGATATTCAAATCCAACCATGGCCAGATTGTAGTTATATTTAATCTCCAATGAGATTATCTTAGCAGATGGGGAGGCGTAAAAGACTTAAATAGATAACCTTGACAAATACTGCCTTAATCCTTTTAGAAAAATCTCTGCAGAGACTTATATTATTAATTTATGTTTACATGACCTAAAAATTTCTGGTAAAATCTAGAAAGATGAAAAACTGTTCACTGTTTAAAACGTAAAACAACATGACAATTTTCAGGATAGTAATACCATAGTGCATGATTTGTAGATCAATAACAGGATTTGGTGAAAAGTCATCATCTTTGAAGTCAAATGAATTGACCACTCTCAAAAATTATGCAAATAAAATAGCAAATAGATATGAGAAAATATTCAAAGCAAACAAGTAAAATAAACACACTAAAAAGTTCCACAAACCGAGAAAACCACACAAGGTATATACAGGATAATCCCTTAATAGGGATCAGCAGAAATATTTTTTGATGAGATGACCATTTACTGGAAGGTTCTCGATGTCTCCTTCCAGCGTCTGCAACCTGAATGTGCTAGGACCAAGCTTTTCTATAATGATAAATGGTCCCAGCCACAGGCATTGGAACTTGGTATGTTTTCCTCTGTCTTCATGCTCTTTGTCCCATTTGAGAACTAGGTCACCTATTTCCAACTCCCTAATAGCGGATTTTCTGTGATCAAACTAGCGTTTCACTATCTTTTGATGTTGGTCAAATTTATTTCTGGCCAACTCTCTTTCTTCCTCCAGTTTAAGCAAGGTATTAATCCAATGTTCCATGGCAGAACATGTTGTTTCCTGTACTGACTGGGAGAGTTGTAGAGAGGGTAAAAAGAGATGAGGAGGCAAGATAGCTTCCTTACCGTATACCAGGAAGAAATGAGAATTTCCTATGGCAGCCTTAGGAGTCACTCTATCAGCCCATAGGGCATTTGATAAGGCATTGTGCCAATTTCTATGATGATTAGCCACTGTGCATTTCATAATTTTAATTAAATTTTTATTGGAGGATTTAGCTAATCCGTTACCCTGAGGATAATAATTGGCTGAATACTTTAACTTTATGCCCTTTTCCAATGCATATTCTGTTAACTTTACAGAAGAAAAATAGGTTGCATTGTCAAAAATCAAATATTTGGGAACGCCAAACCTGGTGACAATAAAATAGTCAAGGAATGATATCACCTGTTCTGAGTTAACCACTCGCAAGGGGATGGCTTCAACCCATCTAGTGAAATAATTGGTGGCTGTTAGAATGTATTTGTGCTGCTATGAGGAGGCTGGTGTAATTGGACCAACAATGTCCAATCCCCATTGTTGAAATGGGACTTCAATAATAGCAGGCTGGAGAGGTAATGCTGTTTTCTTAAGTCTTCTGCCTGCTCTCTGACACTCCTGACATCTCCTAGCAAAGGCATATGCATCTTGAACAATGTAGGCCAGTAATATCCATCTTTGAGTACCTTATGTGCAGTGGTTTCTCTACCAACGTGTCCCCTGGCTGGTCCTGCATGTAATTGATACAACACACTATCAGCTTCATTTCTTTCTAAACAGCGAAGGAGGACTCCTTCAAAATTCTTTTTGAACAGAATGTTATCAATCAGCTGATAAGGGGCAGATCTTAATCTCAAAGCCCTTTTCCTACGTGAATCTAAATGTTCAGGAGAATTTCCATGCAATAAAAATAACTTAATGTCGTGATACCAGGAATCAGAGGGGGCTGAGATTGGAAAAACTTCTCTTTCAAACAGAAACTGTTCATTGATAAAGTGCAAATCAGGTTCAGACATGTCTGAAGATCCGGCTTCCAACTTACAAAGTCCCCGTCCTCTGACAATATTTAAAGGCTTGATTTCCAGGTCATACTCCTGAAGTGCTGTAACCCAGTGGGCTCATTTTTCACCCAAGTCCTTTTGTACCAAAAGATTTCTGACCGCAGAATATGGCACAATAACCTTGGTATGAGACTTTAGCAAATAAGGCCAAAAATGTTTTACCGACTTAAAAACAACAAATGCTTGTTTTTCTACTTTTGGATAATTGAGTTCTGCGTCATTTAAACCAGAACTGGTAAAAGCAATGGGAGCTTCATTGTTTTCCTGATTTTTCTGCGTTAAAACAGCGGCATATGACGAATCAGAAGCAAAAGTGTACAAAATAAATAGTTTAGAGATATCGGGGCTTGTTAATGTAGGAGCTTCAGAAATAGCTTTTAATATATCATGAAAAGACTATTTTTCTTCAGCAGACCATTTCAAATCAGCATCTTTCTTAATCATTTTCTGAAGTGGTCTAACAATCTCAGTGAACCCAGGAATGAACCTGGAGACAAAATTTATTTTCCCTAGAAATGACTGCATAGTTTTCTTTGAGTGAGGCATAGAAATCTGTGCTATAGACTGGGTACATTCAGGGTCAATATTGATACCTTGTTTTGAAACTACAAAACCCAACAACTTACCTTCAGTAACTTCAAAGATGGATTTCTTGGGATTCAGGGAGATCCCATATTTCCTACAACGCTCAAAAACCCTCCTAAGATGTGTTAGGTGATCAGCTCTGTTTTTTGAAAAGACAGTTATATCCTCAAGGTAAATGACAACAAATTGGCCGATCAGGCCTCTAAACGCAATATCCATTGCCCTTTGAAATGTTGCTCCAACATTAATTAAACCAAATGTCATTTTCCTATAAGCGTAAGTTCCCCAAGGGGTTCTGAAGGTTGTTTTCAACTGATCTACTTTGGATACTAACACTTGGTTGTATCCCAAAAATCCATCTAAAAGTGAGAACATTTCAGATCCAGAAACCTGTTGTAATATCTTTTCCATAGGGGGAATGGGAAAATTGTCCTTTTCTGAAACCTTGTTTAGATTTCGGAAATCGACACAAAACCTAATATCACCATTTTTCTTTCTAACCGGGATGAGATTTTCCACCCACTGTGTATTCCGCACTAGAAAAATTATCCTGGCAACCAGGAGTTTGTTAAGTTCCTTCTTAACAGTCGGTTCTAGGCTAGGGTGCATTTTCCTCAACTTCTGCTGGAACGGTTTAGCCTGTTGTTTCATGGGGATGACATGTTGCATTCTGTTTGGATCAAATTTCATGAGATCGTCATATGTCCAAGCAAAAATGTCTTTAAACTCATTAAAGAGTCGTATGAAAGCTGTTTTTTCCTGGGGGGTACATGTACTGCCTAGATTGACACATTGAGGGTTGTGTTCGGTACCTAAATTTATGACTTCAGATCACATGGTAGAGCTGCTCGTTTTACAATTCCTTGCACCTTTAAATTTGTCTTTCAAATCATGGAATTTCTCTGGTTTAATTACAGATCTAGGAAGAGTACCGACCTGATTAAGAGATTCTTCAATCGAACAAGGTTTATGAATTACCGCAAAGTTGTACAGATCTTCATCATGATTCATTTCATCGATGAATGCATCTTTGAAAGTGTCCTTCATGGTCAAAAATTCGATTAACTGCTCATCATGGTAAAATACCCTCCAATTGACAACATTATCAGGTATGGAAGGCCTGAAAAGCATTTCAACAGAGAAAGAATTAGCAAGCATCCCTTCAAATGGAATTAACCTTGAAGCAACATTTGCTAGGAGATCTGCTTCCTGATTCAAATAACGAGGGATATAATTTATGTTAAAATCTTCAAATGATAATAATAAATTCCACACCTCTGTCTGGTAATTTCTTAGATGTCCAGCAATGCAATGTATAGTGTTACGTACCTGTCTAACGATAATTTCAGAATCTCCTAACACTACCAAAGCTTTAGCTCCTAGATCAATTGCCTTTTTCAGTCCTTGAATAAGGGCTTCATATTCAGCAATATTATTGGTGCATTAAAATTCCAAACTGCAAGAAACAAATTACCTTTTTCCCTGAGGATCTATTAACAGGCAACCAGCACTAGCTCCTTCCTTTGACTTAGACTCATCAAAGTATAGAGACCAAAGGCCATCATTCAGGTCTAAATGTGCAACGTTTCAAACTAAAATTTCATCCGATACTTGTGTGAAATGAAAAACTTCGGACTGTTGTTCTGGATTTTGGACTGATGATGTTTCAGCCTCAAGGTTTCCAAAAAAGGAATCAACCATGTAGTTGCCCATTATAGTGTCAGTGAATAACACTGGCTCATTTGAGTCATCCAGTTTAGTGACTGTGTGCTTCATATAATGTTCTTGGTCAATTCTGATCTTGTTTGGGCAACCATTATGAGGTATCCATAAGTGTGACCAGTCCATCGCAAAATATCCCTTCAGTTTTTCAGACCAATCTCTGCTGAGGAATAAGCCATATGCCTCAGGGATATCTGCAACAATTATGTCAATGATGAAATGAACTTGAGGATTTGAGGCTAATCTTATTAGCACTTCGTTCAACTTTCCTATTACCTTTACATTAGATTGGTCAAGTTGCACAATGCTTGTATCACATGGCACGAGGACTGCATTAATTTTTTTGCATACCAAATATGGCATGACATTTTTGGAAGCCCCTGAGTCTATCATACAATTGTGTACTTTACGATTGTGGATTTCAAATGTAAGCAAAAAAGGAGGAGTTGAGGAATCTGATTTCTTACCTATGGACGAGGCATTGACTGAAGATTTTGTTGGGTTTTCTTTTGTACTAGCAGAACTATTTTGAGTGGAGGAAGTTTTGCCATTTTTACTTAGAGAAACCCCTTGCATCATCTTATCTTGAATCACAGGCAACTTGAGGAGTTCATAGATAGAAATGTTGGCTCTAATTTTCTTCAAATCCTCAACCAAGTCATACTCTAAATCAAGAGATTGTGTAGACTTAGTGTTGGAAGGTTGGTTTTTTGTTTTGACAGTTGAACTGTCATCTGTAGATGTTGTGGAAGGTTCCCCTGAGGGCTGATCTTTCTTGCTTCTAGTGTTATATTGATGCTGATTGACATTCACAACAGCCACATCTTCATCATTAGCCAATTCTGTGGTATCCCAGAAGTGACTAATAACTTGAAGAGGTTTTTCTTCAGTGTTGTTATCTGTGCTTTGGGTATTTTCATAATTATGTCCTGAAGATTGGGTTTCACTTTCAGCTGACGTTTCTAGGCTTGAAACTAATAATTTTAGGAAACTGTTAATTTCATCCACGTTATTAGCCTTAGAGGGAGGGGCCTATCTAGCAGCTATATTTTGGAATGGTCTTCTAAAAGGCTGTCTTGGTGGTTCTTTATTCGGAGTACTTTCAAAAGTACCTTTCTTCAAATCTATGATTTCCTTGGATAGCTTCTTTATGACTCTTTGGAGGCTGTCTAAGTCTAATGCATCTTGACCCTTTTTCTCAGGATTTGTGGTTTTGGAAGGACTCTCAGTCTTTTTGCAAGAAGAAGATGCAGAATCAATGTCTACCCCAGGGTTCGTCTTAATAGCAAACATGTCCTTCTCGACCTTAATGGCTTCATCAAAGGTTTCAGTGAGAGTGGGTTTGGCCGCTCTCCTGACAAACATGGCCATTGACATGGGCAAGGTTGAAGTATAGAATTCAATAGTAAAATCTTCAGCAGGCCTTGAAGTGGCGGGGATTCTGTTCCTCAGAGTCAAGAAACGCTGGTTAAAATCTTTAACTTTCTCTTTAGTTTCCATACAGATCCAAGACAATTCTAAGACCAACACAGCTGGAGTCTTATCGTCTCCGAACTTGTTCATGAAAGCCAACTCAAATTCATTCCAATTGGTAATAGAACCAGCAGTAAGTGAAAAATACCAAGTCGAGGCTTTTCCCTCAAACGTGTAAGGGAAAAGTTGACAAACTATGTCTTCGTGTTCAACATCCAAAAGCCGAACTGCTAGCATGAATTTTTTAACATGATCTTCTACGGGCTCTTTCAGCTCGGGATTGAAATTGGGAAACAATTTCTCAGGATGCTTTGGCAAAGGATGTTGATCACCTGGAACATCAACCGCATCCTGAGCTAACCATGACAAATTGGCATTGGGGTTCGGGTTTAAACCTGCCATGTTCCTTGGTGATAGAGGTGGTGAAGGTGGTGTTTGAAAAATGTGAGGAGGTGAATATGGCGGTGATGGTGGTCAACCAAACCCTCCTATAGCCGATGGTCCTGAAGAAGATGAAGATTGATTGGTGCCTATTGTAGATTGTTGTAGTTGAGGGTCAGGGATGACACCTAAAGGTTATTCCTGTTCTTTAGATGTAGACTCAGTATGGAGAGTACGTGGTCGTCTGATCTGTGGAAGAGGAAATTCAGTAGGTTGGATCTCAGTGATATTTGAATAAGCTCTGTTTAAAATAATGCGGGATTCATTTATGGCCTGCTCGAACTGGTCAAGTTCTTCAGGCTGATGGGAAACACTAGAGTTGAACTGATGAATGATATTTCAAACAGTATCGTTCAATGGAGTCTCATCTAATTGTGATTACTGGAATGTCTGTGGTTGAGATGGTGACTGCAATTGACCTGATCTAGAAAGTGGTGTGAATTGAGGAGTAGAGGATTGATCAATTTTGTGAATAGTATTGTTCTCATCAGCCATTTGCTTAAGCTGGCCCTCCTTCTAGCACCATTGGAGACGGGACGGATTGGCACAATCATCAACTAAGAGACAACCTGATCCAAAAGTTTTCAAAGATGCTCTCACTCATTAGGTAGCTGTCTCTGATGGGATTAAGGCCTCGTTACCTTCCCTAAATTACTCCTAGCTACAGGAAAAGACTTAAAAGAAAAATAAAGATACTGTTTATTTACTAAATTTATAGTACACCTATGAATATACAAAGCAAACTGTTACTTAGTTAGTTAATATATTACACGACTGATAAATGGAAATTAATCTAGTTGACCAATTAATTTATAAATACAAGAATAAATAGTTAATTAAATACTAACAAACTCAATTAATTACATGAATTACACTATAAACACTTGTACATTCATAACCAGATTGAAAGATAACTTGGCATAGTATAAATATAAAGTCTGATCAATATTTTTTTCTGTAAAACAAATAAAAAATTACCGCTTATATATCCTAACTATCCTATCCTGATCAGGAGCATGGAATATTAACCCTGAAATCAATTTGCAAATAATGCTACTGTGCAGACAAATCCTGAACACATCAGAATAAATTCTAAAATTTAAACAAGACAACACAGTGAACAACTATATCACATACATTATGATGACAGCATCAGATTTATTACATGATGTAAATTTGCAAATGAAACCAGAATAAATCGACAATTAAAACATGATGCATCTGCACATTTCTTTAAAGAAATATGACAAAACATAACGAATGCGAAAAGAAATAACAAGATCAAACGATATTATAAATACATTTCCATAGTATAAATACTGCAAATATATTCATAAATATCACCAGTCAAAAAGTGCTGCAACTGCTAACAAGAAATTGTCTTTAGCCACAGGAAATGATTAAAGTGATATTGTCTACCCCTTTTCCCAACCATCGATCCCCCCGTAAAGTAAAACATGTCTCCTTTAAATACATTTAATCTCACATGGAGATAGTTCTATAAAACTAGAAACTACATAATCGAAATCTTAACCAATTTCATTTAAAAATGACAAATGAAATTGTCATTTTCTATATACGTTATGATGTCTCGAAATTGGAAAGATTCGATTTATAGCACAAAATCATAAAAAGATAAAGACACTAGTAATTTAGTGACACCTGGGAGATAGCATAGCCAACTGATTTGTTCATAATTCTCCGGGGATCATCCTGAACACAAGCGATCGCCAAAATCTAGGAAAAGCGCATCAACCAAATCATCTGCAACACTACACAATAAAAAAAATTAACATAAAAGCGGGAGTAAATAAACTAACTTAAATAATCCATCAATCAATTCCAAACAATACCTGGAAACAAAATAACTTCAATATCACTTGCTGATTTTACTTACAGACTTCAAACCTGAAATACTTTCTAAACATATGTACAATAGTGATTATGCCCAAAATACTATGACTTAACAGGAGTATTGAACACCTATATATTCACACCAGTCACTGGATTCTGTGAATGCCCTTTAAACTGCATCAAAGTAACCTGAGCATTCAGCTCATGAACCTTTTCCTCATTTTTCTGATTCTCATGTTGCAGTTTCAACACCCTTCGAATGAGCTTGTTCTTGTGCTTCTTAAGATGCAACATACATTTATCAACTGAATCGGATTTTTCCTTCAAACTTACATTCTCAGCTTTCATAGCATCACTAAATGCTACCATCTCCGCTACTTCTCCCTCCATCTGGCGTATCTTATCCAGTAAACAATTAACAAAGAGTGGGTAAATAGCTTCATCAATTCGATAAGAACCAGGTGAATTTACCTCAACGGACTTACCCTTAATTGGAGGATCAACCATAGGGCTAATTGGTGGATTCTTATCAGAAACATAAGGACTATTCTCCACATGGTGAATAATCGGCTCGTGATCAATATCAATATCATCATGCGAGACAGGTCTACTTTCCTCATCATCTAACACGACTGTTTCAATGTCTTTGTTATTACTCACGGGGGATTTAACAACATTAACCTTGGCCACCATTCTCCTCGTAAACTTGCCAGTAACCCCATCATTCAACTTCTTGCTCACTTGTTTACAGGGTTGATCACTACAGTTCAGCATCACCAGTGATAGGTTCAGGGATTTCCTCCTTCGCTTGGAACGCGTAGGAGTGGCAAGGCTTTGAATAGGAGGGGGAGCGAGATCATCGCAGATGCTGGGGCTTACACACTCGTCAGGGTTTGGCATAGGCTCATGTACAGGTGGAGTCGAAACTTGACAAGGCTGCTGGTGCCTTACACACTCTTCTGCACAATCGAATTGACAATGACAGAATGCCATGAAGCCATTTTGTTCAAGAAAATCATCCCATGTTTGATTTTGCTTAGACAACTCTCTTTCTAACAACATCCTAACCAGGCCATGATGAAAAAGACTCTGACCAATGCTCTTCGGCCCCCTTTTAATGGTCGTAGGCATCTTAGTCAAACTCTAAACTAAATAATAGGGTAAATTAACAGGCAAGCCAAGAAAAACAGTCATCATCCTGAGGTGATAGACATAAGCAGAGGATAGACGACCCTTGCAGGTCACATACCTGTGAATAACATCTAGAAACGGTCGCCATTCTTTCTTGAAATATTTTCATGACACACCGACTCTAAAGGACACATCCTGACAAGGGTTCTTCAACATCTGTCTCCATTCAGTATCCTTCATCTAATTTTATTTGAACCAACATTCACCTGTCAATGGCAGGCCCATAGTCAAAGTGACTGAGTGCTCATCAACTCTAAACTAGAGGTCGGCCACCTTAACCCTAGCATCAACCAACGACAGAGAAAATAACCTAGTCACCTCAGGGTTTGAATCCGCAAACTTGTGGATAAATGGAAGCCATTCGACTACTTCTACCTTAGCTAGGAGCTCAGGATTTTCATCAAGGAGCTTTGCATCACTGGGCTCGACCTTGACAACCAGAGCCATGGCTGGAAGTGCAAATGCACGCAGCTACACACAGAGGAGATACAACGTATCACAACAGGATAGAAAGATGGAGAGTGAGCATTCGAGATGAAAATCAAGCAAAAACACAAGCAATGAAAACCAACTCTTTCATAAACGAAATGCGACATGAGTAAACCCTGACAAGAACCCTGTAAACTCAGCATGGGAGGAGGAATGATCACATAGAGAGGTAATCAAGTAATAGAAAGTGACGGTGAAGACTCCATATTAAACTCATTTTTCTATAATTTATCCAGCCTAATCGACATAAAACCACTCATCTCATAAGATACAGGTGTTTAACAAGAAGAAAGCCACGATGCTGAGCACGTACTTGCAATTGAATGTCATTTACAGAGTTATGTACGAGTGTAATGATACCATATCAACCTTCCATTAAGTGGATCGGATTCGGAGATGATGACACGAATTAAACCAACCATAAGCAATGAACCTTGAGCACTAACATGTCGACCTTACTGTATAATGATCTCAACCTGTGAAAATGGCGAATCTACTATGTGAAGCACACAACATAAACCATTGTATCAATCTCAACCCTTACATGCAAGAAGATAAGTCACGTATGGGGCATAATTATAAAGATCAAAACACTTATGGTAAGATCAAGTATGATTCGAATTTTAGAGGATGAACTTAGGATAAGGCACCCCTGCATAAAATATTTAGCTTTTCATATTCCAGGACCTTGTCCAATTTGCAAAAACATAAATAAACATACCAATTGTTGAATGCTCAAACAAGGCTTATGGTGAGACTATGGTGGAAAGCATACAAATGCATTCAAAATAATGATTTAACATAGTAATTTTGTCAATTAGCAATAGTTGACAAGGTTATAAAAAAAACAATTTGAATTTCACTATTTCAGTAGCTCACGGAATTTCATCGTTTCAGTAGCTCCCGATTCTATAAATTTGAAATGAGGACTTCAAATATTTCATCGAACAAAATTTCATTTTGTTTGATAAAATTTGTATTTTTTTTTATCAGGCTGTTGGGTAGGGGCACAACAGTACTCCAATTTATATTTTTCTCCCTTATACCTTTTACTCTTTTTAAGTCCTACCACCAAATATCTGCTTTTCCTGTAAGATTATAAATAGCCATCCTGGCCTTTAGTTGATTAGAGTAGTTATAAATTTGGAAGTATTTCTTCATCCCAGACAGCTAGGATTCTACTTCTTCCCTTTTTTTAGTTTCTCCATTCAAGGTTGGTGGCTTGATCTTCTTGAATTCCCCAGAGATTTTTTTGTAAGGTTTAAACTTTCTCTTCCTAGTATTGTGATTATCTTCATTACTGTCACTAGTATAATGGAAGTTTTGTTTATGTGAATCACCATATACTTCAGAAGATGAGCTACTTTAATTTTTAACTTGTTTAGTATTTTTATATTTATGTTGATAACGCATATCTTCATACTCAGTTCTTTTATCCTTTTCCTCAGTATGAAAACTTTCCATTAAAATATGATTTAGCTCCTCCCGGGCTCTCAGAATCCTCTCATTTTCTTTCTTAACCGATTCCATCTCTGTTTTTAGTTCCTTAACTGTTTGTAGTAGTTTGGAAGAATTATTAGTTATCTCTTCATGTATAGGTTCTTTTTGAAAATTATTTCATTCAGTGTAAGGAGACTCCTCATTCATATATTATTCCAATCTATCCATACATGTGATTAACTCAAGAAACAAAATTCTCCGTGAATATCATTCAAAGCAAAATATCATCAGTATGTTTGTTTAAATTTACTGCTCCACATATGCAAGTTGAGCCACATTCAGGCCTAGTGCCTGAACCTTGTGCTCTGATACCACATGTAATAACTCAAAAATTCGTAAAAATTTAAAAAATTTCATTTGACATAAAAAGTCAAATGTCACCGCTAATGTACCCGTAACTGTTAGCAGATAATAAAATAGTTTGTAAGAGAAACATAGATTAGTTCTTTATAAGAATTTGTATTATCTAGAGGCTTATCTTTAAAAACTGTGTTAGTACTGTTTTCAACTTAACAGTTGTAATTTTCCAAAAAGTAGAAAAGAAACTTGTATTTTACTAATTCTACGTATACTATTGATTTCTTTTTTCAAGTAGGGGAAAGTTTCTTAGGGATGATCAGGGCTTACTTAGATCATANTTGATGGCTCTTTACAGGTTTTAACAGGTAAGCGTATGTTCCAGTAAAAATAATATATATATATATATATATATATATATATATATATATATATATATATTCAGATCAAGAAGATACTTCTCTAGCATAACTATGATGCTAGACATAGAATGTTTAAATGCATCTTGTCTCCATAAGAGGTAACTTTGATCTTATTTCAGTTGTCACAACTCCATAAATATTTTACAACAAAACTACATATGCATGGGTTAAAATGCATGATCAATTACTATCAAAATGACATCAAATCATCTGGATGATTAAGATTAAATTCTAATGAATACTTGTATTCTTTCTTACAGTAATTGTGATCTAGAGCTTAAATAGAAAGAAACAAAGTTTGTGGCTTAATGCTTAGATCACTCAACAAAATTTGATGTTTATCACCTTTACCCTTATCATAGGGTTTTATAAACAAACTTTTTTTTTCAATAACTAAACCAAAACTACTTTTACTTTTAACTGTTTAATCATTATTTGGATGCTAGAATTACACCGAGATTTCTTATATGGGTCTATGAATTGCATTTACTAGAATCCCCAAATACACACTCCATTAAAAGAATTGGATCAAGAATATTTTCCTAGCTAAAATAATTCTTCTTTATTACTTTTACAGTCCTTTACTTTGAATTCTTATTACTTGTATATTACACTTTCATTCCTAGTGCACCCTTTAGTTATAAACTATACCTTTTTACAAGTTTGTTTAATAAACTTTCGAGATAACTTTTTTGATTAACATACTGCAAGAGATCTTAATTTTGCTTGGTCTTATTTAACCTTTTACTTCCCAATTCTAACAAAATCAAATGGATACCTTTAGATCTCCTTTTTATATAGTTTAACCTACAACATATGTCTTTTAACTATATCAAACATAGTTAGCAGATAGCTTGAATTATATAATAAAACCCTAGAAAAATATCCATGTTTTCATCTTATAATTAATATTCTAAGCATTGAATTATTTCAAAGGTAAATTATTATTGGCAATATTAGCAATTGCATTGATTTGAAGACTAAAAGATTTGATATGTAATGATTTTCAATGCAGATTTAAAACTGCATACGTGACTTTAGAACTTCTACCCATGCTCATGAAAAATCTCGAAGGACACATGGAGGTGACAAAATCATTGGTTAAGTTGACTTATGTTTTCCCTAATCTTCATTGTGCAAAGGAGCGAGGGTTCTTTTCGACTGGTGCGACCGAACTATGAGCTCATGGCCTCCATTACTCCTTGTTGACTTCCAAGTTTCCCATTTTCACTTTGAGCTTCGCCTTGTGTGAAGTAAATGCTGGTTCTTATGAATTCAACAACTGCTGTGGAGAAACTGTGTGAGTGGAACAAATCGTTTTCCTTCATCGATTCGAAGACTGAGTTGGTAAAACAGATAGAGAAACAGTGGAAAGAGCTTGAATAAGAGTGATCTTCGTGCTAGTTGGAGTGTTGCTCATTTTTCTTTGGACTCATGACTTAGGGTTTTCAGTTGTAACCGGCACAATAAATTTATCTGGGTATTCCTCTTGCAGGGGCAATCGAGCTGCTACAGCTGTTTGCGTCCACTAGTTCTCCAACGATTTCCTTATCAGGTAACTGTTGGTCAAGTTCTATACTTCAAGAAGGTTTATAAATTTTAATATATTTAAATGCTTTAACTAAAACTTGTTCTACTGTGCAAGATTCCTCTCACGGAAAATGGGGTTAGGGGAAAGCACAACTGTCACATTCACGGCCACGCAACCCTGGTAAGCCCTAGTTGAAATGAGGGTTTTCTCCTACATTGATGTGGTGGTTGGAAGATGAGAATACTTCGTTGCTAGTTATGGACTCGGCCTGGGTTTTACATGTTAAGTTTTTACTTATTGTTGTTTTTTTTTTAAATAACTTTTAAACCCTAAACGGTATTATGGCAAGAAACCTTGAAGGCTATAACAGCTGTGAATTGGGATTCTCTTGAAAGTTCCTTATGGCCTGGAACTTGTAAAATATTATGCTTCATACACTGCTTTTACTCAGCGAGACTTGTTATAGATACAGGGTTTCTTAGTTTCTATGATAGTTTGGATACCATTTCGACTTACTGTTCTGTTTTAAATTTGTAAAGTTTGTTCTTGCGCAGACTTAAGCCTCGACTGATATTTATGAAGGCCATAGGCCATTACCCTTGTTTTATTTCGTCTCTATTAAATTTTTAACAGTGTTATTTAATTTTTATGTTATCCTATAATTTAAATGATTTGTAGTAATTATATTATTGGAAATTTTACAGTGTTATTGAGTAAATTTAGTACCCTGTTTTTGCTCAGAAGGGTTATTATTTTGAATACCCTATAGTTCAGTAATAAGGTAGATTTTACAGGAATAATTTTATTTTTTTTTCTTTTTTATTTTCTTACTTTTAATAAATAATTAATTACAACTGTTGAATTTTATAAAAGAAATAAGAGTATGAAGGTCTGTTTATAGGGATAAAACCTATCTTTTGGTAACCTTAAGTAAAATTCCTTGAGGTCTATAGTAAAACATATGTTTTCAGTACATAATGCAAATATGAACTTAGATTAAATTATTTTAAATACCTAAGAAGTACTAGCTAGGTCAAAACCCTAAGTACTATTTTGTTTTATTGTTCCTATGTGTTGGAATATAATCCGTCAGGATTATACGTTAGCGTAAATAATAGGAAGATGAAAAGACTCTCGGATGTGTGATCCCAAGAGTCATTTCAAATGTATAAATAAATGCTTTTGGCTATGTAATAAATTGAATCGGGAGTTATTTACCTAACAGTGGTATCAGAGCTGCCTGTCATAACTCCTGCCTGCATGCCTGCCATTCTGCCTACTAGACCTTCGTTCTTCCCTCTTCCATATCTATTTCAAGCTGCCTGCCCATCGTTAGTCTGCCTCTGTGTGTGTTTCTTCTTAAATGGAGGAGAAACGGTAGAGATCCACTCCATTACCCTCTATTCTTGTAAATCACCACCCAATCTGCATAACATTTTTCTCAGTTATCTCTTTCTGCATTCGCGGTGTTGAGGGATCCTCCACCTGCGATTCTGAATTGTGTTGGGTTTGTGTTTAACCTAGGAGGGTTGTGAACCAACCATTTTCTAAATCCACATCGATTGAATAAGAATGCATCTGCCATTCTCCTACTAGCTTCTCACGTAAACCCTAATCGGTGTAAGTGAAGATTGTTGTGTATTTTTTAGAACTATGTGAGACACACCTACGTGAGACTCTACCATCGTGGAGTGAGTTCACGACTGCTGATACCTTGATATATCCCGTTGATACCGTTGTGCTGCATCGTGGAGAGAGCAATGGTCTCCCAAGAGCTGTGTACTAGTGAACGCCCTCTGCATGAAGGTCTCCACGGCCACAACATGAATGCCGTGAGTATTTGCTGGAACTTTATTTTATTTTTCGTGGAAGTAGAGAACTCCTTGAGTAGGGAATTTTTTATGGTTCCCATATGTATTCAACACATTATTTTTAACCCAGTACTCCATCAACTATCATGAGAAGAGATTGTTTGCATTCTTTGTGATTACCTTGGTGTGGCTGGGATCTCCCTTGTAAGAGCACTCGTGGATTGAGTCCGTGATTGAAGACTTTGCGTTGAAAGCACAAGATCTACGACAATCATGGAAGAGTATTGAAGTTTACTGATGTGTCAATGAAATGTGTTTGATGGGGTTCTGTTTAAATAGACCTGGGAATACAAAAAAACCCTAAATTTACCCTAGACTGCTGCTTGCATTGAACCACTACGTGCACTGAAGATTGCATTGAAGACTTAATTGTTGGAGTTGAGAGTTGAGACTTAATTGTTCCATTGTTGGTGTTGTCTGCATTGAAGCACCACTACTGCGAGCTACCTTGTCCCGTCATTTCATCTTGGGTGCTGCTACAACTCTGCGACTAGTGTTGGAACTATCCCAATTATGTGCTATCATGCTATCGTTGATGACTATTGTATGAAGAATCAAAATGCTTTGTGTTGAAGCTCGTTGGTTAAGCTTGTCAGTAAATCTTATTGGAATACTGTTGGAGCCGCGACCTCTCATCTCACTGCGAGTTAAATCCGTGACTCTCTGTGACTTGGAAGACTCCATTCAAGAGTGTGGAGGTATATGCATCTTGTATGAGTTCATGCTTTGTCATTTTTGAGGTCTCACTGCTGCAATATCAAGAGCTCTAGACCATTGTTGCGACGGTGTTGATGTGTTGACTACTTGATTAGTGTAAAAGTGTTGAGAACTCATTTGTGTGAGTGCTACTACAAGTCTGTTACAAGAGACTTTGTTGTATTATTGTGAATATTTTAAATGTAATATTTATATGATAACACTCTAGAACAAATGATATAGAGAATTTGAGGTAGATCATCAATGATATAGAGCTATTGAATTATTTTTAAGCTGCAAAATTGTTTGTATAGGTTGCAGAATCATATTGTAATTTGTAAAGGAGCAAGAATCTAAACCTGCATCCCATATATTTTTCCAAGTATTCTGTAAGTTGCAAATTCCATAGTGAAGATGCACTCTTTGGCATCTATTATTGGTGATGCCCTTGCTGGAAAATACCAATCCAATGACCATCCAAAAGGAGAAAGCAGCAAGAGAGGCAGAGGAAAAAGAAACTTCAGCAAAAGATCATATTTGCAGTGCAAGCATTGTGGAAAGACTGGACACACAGCAAATCAGTGTTGGGCTGCGTGGGACTCCATCAAAGATAGACATAACCAGAAGAAAGATGACAATAAAAACCAAGATGCTAGTAAATCTTCCGATTCTGCTCATTGTATTGTTTCACATTATAATCTTGGAATTAATGAAATGACTTCACTTTCATCTTACAAAGATTGTTGACTGCTTGATACTGGTGCAACATCACACATGACTTTTAGAAAAGACTGTTTTGAAGAACTTAAGGAAAAAAAAATGGCATAGTGTACTTTGCAGATAAGTCAAGTCTTAAACCAAAGGTAATGGGCACCATTCGACTAAAGATGCCTGGATTCCCTGATTTCTTGTTGAAGAATGTTCTTTATCTTCCAGAGTTGCAAAGAAGCCTGCTGTCCTTGGTGGAGATTCGATAGTGAGGCCATTCCATCCACATGTTTGATGGAATCGTAGAAATAAAAAAGTCCTCTGACAACCAAGTCATCATGAATGGATATGAAGATGGGAAGCTACTGAAGCTAAAGGGCTCATCTGCAAGAGTTTAGAACTATGCCTACCTCTCTCAGCACAGAGAAGGTAATTTGTCATCAAGTTTATTGTGGCATGCAAGATTTGTTCATCTAAATTATAACAGTCTTCGTTTGTTGAGAAAGAATGGTGTATTTGGTTTGCCCACCATTCCCAAAGAGAAGAACAAATGTGATGCATGTATATTAGGGAAACATAGTAAGCTGCCATTCCATGAATCTAATTTCAAAGCAACTGTAGGAAATTAGAATTAGTGCATTCTGATTTATGTGGCCCAATGCCAACTCCTTCTGCAAATGGGAATAAGTATTTTATGACATTTGTTGATGACTACTCAAGAATGTGCTGGATTTACTATTTAAAGACAAAATCAGAAGCATTTCAAACATTCAAAGACTTTCATGCATTGATAGAAAAACAAGCACAATAAAAAATTGGTACACTTCGTACAAATAATGGGAAAGAATACACTTCAAATGCTTTTGAAGATTATCTTCGCCAACATGGAATTGCACATCAGACTACAGTTCCCTACAATCCTCAACAAAACGGTGTAGCAGAAAGAATGAACAGAACCATAATGAATATGGTTCGCTCAATGATGTTTTTCATGAATGTAAAAATAATTTTTTGGGGTGATGCAGTAAAATGTGTAGCCTATTTGAGAAACAGAAGTCCCTCAAATGCTCTTGATAACAAGACTCCACATGAAATGTGGTTTGGCCATCTCCCTTCAGTCAGGCATCTCAGAGTTTTTGGTTCTACCTGTTATGCCTTGATTCCAAAGGAGAAAAGAAACAATCTTGGTGCTTGAAGCAGAAAATGTATTTTCCTAGGGTACGAAGAATAATCCAAGGCATACCGTCTGTATGATGAGGTAAACAAGAAGTTTTTTATTTCCAGAGATGTCATTTTTTTGAAACTAATAAAAATGACCAGTCCATTGAGAGACAACTTGATCATTTGGAAAAATATCCTCATCCAAAGAAATATTCTGAAAATGAATATGAAATTCCAAACCTTGAAGGGGGAATTCCTATTCTGGATCAACCTTTGGAATTTCCATATGAAGCACCAACTCCCCCGCATGAAGAAGTTCCTGCTACTTCACCTGAACAAGAGGTTCAACTAGATGATGTGATTGAGAGAATTGGAAGACTCTCAATCAATGATGAAGTACCACTAGCTTATCAACCAGGACCATCACGGAAT
>LPNX010580182.1:1485934-1521919 GCA_001517045.1 Pseudotsuga menziesii | reverse complement strand
AGTTGAAGCAAAAGTGGGTGTAAAAGTAAGCGCAAAAATGGGTGGGAATTGGGACGCGAAAAAAGTGGATGCAAACGTGGATGCAATAGTAGATGAAAAAAAAGACGTAAAAATAGATGCAAAATGGGATGCAAAAAGGGATGAAAACATGGGTGCAAAAGTGGACGAAAAAATGGATACAAAAGTGGATGCAAAAATAGCTGAAACAAAACGAGATGCAAAAATAGACTCAAAACAGGATGTAAACTTTGATGCAAAACTTGGCGCATGAAGGGATGCAAAAAAAGAAGAAGAAGTGGATGCAAAAGTGGATGTAAAAAAGGATGCAAAAGTGGATGAAAACAAGGGCGTTAAAGTTGAGGCAAACATGGGCGTTAAAGGGGGCGCAACAAGAGTAGATGTACAAACTAGGCGCAAAATTAGGTGCAAAACTAGGCTTAAAACCTGTCGCAAAAACTGATGCAAAACTTGGCACATAACTAGGTGCAAAACCCGGTGCAAATTACGCCACAATTTGCGCCAGATTTAGAAAAAGGACGCAAAAAACGCCTAAAATAGCACCGACTCGTGAAATTGTGCCATTTTGTCAAAAAAATGAAGAAAAATACACTGAAAGATGGTCTAGACGCAAAAAAGGATGCAAAAAGAGATGCTAAATCCAGTTTTTGTTGTAGTGCTTGTATGTTTTTAATAAAAACATCCCTAATCCTTAAAAGAATACCCGCTTGAGACAATATTCCTTCACCCAAAAATATAGGGTGATGATTTGACATACAATTGTCTGTTGTTCCAACTCTTTAAGTACCATAATAATACTTGTTTCATAAAAAACTCAATGACCTCATGTAGAACATGGTAGTCAGTATCAATAATTTTTTTTTCCCTGAAGTGTTTACTTGAAATGGGCTATAAGTCTCTTAACTGACACTGGCATCTTCAATTTTGATCCTTAGTTGGGATGGGTTCAAATTTTCACTCATATAATTTCGTTACCAAAAATATGTATCAATACAAAATATTTTTAATGTTGAAACATAAGATCTTTAATGTTTAAAGATAATAGCTTTAATGTTTAAATATGAAATTCAAATAATGAATTACATGAATTGCAAATTCTCAATAATGTCGCTTCAAACATTCGTGGATGGAGAATACATAGAACTACTTCAAAGAAATTCAAACGCTATAGAAACTACTAAATTCTACCCAAGTAGGAGGGTGATACATTGTAACAAAGTTAGATACAACTTATTTATTGTCAAGTTTGAAAATGTTCTATATGGAGAGGTTCCACTAGCCTATCATAAGCAATAACTAAGGACATTGGAAGACACTCGTTGTTGAATGTTCGTTCTTTCTTGGTCGAGCATGCAAATTCTTAAGCTTGGTGAATGTGTGGTACCTCAAATAGATCACAGTGGGTGTTTCAATGGATAAATATTCAAACAATGATAGTGATAGAAATCGGAACAATCCTTTAGATGATTAAACAACATTAGGATAATTTTCCATGTCAGCTTTGGGTTTTAACTCAAATGTGCTCGAGGACAACAATATTTAGGGAGAGATGTTGGGATTTTGTGATTTTGTGATTTAAACTTGGTTTGATGGTTGAAATAATTATATCATATTGCCACATGTGCTCCCTCACGGACCTCTAGAACTGATGTCTATTTTTCGGATAGAAACCTTTGTGTAGGTTCTTTTCATTCTACCTTTTACAAATCAGACTGAGTTTTTTTTTTTGAATATTTTCACTTTAGTGATAAGAAATTTGAATACTTCCTAATAGGATTACATGGACACAAGTGGAATGCCACATTTTGGTAGGATAAGAGGTAGAGACTCTACCCAAAGTGGTTTCACAACTCTACTTTGGGATTTTTTTTCAGTTCAAATTTCCCACGTGCCTTCACAATTTTAGGCGAATGGCATGTCAAGCCTACTCTATATTATTCACTACTTCACAATGTGTTGTACCTACTATCCCTTTATTTTTCTTTTCGCTGGTTGATATGCACGCTTCATTCTAGTTCCTTTTATGTGGTGGCAATGTCCTCCCCCAAAGGGAAAGAAATAAATCCACTATCGATGGTAGATCCAACCATCTAAACATGGCCTTATCTCTATTTAATTGGTTTTATACATCACACTCTGGTTATGGATGGACACGTCGATGAATGATAAATAGTTACACTTTCAAATCCGCCAAATTATTTTTCAGGACATGCAAGCAAGATGTTTAAGTATTTTTTATGTGATCGTATTGGACACTTATCGAGTGATCAATCATGTGGAGTAGTGGGACTGGCATCTGATTGTCATATGAGGAGGCACAGAATTTACCATATGTCAAAACATGGGCACTGGATAATGAGGAGAAAGAGAACAAGCCATTTCTCAATTTATATGTTAAAATGTGGGCATTGGGATAATGAGGAGAAAGAGCCCACATGCTTTCTCACAATTTAGTAATTCATGTGCTTGAGATTAAAATTTAGGAACCTTGGTGATGAGAATAAAGAACGCATGACATTTCTTACTATGCAAGATACTTTATTATTTCATATCACTTAATTATGTGAATATTAAAAGAAGAAATGTAATTCCAATATTTATACTTATTGAAATGATAATATTTTTTTGGAAACTGATAATCAGAACATTGGAAACCAGTATTCACACTACTAGAAAACCGATAATGACACTTTCAGAAGGCATCAATAACAGTTTTGGAAATCGATGTTCACACTCATAGAATCAAGTTGATGATCACATTTCTGGAAACCGATAATCCCACTTTTGAAAACTGATAATCACACTATGGAAAACCAATAGTCATGCTTCTCGAATAGGTTGTAAGTCTAGATTCTTAATGGGAATTCTACGTTTAATGAAATTATGTCTTTTTGTTTTGTTTTATCTTATCTAATTATCCTATTGTAATATGACACATATAGGATTTCATTAATAGTGAATTCATAGGAGTGTGCATTACTTACTTTTTATGAATGAAAATAACACTTAATTGTGAATATTAGTGTCCTATAGATGTCTTTTTCTAGTTTTCAAGGGGATTATCCCAATGTTTGTACCTTTCTATCATATAATGGAATTACAATATTTTTTTTGTCTAGAGAAAAACATAAAAGATAAAAAAAAAAATCATTAGTATTACCTTAAAATGTAACAATGAAATTATAAAACTATATATAATATAAATGTTACTTCAACTTCATAATTTATGAGCATATAATTAATTCGTTAATTTCACTTTATGTTTAATCAAATATTATTTATTTACAAATATTTTATTAAATGCATGGTCCTCACGGCCAACCTCAATCACACCATAAAAGAAGGCTCAATGGGCTTGACAAGTTACTGATTAAAAAGCATACATAGTTACATATTGAAGAAACCTTATTAAAATATATCAATATGATTACCTTACAAGTCATTATAATTTTTTAAATATCAATTAGTTATTTGCTTTCTACATCACTTGACCACACATTGGAAATGAATATTTGGATGTTCCCTGTGCGGAAATTGTTATTTCGACATTCCTTGTTCATGACATGATAATATCTCTAATTAGTCTAAATATGACTACATGCATGATCATGACATCATTTACAAAAATATATATTATGCGATAGTGAGTTCAACACATATTTTTCTGTAGTCGAATTGGTTAGATTTGAATATGAGTTCCTAGCAATTTCAGTTGGATAACATCAGGACCCTTATAATTACCAAAAGCTTTCCATGGAAAGACATCTTTTCTAATTTTAGATGTATTGAAATAATAAAATGTTGTTGAGTGATGTAAGGGGTCTCTCGTGAATCCATCTACAGTGTTACAATTTACTAAATTGTAACACTATAGATGGATTCAAAGACTCCCTTGAAGAGGTCTTTGAATCCATCTACAATGTTCTAAAATTAACATTGTAGATGGATACATAGACCCCCTATCTCTAAATTCATATGAAATGTTAAAATTTAATAAAACATAACAATTCATCATTAAGATTTCACTTTTCCTTTACCAAGTGACACAATTAACATCACTCGAGTCTCTAAATCCATCTACAATGTTACAATTTACTAAATTTTAAAACTACATATGGATTTAGAGACCCCTTTAAAATTTAGTAAATTGTACAAATTCATTGTCAAAATTGTAATTTTTCATAGATAAGGTGATACAACTAAAAATGACTAATTCATATTTTTAGTCATTGTTAGCTAGTTATATCTGTATTTATGTGACTATTTATTAGTAATTTACACTTAGTCATTTTTATTTTATTCATAGCCTTATCTAGTTGTATATATTATCCCATCACTAAATTAGTCTTTTATCTTAGTCGTTTTCATTTGGGTCACTTAAATTTTGTCAATTTTGGTTGTTTATCCCCTGAAAAAACTATGGTGACTAACTTTTTAAGTCACTGATTCACTTATCTCTCCTTTTGTAATAGTGCACTTTATTAACCCTCTAATTTCAGTGTTCTATCTTCTAGAAAAAAATCATCATCCAATGGTACCTCATCATGAAATGGATCTCTTTTATACACCCTAGTAGTATGTCGTTGTTTAAAATTTCCATAGTTAAAGTAGAAACCTTAGTGAATCACATTGAAGCATTACATTAATGATCACCTACCCAATGGTGATGATCTAATACCTCCTATTGTGATTAAAATTCAATAGGTGATATAGAAAAAGACATAGAGGAACACTTCTATATGATATTGTTTAGAATGATGGCAGATAAACAACTATGTTTCATCCTAAATTTACAAACATGTATCATTCTATGAGTCAACCAAAGGTTCTAGTGATCCAAAGTATGATATCAATACCACTCAAAAAATTTATGCTAGGAGACCCAAAAGTTGTCTAAAATGGGAGAAAAGATGTCCAAGTACACACAAAAGTCAGATTAATTATTGGAAGGCAACAATGATTTCTCTCTTCTCGACCATTTATGAAGTAAATACCAAACATCTTACAATTGTGTTTTTTATGGTCATTAGATATCTTCTATATCTTTACCTGATGTTCTAAATGAATTCTCCTTTTGTTGTAATAATTATATGATTTCCAAGTCTAAAACAAATGTTCACAAATTTGGGTTGTTTATCCTTTCACATGTATGCATTTATCTCTAAATAATCAATCACACTTATTCCATTTTATCGTTATTGTTAGTGTCATTATAATTACTTGGATGTTGTTAAATACAAACATAACATTTCCATGTATTGTGTGTGCATTAACTGGTACGCATCTATAAACTTTAACTAGAAGAGATTATTATATATCGATAGTCATCCAAGATCTCACAGGAACATTCTAGGGTTCATAAATAGTAGTAGGTTCCCATTATTTAGTGCAAATTTCTCATTCAAGGAAGACTCAAATGAAAATTCATTTTTTCATATCTCCACATTTTCACCACAAAAAGTGTTGACCATGATAAACACATAAGGGGTTCTAAATGATAGTATTTAATTACTGTAGGAAAAATTGATAAGGTAAGTATTTAAGAGGCTTATACTAAGTTTGATTTATTGTCATATTATGCAATTAACTACATGGAAGATATGTTTTTATTAACAAGAGGGCCACTTGGGAAATCCAACTTTCCAAGGAAGAAATAGAATCTATCACGAGACTTAAAAAAGACAAGAAAAGTTCTCAGACGCAAAAGAGGCAACTATGGGCCAAGGTAGGGCTCAACTTCTATTTGGAGACTCAGTCACCAAAAAAGGAAGTTTAGAAAAAGTTTTCATAATGAAAATAAGAAAATCTAGGGAACAACTTCCATTCTGTAGTCCAGTGACAAAACCAGGCAGTGCAGGAAAAGATGTAATAGGAAAAAGCAACAACTATGGGCCAAGTAGGGCGCAGTTTCGAAATTAGATGAAGGTGGATGACATGGAAACATATTTCTAGTATCACATATGCTAATTTCCTCAAGAGACAGAATTCGTTTCTAGGGTTAGGTTTTTGGAAAGGGAAACTTGCTCATTAGATGGTTGACTTTCCCAACAAGTCACCATATGTTTATTTAATGATAGTGGGAGCTCCATCACTCAGTTTGGATGTTTATTATTTTTATTTTGATGAATCTAAGTATTCCTTACTGAATATTGTGCCTCATGCTCTTAGGAGATGCACCCCAAGGTTCTCACTCCCTCTCTCCTCTTCCCCTCTTCTTCCCTTCTCATTGCATTTTATGTTGGAGCTATGGAGAAGCCTCTCTGAGATTATTCAGGATTTTTTAGCATCCTACAGCCATCCATGACAGTATATCATATTTTATTAACAGGTCCATGAGGTTGCAGTATCTAAGGGTTCAAAACTCCATGTGTTTCCCTAAATTTGGTATTTAAAATACACTGTAATGATGCACAATGTGGAATAAATTGATAGAGTTAATTGTTGAGAGTAATTTAAAATTTATTATCTGTAATATGATATCATAAACCTTCTCTACAAATTTTATTCCAATATTATTTAAAATGCTTGATTTTTACTCATTTTAGTGGACCTAGTGTAGATTCGCATCGTAAAATGACTAATTTTGTTGTAACTTTCATATTTCGACTTGTATGAATCAAAATACTAGAATTATTTTCCCAATGATTCATTAAAATATATATCTAAGTCTCCTAATTCCAAAACATAGAATTCGAATCTCCCTTACCCTATTTGAAAGAGCCTGAAGATGGAGCTAGTGAGATTTCCTTTGAGCTAATGTCACCTTTACAACTTGTAGAATCATTTAATTTTCCTATGATATGTTATAAAAATTGATAAAACTTTTAATAATGTCCCATAAACTTACAATAGAACCTTATTTACTTTATACAATCCTTTGGTTGTTGGATTTGACAAAGTCTTCCTAGTTTCAAGGTTGGGTGACCCAAAAGCCTGGTAGTAGGTTTCAATGGATACTTATTCCAAAACCTAAATGATCCCTGATAACAAAAAAAATTATTTAGTCTAATTTATCATTCCTAAAATTTTACTTGATTTCTATCCATAACCCACTTCCCTGTTTACAAAAGTATTAGCCGCATTTCTAGGTTTTTCCTAGTCTCAAGAGCTTTCTGATTCAGTGCAATGTTCATGTAATATTATGGATAAAATGTATATCAGATAGAATTTTATTATATGATTACATATCAGGTAAACTACATTAATATCATACTTCTGACTTAATTTTTGAAGAATCCTTCCAGTCAAAACTAGTAATTTCCTAGCACCTAGTTTGACAATTTTCTGCACCAAGTCTTTTCCTAGAGTTAGTATCTATGAAATATGATTTGGGGATATTCTAGTGATATCATAGCTATTTAATTGGTCCATCATGTGTAAATAATGATATTTGTTGACTAACATTGCATATCACTAAGTCAAGTTGTAGCAATGAGGCTCCCACCAATGATTGAAGAAGACCTTGAGCAGTCTGAGGGAGAAAGCTGTGAAGAACTGTCATGCAGTACCTCATGTAGATGTAGTAGGAATGATATGGATTATTTCTGGATCCTAGATTATGATAAATCCATTTGGAAAAAATATACAAGAATCAATGGCCAAATTTTCAATGGAAGGAACTCTAAGGAACCCTTCTAGTACTCCATGGAATACTATGCATTGAAAAAATAAATAAGGGAGGTCCTTTCTTTTAGAGAGTATTGCACTCTTGAGATAGATAAGTTATTTAGAGATATCGACTATGGAAAAAACATGAAAATAATTGCACACATGGTTGATGAAGTGTGGAAGGAAGTGGGGACGAGAGGGTTTCCTCCTGGAGCCAAAAGAGGAGGAAAAAATGAAGATTCATCAAATCCATCTACTTGTCAAAGAAATAGGAGAATGTATAGATTATTTTAAAACATAGCTTATAGTGACCATCATGATGAAGAATACTCAAGTTCCTTGAATAAGAAGAGAAATTAAGTGAAGACAAAGATCCATGAGGTTAAGTGCAAATGACCACAAGGTGGTTGCATAAGAGGAGAAGTTGACGAGGAATGCACTTCAAGATTCTTGGTGGGTGATATCTAGATCATTGCTAAATATGTGGGATCATGTATGGGTGAATACAAATATTTTGTATAAGGTCCAAAAGAATATTAATAATCAGATTTATAGTCACCTCTATATCCACATAAGGAAGAAGAAAAGAAGGCCACACTGCTTGGGTGTGAACCATAAAATTTCATGGGGGAGTAGGCCACCTTAGTATCACTTTGGGAAGATGGTAATATGAAGGACATGGATGATAATGGTTCTGATTTTTTAATAATCCATATTTAATTACATCCATCTGATTCATGGGAGGTTGAAAATATTGCACTTGCCTATGAGGACTGCAAAATGAAGGACACTGATGAGGGAAAATAATTCACTCCTAGTTTCTCTGTTGCTGAAGACAAAATCAATGCAGAGCAGGGTGAGGTTGTCAATCATGATAAGTGGTATTTTGGACACTATCCAAGAGAATAAAATATATCATATCTGAAATCATCAATTGAACTTCCTAATGAAGTGGAATACAAGTGTTACAGAGAGAAATTCCTATGGCTTGGGGTACCACAACAGACAGCTTGACTCTAGAAATCAATCCTTTCCTATATGCAAGAGAAATCAAATATATAGCACTAAAGGATATCGATTCATACCTTATTTCGGACGGTTGATGTAGATCCCCATTGAGCTTTCCAACTCCAGCTTCAATTGATAAAATGTTGTCTCAACACTTAGCAAACAAGACAATTATTCTATATATAATCATGTTAGACTTACTCTAGCATATATAATCAATAACATATAAGCATTTGAAATCATCCATGGATCAAATATTCATTTAAATACACATTATTGCACAGGAACAGATATTTCTATTATAATAAAATAAGGATTACAATAGAGACAACCTCTATCGGCATGTCTGCGAATGGGAGAAACTGAGTCCCCCACTTGGGCCCCCACCACTTCAATCCAACACCTCTCGATAGTAAGCTTAAAAGCAAAAGGAAAGCTTGAGAAGAACACAAAGTGATCTAAGGGACAAAGGGATGCAGACTCTAGTATAAGCTCCGGCAACAATGGACTATAGTTTTCTTGCTCTTCAATTCCTCTCCCTTCAATGTATCCAAAGGGTTCCTTATATAATGCTTCAATGGGGTAATGGAAGGTCAAATCTAAGCAATCTCAAGGAATATGGAAGGCCAAGAGACAAGTGATTCAGATCCACATCAAGGAAAACTCCAAAACTATTTGGCCTTTTGCACACATCCTGATGTACGTGGGTTTAAGGGTCAAATCCGCCTCTATATGTGAGAATGGGTTTAAAACTCACATATATCAAATAAGACATGCTTTTAGGGATGATATTGGAAACATCAAAGGTACAAAAATGGTCTATCGGGTCCAAAGAGTCTGTAGAGGGACAGGGGAGGCCATAAAGCTGTGATCTACCATGTGTGGTAAAATTAGTTGTAACAGATGCCCCCTAATGTGTGAGGTTATAGGGGTCATACGATGGCCGAAATACATTATAAGTCCATCCTAGAAGTGGAGTGATGAAGAACCAGGTGGAAGAACTAGCCATCCACTAGTACAATACAATAATCAAACTATGCACATAATTGTAAGTAGAGATAGTAGTCTCGAATATATAAGAGTACAATGGCCATGAATAGGGATGACATGTGTGGTCATCGCCACGTACAATATAAATAGATCAGAATCTCCATGATGAGGATATACAAAGGAACATGATGTCCATGAAGGCTGAAGATATATAATGGATCAAGATATCCATAATGGCTAGAAACATCTGAGATATACTAGAATCAAGTCACGAGAGCTGAAATCTCATGAACACTGGCACGATCAAGGAGATAACATATATGAAATGCCACCAATTTGGAAGGTCTTATACACAATCCACTACAAGTACATGTCCTACTATGCGAATAGAGGTGTTGAGGTCGAACATAGTAGTCCATCGTCTGATTACCAGTCATTGATGTATATCATTAGCAAATGCGAGATCACCGACCAATAATGAAAATAGGAATCAAGGTACTAGAGTGAAAAATAACAACTGTGAATAAATGTGTTGAGGTCGAACACTTGAAAGGATCCATCGATCAGGGGACATTGATGTATTTCGAAAAACTATCGATGGTGAGAGAACCTGCCACTGAGGGCTGCAAGTCCCAAGGCACTCAAAAATTACTCTAGATTCCTATCTTATAAGAAATGATTTGAAGTCGATGGGATGAAATCCGCTGGAAGGAGGGCATTAAGGCATCCCCCGTCATCCAACATGAGGTACTCAGTAAATCTATATAATGTGGAAGGAATTGATCATAAAGTGCACGAACTAGTATTAGTAACGGGAATGGACAACATGCAAAAGTCAAGATGAATGAGGAATCCCTGACTCAGGTTTCAACTCCCTTTGAACAAGATCATAAAGGAGAATGGTGATTGAATGTAGGCAGCATACACTCGATATACAAAACTGGGACATCTCTACGACACAAGAGGCATCAACAGAGGCTCCATAGGTATTGGAAGCTTAACCAGTCGATGGAGATAAACTCAGAGAAACAAGTATAGCTCCTAAAGTCAAACTATTAACCAAACCAATCGATCTTATACAAAGTGCTCTGTTCGAAGGTGACACAACTCGAATGCTTCCAAAGATAACATCCTTTCTTGTTTGACTTTTTGTTTTTTTAATTTTTTTGGAGTTTTTCAAATATTTGAAAAGCTTGAAAAAGAATAAAATTGCTTTAAAGTTACAAACTAGGAGGAGATGACTGTCAAATGGGAAAACAAACTAGTTCCATGTAGCAGAACATACCTATGCTCAATGCAAGTACACATGTGTAGGATAGCGACACTCGGGGGAAAGTCCCCTCCCAGTAAAAATGGGGAATCAAGCTGCAAAAGATATATAAAATGGCTCTGCATGGATAGAAATAAGACAATATCTGGCTATATGGTTGATAATCAAAATCAAGGAATCCAGCATAACGCTCAATAAGGCAGGAAAAACTCATGATAATGCAATTACAACTTGACATAAGGGAGTCTCAGGGAAATGACCAGCATAAATATTAAGAGGAGTATGAAGCTCTTGCTCAAAGTCATGGTAGTACTATACAAAGGACTCCCGGTCCTAAGAGAGGACTCATAGCATGGGTACCAAATGCAAAGGGGAGCTAACTAGGACACCCATGTATAGAAAAGCTCTACCATTCACATAGTACCACTTCTAACAACAGCATGAAGGTTTTGTGATACAATGGAATGGGTTCATACCTAAGGTTAAGATGGAACAGTCATAAGTAAATGCATAAGTGCAAGCGCATGTGATATCCTAACCTACATGCCAATTCAGACATAATACCTATGATAGGAACGAATGGGTCAAAACCTCGGGGAGAGTGTACAAAAAATGGACCCTACTTGACAACTCTATTAGTCCAAAACAACCCAAAATAGTCAATAAAGATTCCAAACTATAGGGAAGAGGGAGGAATGATCATGACAAATGCACCCAAAGGAAACAATGTGGTGAAAAATGGGACATAAAAAGGAAAGTATGATGTAGACCCAATGTTCACGCATCCACTACCACCCCCATGAGGGTGACCATCATTGTAAAGACCGAGAGAAGAGAGTCAACATCTTCCACAAATGGAGTCTAGGGTAGAATGTGACCACTCCCGCATCTATCAGCATGGTAAGGGGTTGTGATGCCCCCAAGTCTTACACCAGGGTCCATACTAGGACAAAGGATGGGTGATAGTATACTAGGCATGCCAAAAATAAAAGGACCTGAACTCAAGAGAGAATACATATACTCAAGTAACCGTGAACCCAAAGGCCAACTAGAGCACATAGAGCACACTCCTAGGAAAATCTACCGCCAAAATACAAGCAAACCATGGGGAGGATATGTGAGCTTGTGAATGCAGCAGGTATGGCTCACCTAGGAGAGGCTCAAAACTCCCATACATTACAAGTGGAGGTACGTAACCAATTATAGTGGCCCTCAGCTTCAACGCATAAAGAGACTATGCTGTCCGACCTCTACCTGGCCAGGACACCTGCATCATAACCTCTACAAAGTACCACATCGATAACCTAGGTAAGGCAACTAAGGTCACCTCAATATAATCAATGCTGAGGAGGACAATCGTAGGCAGGGTTGATTGTATGGGCAAGGTAGCAAAGCCCAAAAGAGCCCCTAGATACAAATAGAATCCTAGAAATATCTCTTGTGCTACTCAATTAAGACTAGGGGTCATCCCAATCATTAACCACTCACACTGCCTCGTGCTTAACTCCCTTGTAAGAGGAGGATTGTGAGAAACACTAATTATATAAAGGATTTTCACACTCTCACCTCGATAGACACATACATGTTGTTGTTTAGTGGTCTTGGAGAATTAACTCACAATGAACTATTCCAAGACTCTAAATCATATTCTTGTTGATGCACCCTATAAAAGAAAATAGTGTAATTGATTTCATTATGTGTTGATTTTAATTGGTTGTAATTACTCAAAGGGAAATGATCATGCAACTAATGAAGTTATGACTCAACAGTGATGTAGATATGCACACCATAACAAAAAATGCTAAGTGCAATCTTTGTCAAATGAAAAATGGGGTATTCCACTACATGAGATGCATAAATATATATTACTTTCTGAATGCCAATTAAATCCTTCCTATATGAAAGCCTAAATAAAATTCTCATCCAAGCAATCCAATGGAAGTACCTCCTCAAATCAATATGTAAAAAAAAATGCAACTACCTTGTATTTTTCAATATAAAAGAATGAAAAATGCAATAAAAGTCATCTAAAACTCTCTATCCCTATAGCAAGTATAAAACAGAAGCCCAACAAGACATCGAGACAAAAAAGAGTAATGCACTAATGGAAAAACAATAAGGATAAATGACTAAAACTAATTTTGAAGAAAAATAAATGAAAAAGCAGTCTTTGGTCATAAAAGAAGCATCCAACATACAACAACAGACCTAAGGAAGACCCAACCACACCCACAACCCACCCAACAACTTCCCACAACATCAAACTCACCAAAAGGGAGGATGTACGCGACTCTTTAAATAACAACTACATATATACGCGACTTTTGGCAGAAAAGATACATGTATACGCGGATTTTGGCCAAAAACCTACCTATCTAGAGAATACAGTGGTAAAAAGCAAGCCAAGGGTCAAACCAATAAAGGGGAGTCTCAATGGATGAACATACTATAAAATTCAACACATAAACAAGGAGAAACATAGAGCAAGTCAAGAATATCAAGCACATTGTGCCCCCAAACCCCAAAGAAAAACAAATAATGTCCCTAGTATGGTCTCCAATTCTGTTACTAAGAGAAATTCCTACGGCTTGGGGTACCACAACAGACAGCTTGACTCCAGAAATCAATCCTTTCCTATATGTAAGAGAAACCAAATATCTAACACTAAAGGATCTTGATTCGTACCTTATTCCGGACGGTTGATGTAGATCCTCGTTTATCTTTCCAACTCCAACTTGAATTGATAAATTTCTATCTCAACACTTAGCAAACAAGACAAGAATGCTATATATAATTGTGTTAGACCTACTCTAGCATATATAATCAATAACATATAAGCATTTGAAATCATCCATGGATCAAATATTCATTCAAATACACATTATTGGACAGGAAAAGATATTTCTATTAATATAAAATAGAGATTACAATAGAGACAACCTTTGTTGGCATGTCTGGGAATCATAGAAACTGATTCCCCCACTTTGGCCTCCACCACTTCAATATTCCATCTCTCGATAGCAAGCTCACAAGAAAAAGGAAAGCTTGGGAACAACACAAAGTTCTCCAAGGGACAAAGCGATGTAGACTCAAATATAAGCTCCGGCAACAATGGACTATAGTTTTCTTGCTCTTCAATTCCTCTCCCTCCAATTTATCCAAAGAGTTTCTTATATAGTGCTTCAATGGGGTAATGGAAGGTCAAATCCGAATGATCTCAAGGCATATGGAAGGCCAAGAGACAAGTGATTGAGATATACATCAAGAAAAACTCCAAAACTATTTGGCCTTTTGCACACATCCTGATGTACATGGGTTTAAGGGTCAAATCCACATATATACCCGAGAATGGGTTTAAAAGTCACGTATATCAAATAAGACATGTTTTTATGGATGATCTTGGAAACATCAAAGGTACAAAAATGGCCCATGGGTTCTAAAGAGTCTGCAGAGGGATAGGGAGGGCCATAAAGGTGTGATCCACCATATGTGGTAAAATCAGTTGTAACAATAAGACCCCACTAGTTGTGTGTGAAGTATAAAATTGGAAGGAGAAAAATATGATGCAGAGAAATGCACACAGTTTATATTTTTGTACTTACTGGCAGCATGATGAAGATGAAATGCCAATGTATGAGGTATTTTCTGATTTTTGCATAGATTACATTTCATTGTAGCCCTATGATATACCTTTCCCTTCATACAGTGTAAATGAATTGATAAGATCTTTTAATGTTGATGTGTATGCTAAGAAAGAAACATATGTTGTGGATTTATTCCATAGGAAATTTGAGCATGTATATCAGCCATTGAATGAAGGAAACTTGATGAAGGATCCTCTCTATGAGCCACATCATTTGAGTGGATCACTAAAGGAGGACAGAGAGAAGCTTATGGAATCCATGAACCACCTTGTTTACATCAATGCCTTAGTGGAAAGATGTGGTTGGAAAGCTTCTGGAGGAGAGATGGAGCGAGAATCCTTTCTAGAGGAGTGCATGGAAATTAAAGAAGTCATGGACAAGACAAAGGAGTTCTATATGAACCTACTATCTGACAGAGATCATCTCCTCATGGTGTTTGAAATGTACCATTATGCATTCAAGAAGGAAGAAGAAGAATTAGAAAGGCCCATTAATAAGTTTGAGATCACCAGTAACTTTTTGAAGAGCATGTTATAGCTGATTTTACCACTCCATGTGAATCACACTTTGTATGGCCTTCCCCTGTCCCTCTACAGACTCCTTAGACCCCTTGGAACATTTTTTGTCCTTTGATTTTTCCTTGATCATCCCTAAAAACATGTGAAAAATGATACATGTGACTTTTAAACCTATAAGCGCGTATATACATGGGTTTGACCACTAAAACCGCTTACATTGGGATGCGTAAAAAATCCAAATCCTTTTGGAGTTTTCTTTGACATGGATCCGACTAACTTGACTCTTGGCCTTCTCTATGCCTTGATATTGCTCATATTTGACCTTTCATTACCCCTTTTAAAAGCTATATAAGGAACTCTATGATACATTGAAGGAATATGAGAGAATTGAGAACAAAGAAACTATAGTCCATTGTTGCTAGAACTTATGCTTGAGTCTGCATCCCTTTGTCCCTTGGAGTACTTTTGTGTTCTTCCCAAGCTTTCCTTTTGCTTGTGAGCTTGCTATCAAGAGATGGAGGATTGAGGTGGTGGAGGCCCAAGTGGGGGATTTAGTTTCTTCGGTTCGCACACATGCCATCAACGGTTGTATCTATTGTAATCTCTGATTTATATTAATCGAAATATCTTTTCCTGTCCAATAATGTGTGTTTGAATGAATATTTTATCCATGGGATTATTTCAAATGCTTATACATTGTTGATTATATATTCTAGAATATATCTAACACCATGATATATAGTATGCTTGTGTTGTTTACTTGTTGTTGAGGAAGTAATTTATCAATTCAAGCTGAATTTGGAAAGCTCAATGGGGATCTACATCAACCGTTCAAAATAAGGTATGAGGTCTGATCCTTTAGTGTTAGACATTTACTTTCTACTGCATATTGGAAAATATTGATTTCTAGAGTCAAGCTATCCGTTGTGGTAGCCCAAGCCATAGGAATTTCTCTCTGTAACAGAATTGGCGACTCCACTGGGGAGTTCCTAGTAGTTTTCCTTTGGGGATTGTTCTATCGGCATTCAATGAATTTGAATTGCTCTTTCTCTCTTGTTTCTATGTCGGGTGTGGGGGCATGTTTTCCTGGTAGTGTCTGATTGGTGTGAAGTTTGTCTTAGCTTGTCTATTTGCCTTAATTTTATCTACCTTTCTTCCTGTATGTGAGTTTTTAACTCCCAGTCGCGTATACACACGGGTTTCTCTGTGATTTCCGCATATACATGCAGGTTTCCTGTGAACAGTTGCGTATGCACTTAGTTTTTCCTTTTTGTGGAAGTTAAATGGTTGTTGGGTGAAGTTTGATGATTGTTGAGTCTCCTTTGACACTGCCTGATTCTGTTTATACCTGTGTTTCTGACCAAAGACATTTTTTTAGGATAATTTTTTTTTTAAGAAGGTTCTTGTCATGGCATTTTTGATTTTTTGTTTGGGATTAGTGCATTATATTTCTTTTACCTTAGTGCTTTGCTTGAATGCTGTTTGAGTGTGCTAGCAAGGTCTAGGGGTTGTAGAATCATTCTTTTTCTTTTTGTATCTCATTTTATTTCAATAAATCCAAAAACATTTGCTTATCATCATGCATTGCATTTTGCATTTTGCATTGTACTTGCACTAGATTTGCTTTCGAGTATTAGCTAGGATTTTATATAGGAAAGCTTGCATTCATCATTTGAAGAAAACTGGTGCGTTTCACGTAGTAGCATACCCTCTTTTCATGGACTCAATGCATTTGCATTGATTGTTAGGTGTGCATTTTACTTCATGTTGTGTCATAACACCATTAGTTGCATGACCATATCCCTCTTTTGAGTAATAAAGCAAAGTAAAATCAATGCTTAAATTAAAATGAACTGCACTCTTTTCTTTTATAGGGTGCACCAACAAGATTAGGTTTTAGGATCTTGGAATATTTCATTGTTAGTAAATTCTCCAAGGTCAATAAACAACAACATGTATGTGTCTGTCCAGGTGAGTGTGTGAAATCCTTGGTATAACCAGTGTTTCTCAGGATCCTCCTGTCAAAAGGGAGTTAAGAATGAGGCAGTGTCAGTGGTTATTGATTGGGATGACCCCTAGTCATAACTGAGTATCACCAAATATATTTCCAAGATTGTATTCAAATCTGGGGGCTCTTTCGAGAGTTTCGGGCTTTGCTACCCTGCCCATACGGTTAATCCTGCCTGCAACTGTCTGCCTGAGCATTGATTATATTGAGGCGACCTTAGTGGCCTTACCTAGGACTCGAGGGGGTACTTTGTAGGGGTTATTCTGTAGGTGTCCCAGCCAATTTGGGGTCAAACAACACAGTTTCTTTACATGTTGAAGCTGAGGGCCACAATAATTGGTTATGTACCTTCGCTTGTGGTGTATGGGAGTCTCAAGCCTCTCTGAGGTGAGACATACCTGCTTCATTCGGGAGCTCACTTATCCTACCCTTGATTTCTTGCATTTGGCTTTAGATTTTATTAGTGTTTGCTCTATGCATGATAGCTTGCCTAGGGTTTGTGTAAATAGAGAGTCTTTTCTATTTTTTGAGTCATTGTGGATTCGGGTACAGCTCCTTGCCGTCCTCGTCCGTTAGCAGGACTTCTACTTTCTACATCTCCTCATCCTTTGGGAGAGAGACCTAGACAATCTAGGTGGACTCTTTCGCACATTGATTCACACACCATGGGAGACCATATAGAGGATATTCCTGAACCACCTTCTCCCATTCATGTAGATGGTGGGGAGTTTACTCCTACCTACAATCCTTCACCCGACTTGGCTGAGTTAGGTCCTATGATTTCGTAGATAGGAACCTTTCATGATAGACCTACTCACTCTAGGGTTGATTCCCCATTGATGCATTACCAGTATGGAATGCCGGAGGATGCCAAGACTCATTTTGAACCCACCAACACTAGCTATGGTAGTTATGGTATGTCTGGTTTTACCACACATGATTTGGCATTTCATGTCGAATCTGAGTTCGAGCTTAACACTATACCTGGGGGAACTCTCATTCCTTACCATGCGGAGAGGTTTGGGAGAACTAGTCATTTTGCACCTTCTATCCTAGTGGTGGAAGTCATGTCACATATTCCTCCTAGGTCTAGGGTTAGTGATCCTATTAGGATACTAGACCCGAGACGAGTGACTATAGGGAATAGTACGTACATTATTACTCAGGTCCCTCCGTCCTCTATCCCTACTTCTTCAAATGTTCACCCTCCACCTTATTCACGTGGTCCTTCGTGCTAAAACGTTGCTACAAGTCATGTCTGTACTACAGTTACTAGACCAGTTGTACCGCCCGTTGTTTCAGAAGGTCATGCTCATACTTCTAGAGGTCACATTCCTACTTCAAAAATGTACATTCCTACTTCCAGAACATATGTTCCTACTTATGGAGTGTCTCATGGGACATCTCATGTGATGAATTATGGGCCCTATTATGGGACGTAGTATGGACAAGGTTCTTCACCTTATGAGGGAGGGTATCAACAACCTGCTTATTCTCCTAATTATGGATTCATAGCTCCTACTACTCAAGGTCCACCACACTATGGTGCTTCCATGCCACCCTATATGGTTCATATAGGAGGAGGGAACTATGACCAAGGCTAGGGTGGTAATCAGACCTATATGAATCAGGGAGTGGTCCATCGACCTCATCATCCTAGGCTCCCTTTCCTCATGATGCTGAATCTTCTTGACTTGTTAAGATTAACGAATGATCTTGTAGCTCATGACCCGGCCTGGCCGGCTATCCCTACTAAGCTTCCCTCGGACATACCTAAGTTTGAGAGCAAACCAAGAGAGGATCTGAGCAAACACATTACTACATTTCACCTATGGTGCTCTTCAAATTCCTTACATCAGGACTCTATCTGTTTAACGCTATTTCAATGCACCCTTATAGGGCCTTCCATGAAATGTTATATAGAGCTACGTAGGGGAACATTCGCTTTGTTCGATGACCTTGCGATGACTTTTATTAACCACTTCTAGCTACCGGTGCGTTATGACATTGGTATTGAAATCTTGTCGACATTTTGGCAAGATAAAGCCACACGTATCTCTGAGCATATTCAAGAGTGGTGTAGATGAAAGAGGTTAATTAAATCCTTTATACCGGCGGAGTTCCTCCTCGAATGGTTCCTCAAGTCGTTATTTCCATATATAGGGAACGATGTTTCTACATCCGGAGTGCAGAATGAGGAACAAGCTATTTTAAGGGTGCAGGAACTGGACTTGATTTATGCTCAGTCTGGTTTGTTATATGAGATTATTCCCAATGCTCTGTGTTCTAGTTTCGATCCCAAAGTCAAACCTGGACCACATGTTGATGGAATTGTGGGGTGTGCAAGTGCGAAACCTATGGATTCGGTCGCAAAACAAGTTAGTTAATTGTCAATCAACCAATCTGCTTCGGGACAAGCTATGAATTTGTCTCAACCCGCCCAAACGGTGAGTGTACTTTCAGTGCAATTGTTGGACTAGAAGGGTAACCAGCAGCCCAGAAAAAATAGAAAAAAGGGTAAAAATAATCGTAAGGGTGGGAATAAGAATGAGAATTCTAATAGTAATGACAAGAACGGTCGAAATGCTGGGGGGGGAAAGCAAGCTAAACGTAAGGTTAAGTTCCCTTGCAAGTTATGTAAGGGTGATCACCTCACTTACTTGTGCCCTCGTATTGATGAAGCCTTGAGATTCTTGGCACAGAGCCCAGCTGTGCTAACTAACCCTTTACCGCACAATCAAAATATGAACTCGAGGTCCCATGACTAGTTTGGTGGTGATCAGGATCCGCCGGAGGGTAGTGGTCGTGGTTGCGTTAACATGGTACATACTACAAGAGTTGTGACCTATGCTAAAGATTATTGTTCGTCACAACCCATCCTAGGCAAAGAGCCTGATCCACCAGGGTCCCCTTTGCATATTGAGAAACCTATGGATAAACCTGAAACTGTACCTCACATTCCTAAGGGAGTCCTTAAGAATTTGGGGCACAATCCAAATACCCAAGCTGCCCAGAACTATTCAATTGTCGAGGATTTTGGCCACACTCCTTATGCGATGTCTGCATTGGAAGTGCTTCAGAGTTGTCCTTCACAAAGGAAGGCATTGCTTTCTTCCCTTGGTGTGAATGATGATGATTCTTCCTCCGTGATTAAATTTGAAACCACAGGAATTCACCCTAGCTTGCCTTACTATGTGTCTCTTTTGATTCACATAGAATGTCTTAATATGACCGTCAAGTGTACTATGATTCATGAAGGTGCTACCACTTCTGTGATGTATTTATCATGTTGGAAGGGTCTAGGTTTCCCTGAGCTGTCTAAATTAGCAACCATGTTAACTGTGTTCGATGGGAGATTATTTAGGCTGCACGACATCCTTCCTTCCCTTAAAGTCCGTTTGGGAGGGAAGACTATCACGATAGAGGTCAAGGTGGTTGATGCACCCCTTGACTACAATCTCTTGCTGGGTAGGAATTGGATGTACAGTATGCAAGCCATTGCTTCTTCCATGTTCCACGTTGTATGCTTTCCACACAAGGGGAAAATAGTAACGATTGATCAAATGACATTCAAGAATCTGTCTGTTACTGCATCTTTGGGAGCTTCGATCCTGATCATTGAACACTCTCAGTCGGAAACTAAGAGTGTGGGTGTAGGCATGTATGCATCCCTCATGGGAATATTTAGTTGTCCTGCACTGATCCTTATGATAGGGTCTATTTCCATTGAGGCTTAGACATCTACGAGATCGGTGTCTTTTTGCATGAATCATATGGAAGATCCTTGGATCCTTCCTACACCGAGTACTGTGAGTGATCCCATCTTGATGGACATGCCATTTCCTACAACTGTGATACCTTATTAAGCTAATCTCATGTGTGTTGCAGAGCCTAGTCCTTCCTCTTCCCGGACGGAGGAGGAGGACCCTTATGTGCTGCCGGCATGGGCAGTGCAGTCTTCTCACACACTTGACTTCCTTGATATGGTTTTCTCTTCAGATGAAGTGATTATTGAGGCTATGTCAGGAGTTGAGCCTCCATGGGAGGAACTCAATCATAGATCATACTTTCTTCCCAAGCTTGACCACTTCGAGCATGAGGATTTTAGGGTGGTTCTTAGTCAAAGTGTTGGTATTCCTATGGTTCCATTAAGATCTCTTGGTCAGATGGTTGATGGAAATATGGCTAACATATCTTCAACAATTCCTATCAACATCTCTCACGATCCTGGTAGGATAGAGAATGTCTATATTGGGGCGGAATGTTCCTATGATGAGATTCTAGAATACACCGAGCTATTTAAGGAATTTTGTGATATTTTTTCTTGGTATTACGATGAAATGCCAGGTATCGACCCTTGTATTGTCGATGATGAGATTAATACTTATCCCAATGCTAAGCCTATTCGATAACGGTTGCATGCAGTGAATCCTAGGAAAGCACCCACGATTAAGGAAGAGATAGAGAAACTATTGAAAGTCGGTTTCATCTATCTCATTCCCTTAACGAAGTGGGTTTTAAACCTCGTTCCGGTGGATAAGAAGCGGGGAATGATCCACATATGTACTAATTTCCATGATTTGAATCGTGTCTGTCCTAAGGACAATTTCCTCACACTATTTATTGATCAAATTTTGGATGAGTGTGCAGGTAGCAAGGTTTTTTCCTTTATGGATGGCTTTTCCGGGTATAATTAGATACAAATTAAAACTAAGGACCAACATAAGACTGCATTTATTTGTCCTTGGGGAAATTTCACATATCGAAAAATGCCTTTTGGCCTTAAAAATGCCGGAGCTACATTTCAGCGGGCGATGACCTTAATCTTCCAAGATCTCAAGTCAATTATTGAAGTATTTTTGGATGACCTTACTACTCATTCTTGTATGAGAATGCGTCATCCCTATCACTTGAGATTGGTATTCGAAAGATGTCGGGATTATTTCGTTAGATTAAATCCTCATAAGTGCATCTTTTGTGTGAAGTCAGGTCATTTGTTAGGATTCATTGTTTCTAAAGAGGGTATAAGAGTTGACCCTTTGAATGTTGAAGCAATACTTCAGTTGTCTCCCCCAAAGAATATTCATCATCTTCAATGTTTGCAAGGAATGGAAAACTTCTTATGGAAATTTGTTGTCAACTTTACCAATTTGACTAGAGGCTTCATGCGTCTACTGAAGAATGACACCCACTTTTGTTGGGATGAGTGAGCCCACGAGTCCTTTGATGCACTCAAATGAGCACTAGCATCGGCCCCGATGATTAGTCCCCTGACTATAGACATGATTTTCTATTATATGTGGCCGCATCCATGAAGACAATTGGTATGGTTTTGGTTCAAGAGCATGAGGAGATCCAAGAGAATGTCATATAGTATCTAAGCCATAACCTTATTAACGTAGAGATTCATTATTCTCATGTCGAGAAGCTTGCGTTAGCTACCGTACATCCAGTTTAGCGGTTGAGACATTATATTCTCCTTCGTCAGACCTTGGTTGTATCCCATGTCAATCTATTTCAATTTGTCCTCACTTGAAGGATGATTGGGGAAAAATATAATAAATGGATTGTCATTCTGTAAGAATTCAATCTCAAATTTTTTTCAGCAAAATCAAAGAATTATTTACTTTTTGCAGAGCTTATATCAGATTTTCTGAGCAAGGACGAGGAGTTGGTTTATGAAGATACGTTTGTTGACGAACATATATTCTTAATCTCAAACTTAGACCCATGGTATGGGGATATCATAATATATTTACAAACATTGAAGACCCCTACTCACCTCTCATGAGATGAACGACGACAATTACATCACGTCTCTAAGAACTACCACATAGTGGATAACACGTTCTACCGCCGTGGGGTAGATTCTATTTTATGATGTTGTTTAACTCATGAAGAGGCTGAGGTAGTGTTGAATGATTTCCACGGAGTGGCGTGTGGTTTTCATTTATCTCGACTTCCTACAGCTCAAAAGATGTTAAGAGCGGGTTATTTCTAGCCGTCGATATCTAAGGATTGTGTAGATGCGATCAAGAGGTGCAACCCTTGCCAAGTGTTCACATGTAATATGCACTTGAAACCTGCCCTGTTACATCCCATTATCACTGTCGGTCCCTTCACTAAGTGGGGGATCGATTTTATGGATTGCAACCCAACTTCAGCTGGGGAACACCATCATATTATAGTGGTTGTTGATTACTTCACGAAATAGGCTGATGCTATGCCTATAGTTAAATCTGATGGTGATACAGCCACCCACTTTGTATTCAACCAAATTATTACTTGGCTTGAGATTCTGAAAGAGCTTGTCACTGACCATGGCTCGTACTTTCAGAACCATATGATGGAAGTGTTGGCATTAAAGTTAGGGTACAAGCAAGAGCATTCCTCCTCTTACTACCCTCAAGCAAATGGATAGGTAGAAGTAGTGAATAAATCACTCAAATCCATTCTCCAATGAACCATCGCACAAAGCAAGAATATTTGGCACATCATGTTATATCCTGCTTTGTGGGCATATAGAACCACTGTTAAGACTGCCATGGGTTTTTCTCCATATCAACTTGTACATGGAGTGGAGTCGATATTGCCAGTTGAATGCGAGATTCCTTCTTTGAAGCTAGCTATAGAAATCTTACCAGACACTTCACCATTGGAGGAGAGTTTGGTCCACCTTGAGAAACTTGATGAGCAGCGTCGGGATGCCTTGGTGGCTCTAGAAGTCAATAAACGTCCCGTAAAGGTCCAATACGATAAGTCTATCCATCCAAGGAGGTTTAGTGAGGGAGACTTGGTCCTTTTGTGGGATCAACCAAAATAACTCTTGGGGGCAAGAAAATTTAATCCCATGTGGCGTGGCCCTTACGTGGTCAAACATGTGTTATAGAAGGGTGCTTATGAGTTAATGGATTACCAAGGAATGACCTTGGCAGAGCCTAGAAATGGGATCTATCTCAAGAAGTACTATGCATGATTTTTAGCCAAGGCTGGTTATTGTATATTAGTGTACAGTTTTGCATAGTTAGTTGTTTTTCTTATTGTGGTTGGGTTTGTGATTAGTTTCCATTTATTTTGGTAGATGTCAATGGAATATTCCACCTATATAGGATTCACAAATGGTGCAATCCATCACACTCAACACTCAGCCTCTGCTGCTTGGGTGATTTATACTCCTATGGGTCAGGTACTGTCTTCAGGAGGCGTATGTCCACGGCCATCTTCCAACAATGTTGTTGAATATAGTGCTGTTATTGAGCTTCTACGGGATGCCATTTTACATGGTGTTCTCTCTCTTGAGGTATGTCTTGATTCAGAGTTAGTAGTGTCACAGCTTAATGGTTTGTACCATGTTAGAGATCCGACGTTATTGAGAATATTATTACTTCTGAGATTATTAGAATGACAATTTGACAATATAACATATATACACATTCCAAGAATTAATAATCAAGTTGCTGACTCATATGCTAACTACGTGTTAGATTTGCATTTGTTTCATTCACAATAAATTCATCACAAACACAATTTTTTCACATGTAAATAAATAAACTGATCACCATAAAACTTTTTATATAAACATCCAAAATGCGGTAATACATAGTGTCATGATACAAAATTGGGGCTCTCGAGCCACCAACGTATAATACACGGTAATACAAAATGTATAGACTCCCAGGTATCTAACCCCGTGGAGAAGGAGGAGGGTTGTGATCATGGAAGGTCACTACGACTCTAGCTAGATGTTAGAATAATTGAACCCATGCACATGGTACACCCACCACCAAGCGCTGCATAGCCTCAGGCAAGTCATCAAATTGCATCATGGGAACCCTATGTGTCATCCTCACAAAATAGTTATGAATGCTCTAGAGAGTCCCCTCTGCATCCACACCCATGATATCATCTCCTCTTCCCCTCCATCTGTGATGAGGGAAGCCTTCTGGCCACTGTGGTCCCACATCTGCACACAAATGGTAGATGTCAGTATGTATTGTCATGCAAAAATATGTCTTTTGATTCCATATAATCATAAAACACAAAAAATTAAATAACTCAAAAATTTTTAAAAGATAGGGTCGATATTCGTTACCTATATTGCCATATGTCGATCCTGGTGGTAGCAGCATGTCCAGGTCCCCCTGGAAATCTATCCCCGCATAGGGGTACTCATCGATGGCAACTATCTATCATTGCCACCATGGAAAGAAGTCAGTTGGATAGCGGTTGGCCACCCTACCACCCCCAATCTACGCATCACATCTGCCTAATGCCGTTGGGAAAAATCTCGAACCCCATGAAGAGGAATGTCCACTCTGGGGCTCAATCTTAGAACACGCTCAAAGAAAAATGTGCTCAATATACTACTGAACCTGAAGTTTTGCACTCTGCCTGCATTACAATAACTAAGATGATGTTTCATGTTGCTCAGTAGTGTAGTGCTCTAGTCATATATCGTGGGTCTCATGCACTCCACTGCATAGAACATCAGAGGCCGCGAGGCTTGGTGGAGTGATACCAAGCCTGTTATCCTGCCCAATGTCAATAGTATGGCCTTTTAGCCCAACACCTGTATAGCATTGGTAGGGATTCGACTCCCCACCTTCTCTTTGTCTAGATAGTAGTGCATCGCAATGTACTCGTTGATAGTCAGGCCACCTCCTGGCCCACCACAAGAACGAAGGTTCACTACTTTGCCTCATCTAGAAAGCCCAGTAATGAAGTATATGTCCTCCACCTATATAGTGAGGGACGTCCCCTCTATCATGAAGGACTCAGAGTCTGGATCCGAGTAATCCACTAGCATCTGTAATAGTCTTGGTTTGGCCCTCAAGCCACCAAGACACCAAAACTTGTAGAGTCTGCATGCATGTAGAGCTTGTTGAGCCATTAAATCGGCCCTTACTGCTTCCTCTACCTCACCATGTTCACGCTCTCTCCACTCTAGGACCATCCTGCACAAGAAATTGCAACTTTTTCCATTAGATTATTGAAAAAACCTTATGCGCGGCCTCATACATGATTGTTTTCAAAACAACCACGTATGTACACGGATTTGGGGGCATTTTTCGTGTATATCCAGCCCTATACACGAAAAAACCCTCGATTTTCATGTGGGACACAACGCCCTTTTTAGTTTGGCCTAGAAAGCTTAATTAACCATGGAATTTGATAAAATTGCATCAAAATGAAAGAGAAGAGCATGGGTAAATACCTAGAAGAAACGGTAGTGAATTTCGCCGTCTTGATCTCCTGGAATTCGCTGTGGAAAATCTGAGCTCAAATGGGTAAAAGTTTCAATTTTTTTATAATATTTTGAATTGTTTACTATTTATAGAAATTTTTCAAATATTTGAAAATTTTTACCCCCTTTCCTATAGTTTCAAAATTCTCTAACCATTTTGGACCGTTTTTGACATAATTCATGATGTAGAGGACCTTTTTCAGTGTCGTTTTAGCCGTTGGATTGACCCATTCGTTTCGATTTTAGGTATCATGTATAAACTAGCATATAGGTTAGGTTTCATCACTATTTTCATTTTTCATGACCTTATTACCATCTCATCACGAGCTTAGGTACGAACCCACTCTATTATGTCACAGAACCTTCTTGTTGTTTTAGAAGTGGCATGCTATGAGTGGTAGAGCTTCACCTTACATGGGTACCCTAGTTAGAACCTTATTTGCATTTGGTGCCCATGCTGGCGTTTTCTCCTTTAGGGTGTGGGAGTCCATTGTATAGTACTGCCATGACATTTCACAAGAGCCTCATACTCCTCTTGATATTTTGCTAGACCATTTCCCTCAAGACTCCCTCATGTCAAGTTGTGAATACATTATCATGAGCTTTTCCTTCCTTATTGAGCTTTATGTCAACTTCCCTAACATTGCATTTTAGCCATATAGCCCGAGCTTGTCTCATGTCTAGCCATGCAGAGCCATTTTTTATATATCCTTTGCAGCTTGATTCCCTTTTCACCGGGAGGGGATTTTCCCCCGAGTGTCGATATCCTACACATGTGTCCTTGCATTAAGTATAGGTATGTTACACTGCTTTGAACTAGTTTGTTTTCCCCTATGACACTTGTCTCCTCCTAGTCTATAACTATAAAACAATTTTATTCCTTTTCAAGCTTTTTAAATAATTGAAAAAGTCCAAAAAAATAAAAAAACCAAAAATTCGAACAAGGAAAGATGTTATCTGTGGTAGCTGTTGAGTCATTTCGCCTTCGAATAGAGTAATGTATATCACATCCATTGGTTGGGTTCATGGTTTGACTTTAGGAGCTATACTCATTTATCTGAGTTTATCTCCACCGACTAGTTAAGCTTCCAGTCCCCATGGAGCCTCTGTCGATACCTCCTATGTCGCAAGGATGTCCCAGTTTGTATATCAGGTCTATTCTACCTTCATTCAGTCACCGTACATTGTTATGCTCTTGTTTGAAGGAAGTTGAATCCTGAGTCGGTCATTCCGTAGTTATCTTGAATTTGCATGTCAGCCATTCTGGGTACAGTTACTGGTTCATGCACCTTATGATCGAGTCCTTCCACATTATACAGCTCTGCTGAGTACCTCGTGTTGGATGATGGGGGATGCCTTAATGCCCTCCTTCCAATGGATTTCATCCCATTGAATTTAGATCATTTATTCTGGGATTGGAATATAGAGTCATTTTGAGTGCCTTGAGACTTGCAGTCATCAGTGGCAAGTTCTCTCACCATCGACAGTCTTTGGGAATACATCAATGTCCCCTAATCGATGGATCCTCTCAAGTGTTCGACCTCAACACATTTATTCACACTTGTTAGTTTGCACTCTAGTACCTCGATTCCCATTTTCATTATTAGTGGGTGATCTTGCATCTGTTAACAGTATACATCAATGACCGATAATCAGACGATGGACTACTATGTTTGACCTCGACACCTCTATTCACATAGTAGGACATCTTCTCGTAGTGGTTTGTGTAGAAGACTTTCCATATTGGTGGCATCTCTTATATGATACCTCCTTGATCGTGCCATTGTTCATGAGATTTCAGCTCTCGTGACTTGATTCTAGTATATGTCAGACATTTCTAGCCATTATGGAGATCTTGATCTGTTATATATCTTCGACCATTATGGAGATCATGGTTCTTTCTATATCTTCATCATGGAGATTTTGATATATGTATATTGTACATGGCGATGACCATTTATGTGATATATTGTATCATGCCTATTCATGGCCATTGTACCCTTATGTATCTGGGACTGCTATATGTATTTGTAGTTATGTGAAGAGTTGTATCATTGTACTATGCTAATTGGGTGGCTGGTATTCCATTTGGGATACTTCATCACTCCACTTATGAGATGGAATTATAATGTATTTCGGCCATCGTATGACCCCTCTAACCTCACACATTAGGGGGCATCTATTATAGCTGATTTTACCACTCCAGGTGAATCACACTTTGTATGGCCTTCCCCTGTCCCTCTTCAAACTCCTTAGACCCCTTAGACCATTTTTTGTCCTTTGATGTTTCCTTGATCATCCCTAAAAACATGTGAAAAATGATACACGTGACTTTTAAACCTATAAGCTGATATATACGCGGGTTTGACCACTAAAACCACGTACATGGTGATGTGTAGAAAATCCAAATCCTTTTGGAGTTTTCCTTGACATGGATACGACTCAGTTGACTCCTGGCCTTCCCTAAGCCTTGATATCGGTCGGATTCGACCTTTCATTACCCCTTTGAAAAGCTATATAAGGAACTCTATGATACATTGAAGGCATATGAGAGAATTGAGAGGGAAGAAACTATAGTCCATCATTGTTGAAACTTATGCTTGAGTCTTCATCCCTTTGTCCCTCGGAGCACTTTTGTGTTCTTCCCAAGATTTCCTTTTGGTTGTGAGCTTGCTATCGAGGAATGAAGGATTGAGGTGGTGGAGGCCCAAGTCGGGGATTCAGTTTCTCCGGTTTGCAGACGTGCCGTCAAAGGTTGTATCTATTGTAATCTCTCATTTATATTAATAGAAATATATTTTCCTGTCAAATAATGTGTGTTTGAATGAATATTTTATCCATGGGATTATTTCAAATGCTTATACATTGTTGATTATATATGCTAGAATAGATCTAACACCATGATATATAGTATGCTTGTATTGTTTACTTGTTGTTGAGGAAGTAATTTATCAATTAAAGATGAAGTTGGAAAGCTCAATAAGGATCTACTTCAACCATCTGGAATAAGGTACGAGGTCTGATCCTTTAGTGTTAGACATTTACTTTCTATTGCATATTGGAAAAGATTGATTTCTGGAGTCAAGCTGTCTGTTGTGGTATCCCAAGCCATAGGAATTTCTCTCCATAATAGAGCACACAAAGACCCCTTCAAAAGTCAAAGATGTAAACCTATCAACTTTAAAAGGAGTTGAAGGTGTCTCTCCTTTCATGTTGCATGGAAGGAAATGTTTTGGGTATAATGGAGGAACCTCATGTGGAGGACAACCATGAGGAAGGAGAATATTTGCAAGTACTTGTGAAAAGCTATGAGGAAGAAAATATTGTCCAAGCACTCATTGAGATTGGGATGAAGGATGAAGTATTATTAGCTATGGGAAATATGGTTGACGGCATTCAAATTGAATCAGCAAGAAAATATGATTATATATTCATGGATTGGGTAGATAAAAATATCACAGAAATAGTGGATCAAGGATATACTAGAATTGCTTGCATCAATGAAGGGTTGTCTGACACACATGCTTGGAATGGGACACATTATGACATACCCTTATGGATGGTAGAATCTGATCCAGAGGAGTTTGATTATCACATTCCATATGGATCAGAAAATAAAAATCCTTATTCATCCATTGATTAGGTGGATAGAGACAACTTGGGAATGAAGACTATGGGAGGTAAAAAGTTTAATTTTTGGAATTTTTTTTTTGTTATGACTGGCATTGTACTGACATGTGGGAAGCCACAAAGATTTTATTTGCATTCATTGTATACATTCCATAGACATGCACATGAGGTGCATTATGATTTTTTTTTGCTTGAGGAATTTTGGGATGGATATTATGAGTTTCAAGCACATGGACATTACCTGAGAAAGGATGATTTTTCTTATGGAAGGATTCCTCTTTTCAGTGAAGAATCAGAAGAAATCCTTTTGTTGGACCATCCAATGATGGTTTTGATTCATCCACACATTTGGTGGAAACATTTTGTAGAGAGTTGTTTCACTATAAATTATTCCACACACCTATGGAAGCCATCACACATAGGGATGAAAATTGGGTGAGGGGATTTTTCCTATTGGTGCCACATTAGGAGCAAGAGGATTCCAAATATTCCACTGATTAATTAATGGTTCAGCCATGTGGTTTGAAAAGTGCACCATTCCCTTTCTATGTGGAAAAGATACATCAAAGGCATCTATTTGACGTCTTCATCATGCATGGATATGCATGGAATTTCTAATTGAGCTAGTTTGGTGGAACAAGTAGCAAAGTATTGAGTTTTTGCACCAACACAAACATAGCAGCTGAGCTTCGAGTGTGGTGGTATGATTCTCGTAACCTCATTTCCATCCTCAACAATGATAATTTTTTTTTTTACTGATATTTGGAAGGAGGCAGATAAAACCACAGGATCCTGGAATTCTTGGGAATGATAGATTTCAAAATTGGACAACAACATTTGGGTCCTTGCAAAGGAGACAGTGGGATCCAAGAATTATACTCAGTTAACTTAATTGGGTTGACAATTTTTTTAAAAGAAGTGTTCATCAAATAAATGACTATGATCAAAGTGGTGCAGCAGAAACATGGTGGAAAAATTTTGCATCACTCTCTAGTGCGTCAGCTTGAGGACACGCAAATTTAGGAATGGGGGACTGTCATATCCCCAAATTTTGACCACCAAAATGTTTTGCCATGATAAAAACCTAAGGGGTTCCAAATAATATTATTTAATTATGCTAGGAAAAATTGCTAAAATAATTATGTAAGAGACTTAAACTAAGTTTGATTTACTGTCATTTTTAGTTATTATGCAATTAATTATGTGGAAAATAAGTTTCCATTAACAAGAGGGCCACTTGGTAAATCAAACTTGCCAAGGAAGAAATGGAATCTGTCATAGGACTGACAAAATACAAGAAAATATGACATACACAAAAGAGGCAACTTTAGGACAAGGCAGGGTGCAGTTTCCATTCGGAGAGTCAGTCACAAAAAGAGGTAGTTCATAAAAAGTTGTCATAAGGAGAATAAGAAACTCTAGGGCACAGTTTCCATTCTGAAGTTCAATGACAAAAGCAAGCAGTTGAGGAAAAGTTGTCATAGGGAAAAGTAGCAACGCTGGGAAAAGGAGGGCGTAGTTTCCAAATTGGACAAAGGTGGATGAAAGGGAAAAATATTTCTTTCTCACGCATTATAATTTCCTCATGGAGGGTGAATTCATGGCTGAGGTTAGGGTTTTGGCAAGGGAAACTTGCTCAGCGGGTGGTTGACTTTCCTAACAAGTCACCAGAGGTTTATTTAAAGAAAGTGGGAGGTCTATTACTCAATTTGGATGTTTATTATTTTGATGTTTATGAATATAAGGCTTCCTTGCTGAGTGTTGTGCCTCTGTTTCTTTGGATATGTTCCCCAAGGTTCCCATTCCCTCTCTCCTCTTCCCCTCTTCTTCCCTTATCATTGTAGGTTACACTAGAGTTATCGAGAAACTTCTCTGAGTTGATTCAGGATGTCTTAGAATCCTACATCCATCCATGACTCTATATCATATGGCATTAAAATTTTCATGAGTTTCCAGTATCTAAGGGTTTAAACCTTCACTTCCTTCCTTAAATTTGGTCTTTAAAATACCCTCTAACGATGCACAATTTTGGACAGAGTGTTATACTTAATTGTTGAGAGTAATTCAACATTATTTGTTTTAATATCATATGATAATACTTCTCTACAAATTTTATTCCAATATTATTTAAAATGGCCGATTTTTACTCGTTTTAGTGGACCTAGTCTATATTTGCTTTGTAAAATGACTAGTTTTGTTCTAACTTTCATATTTCCACTTGTATGAATCCAAATACCACCATTTGTTTTCTGAAGATTCAATAAAATACATATATAATTCCCCCAAGTCCAAAAAATAGAATTTGAATCTCCCTTACTCTGTTTGGAAGAGCCTAAATATGGAGCTAGTGAGTTGGACTATGAGCTAGTCTCACCTTTACAACTTGCAGAATCATTTCCTTTTCCTATTATATGTTATAAACATTCATAAATGTGATATAAAATATAATTTATCAGTCCTAAAAGTTTCCTTGATTTCTCTGCACAACCCTCTACCATGTTTTCAAAAGTATCAGCCACACTTCTAGTTTTTTTCTAGTCTCAAGAGCTTTCTGATACATTGCAATTTTCATGTAATATTTTGGATAAACATTATATTAGAGATAATGTTCTGATATGATTATAGATCAGGTAAATTAAAGTAATATCAGATTTCTGACTTCTTTTTTGAAGAATTCTTTCAGTTTGAGTCATTCCAGTCAGAACTAATAATTTCCTAGCACCTAGTTTGACAATTTTCTTCTGCCACGTCTTTGTCTAGAGTTAGTATATCTGAAATATTATACGGGGATATAGCATATTTTTTTTTTTTGTTGTGTATTCAATACATAGTTTTTCTCTTGGTGACAATTGTTAATAGACTAAAACTTCCATAGGAAATCAACCACCTATTAAATATGCCTTGCATTGGGACTACCTTTATACATCCTCTTTCAACGTAAGAAAAGAATCATTAATTAATTGAATTTTCTATATTTTCAATGGACTTGATGTAAATGTATTTCTTAATTTGACATTTTTTTGTAATGTGGTTCATTGCACATGTACTATTGGAAAAATTAATGCTAATCTATCCATTTTCTTGTATATAATTTTAACAAACCAATTCATTGTATTGACTAATATTGTGTTAATTCAATTTTTTTGACGATGATGGACCTATATACCCTTTTCCATTGCACCCCACTATAATATCAAATCGAGAGAAGGATACAAAACAAGAACAACTTGGAGAGGCAACATGCTAAGCATGGTTGAATTAACCACCTATTCAATTCCCATTATTTCTTGAGTCACCAATTTAGAATGTCTACAATATCACATATTCTTTACATGTTGGCAATCAAGGTAATGAAATAAAGGTTGGTATGGATGTATTCTTATGAGATACAATCGACATAGAGGGAACATTGTTATATGCATTCTAGAAAGATGATCTAGGGGACAATGCTCACATCATCGATACCTTATTTTAAAGCATGGAATGTGCATCCACCACCCCTGTATTTGATCATGTCCAATCCAAGTATACCCAACTAGCGACAAAAAATGTTACTATACAACTTGGAAACAATATATGGTATGCTAGACTCATGTTTCTTTGTACTTTGTAGGTAACTAGCCATTAAAATCCTATGTTTCCAAGATTGTTTCTACGTGATCAATATTGAAAATGGTCAATTTAAGAATGTTTGGTGGCAATGTACATTTATATTACCTAGTATCTGGATTGATTGAAAGATAGTTATTTTCTAATAATAATATGTTTCTTGGGAGTTATTAAGAGGCAAAGAAAATGTTGAAAAGATTCGGTATTGTGTACATATCATATAATGCATGTCCAAATGAGTGTATTCTATAGAAAGGTGATTATGAAAACAAATAGATATGACCAATATGTGGAATGGAAAGTATGAAAAATTAAAAAAAAGGGGTAATGCACATGGTCCTCATGAGAAAATATTAAGGGACATATCTATAATCCCAAAAGTTCAAATGCTCTTTCATTGTAAAGAATTCACGATGTTGTAGGGACGGCATATCTTGTAGAGAAGTGGGCAAGGGGTTATGTGAATCAAAATAGATTCAATACCATGCAACATATAGAGGATACATGTATATATGAATTCAAGGATGAAGTACATAGCATTTGATTGAGCAAAACCATGGATGGACTTCGCCCATATTCCCTCAAAAAATATAACTATTTAGTTTAGCTAGTACTAGTAATTAATAACAATACACCCCCATGGTTGTTTGTGAAGAATCAACATGTTATGATGGCTTTTATAGTCCTTAGTAGAAGGTAAGTGAGGAATATAAATGTCCGCCTACAAGCACCAATCAATGAATTAAAGTAATTATGGGAAGGGATAATGTACATGATGTATCAAGACTCATCCCAACTGAGGGTGTTTTACGTTGTATGGCATATATGCATACACACATACAATTATCTAGGATTAGAACTTTGCTTTGATAAGCGTGTTTTTTATTTGTTTATATTTGTAACAATATTAGAGGGACCCAAGTTTTGTAAATATGTCTACTTTGTTCACTAGCTAGGTAATGGAACCTTACAAGATTAATTGAGTAAAGGGATAATCCTTCTCTAACAAGGACTCTAAGAAATATGCCATGAAAGAATACACACTAGAAATAGACTTTCACAACCTGACAAAGACACCTTAGAAGGTTATTCTAAGACAAAGAGGCCTAATCTTACAAATCAATCCATTTGGTTGTTTCTACAATATACAAAGAGGCCTAATTTTATGAAATCTAAACATTAAATCTTAATTTAGTTTTCATGTTAAGTCTAAACATGAAATCTTAATTTGGTTTCAAAGCATAAGTTGTTTTGTTGTAAATAAATAAAGTTACATTAAAGTGTATTTTTATGTATATACATGATAAATATATTATAAATTAACATTATTACAATTATTCTTTATATATATTATTAGAACTAAAAAAATCCTCATTCAAATTAGATCTTAAAAAGCATAAGCTAAGTAAACAATGGACAATAAACATCATACACATTATTATTATTATTCTTTAGATATATATATATATATATATATATATATATAAACCTTGATTTAATTGATATTATTTTTTTTATATATATAAACCTTGATTTTATTGCTACTAAAAAACTTCCTATTTCAAATTAGATCTTACCCACCAGAAGATAAACGAACACAAACATAGTTAAAAAAAAAAAAATACGATACGATATTGAAGTTACAAGAAAGATGCAAGCATAAGCTAAGTGAAAACTGAACAACAAACATAGTAACAAAAAAAATTATCTAATACTATGTTAAGTGAAAACTGAACAATAAACATAGTAACAAAAAAATTATGTGATAAAAAAATTATGTGATACAATGTTGAAGTTCCAAGAACGATGCGAGTGAAAGGAATATCCCACAATCAAGAATAGGTCTTCTACCATGCTATTTATAAAATTACAATCGGCATTTATTCTTGCGAATAAAGGGAATACTACACAATCAAGCATAGCTCTTACAAAACTCTATTTAAGAATTTTAAGACATTTATAATCTTTTAAATGCCAAACATTATATTCATAAAGTCTTCATTTTCTTCTAAAGAGTTGTCATTTTACTTACATAAACTTTTTACTTCCATATGCGGTCTTTCTACAATTTGTACCATTTTTCCAAAAACAAAAAAATAAACAAAAATTTCAGAAAATAATGTAGAATTACAATTTGTTTATTCTGACATTAAATTTATAATAAAAAGGAAATTTATATATTTTTGAATGTTGGGCACACTTTGCAACTCCCAAAAAATTATAACAAAAAATGCTCACAAATTTAAACAAGTGGAATAAGCAACGCATTTGCTTAGTACCTGCCACTTATGTAAGAAACAATGTAATGTAAATTAGCATCAGACATCATTCATGGCCATTTACAACTCCATGAGTGATTTAGGCGTTAAGTATCCCTTCGTAGTCTTATGAGAAATTTTTGGTAGACATGAAACACCTAACACTAGACCCTACCATCC
>LPNX010580182.1:1366224-1485898 GCA_001517045.1 Pseudotsuga menziesii | reverse complement strand
AACGCCTAAATCACTCATGGAGTTGTAAATGACCATGAATGATGTCCGATGCTAATTTACTTTACATTGTTTCTTACATAAGTGGCAGGTACTAAGCAACTAGGTTGCTTATTCCACTTGTTTTTTTGCTTTTAACTTCTTACCATCTTGTAATAGCCATAATAACTAACATTGAATTGGAAGATGGGTAGAATTAGGAGAGCAAATTAGCACTCACAAACACTTTCAAGGAGTGAAGTCCAATATATATTTTGTGTACTTTATCCTTTTGGTTTTGATTTGGTCTAAGTAGTGAAGTTCAATATACATTTTGTCTATTTTAGTTTTTTGTTTTGATTTCGTTTTTTTTTTTGGTTTTGTATGGAAATGTTTTGATATTTGTTTTCAAAAATAAATTTAATTTTTTTTATGTATAAAATTTTTTTAAAGAAAAATTACACTTAAAAAAATTGAATATCAAGATAAATCCATCTTATTTTATTTTATACAAATACTTAGAACAACCCTAATATCCTCCAAATAACAACATTTAATTAATACCAATAAAATGGCAAATATGGCACACAACCCAAAATTGAAAAAAAAAATTACTTGTCCCAAAAATAAAGACCCCTTTGAAAAAGTTGGTCATGATCATAGAATTAAACAATAAATTGAAGCTTTGAACATAAAAGATCTCAAAATAAAGTTGCCTATTAAGCTTCACTATATAAACACTATAAACCATTTCGACTGGTCGAGTTAATTTTTGAAAGTATAGTTGAAACCATCTTTAAACCCACATGATAGTCGAGTCTTTATTTAGTGATCTTTAAGTTGTTTAACATGAATATAATGAAACTTCGCCTGTTCCCGATAGCATTTCCCGACGGGATTCACAGAATCCGGGAGGAATAGACGCCCCTTATAAAAACTATAGTCCACGTACATGGTAAGAGTTTACTTGCCCGAGCGCCGATCTGCGTTAAAATCGAACATACTTTTCATTCTATATGGCTCCATTCTCGGCAAGAATCCGATGCAGAAGGACACGTTTCCTCCCCATTTAAGCACTCCCTCTGTCGTTACTGCTATGATCTACAGCGTCAGTAAACTAGGCTCCTTTCGATTCGCCGAAGTTCCCAGGATGATTGGCTTTTCCTTTTTCCTCCTTTATGACAAAAGCAGGCGTGCCCTTCAAAGCAGGGTTATGTTGCTGGCTAGAAAAAGCACAATAGTGAAGTGAATAATCTAAATAGTACCAAAACAATTCTTACGTGTTTCTGAAAGCGTTGTAGCCAGTTAAAATTGCTTTAATATCCGGTCGAGCTGGTGGAAATTTTAATCCCTAACCTATGATATATCTGTATAATTAAATTGGTTTACGATCCGATATAATAATAACTACAGGCAATTGAAAATCTGTTTGCCACATTTTTCCACCTTCATTTCTATTCGGTCTCGTGAGTGAAAAGACTTTATACATGCATGATTTAGATTTAAGTATTATTCCACTTTCACAGCAATTACGAAAGACAACTAAGGTTTTAATTTATTCGATTTATGAAAGGTCGGGCTATATTCATTTTCATATCACAGAAGAACAAATCGAAACAACAATCATAATTCAATCGTGATTACAACACATCGATAGCAACAGCGCTCTCTTATTCAGACGGTATAAAATTATAGAATTTGAAGTAAATATATCTAGCAGGCTTCTTTCAGAAGATAATTTAAAACAGTCACCATTTGAATAGTAAACAGCCATTTGTTTTTTTAATATCTTTAGTAACATTGCACAGAAACGATTTCAATAGCGAAGAGCCATTTCATATTCCAGTGGCTCCATTCAATAGCTGTAAGTAAATATTTGAAATTCCAACGGTTTGTCGTCACAAAAGAATGTTATTGAGAGCTCTTCGACCTGGCATTTAAAATTTGCAAGCCCATATACCTGTGCGCATGTACGAAATAACAATAATCAGAAATGGAATGTGACAATAATCGAAGAAAGCAAAATACAGATTAGTTAAAATGCAGAGAGCAAATTGGAAAACACTTGCAAATTTAATCAGCTTACCTTCCTAGCATCATTACTGTTGCCTGGGGATTAGTTCCAGGAGACACACTGAAGGTCGACCAATCAATCACCCGCAGAGAATCGATCCCTAGAACTTGGTAATTCTCATTTACAACAGTGCCCACTTGGCAACAGCCATGATAGTGCCATAGTGTAGTCATAGTCTGCAAGCAGAATGCTTCCATGGCCTCGTTGTCGCTTGTATTTGCAGGGAGTTGAGGACCAATAAATCGCATTGTATAATCCCTAAGGGAACGTGTTTTCAAAACCTTGCTTATGGTGCGCAGTCCGTTTACACAATTTTGTAAATCCACCCTATCTGAAAAGTAGTTAAACCGCACAGAAGGATTAACTTTAACATCCACAGACCTTAGACGGAGCTCCCCCTTTGACAAAGGCCCTGCTATCTTCTCAATAATGCTTCCCATATAGATATATCTGTCAGATGAATCTGGACGCTGTGTAATTTGTGATCTCGAAACTTCTTCTGGGTTGTTTTCTAGAGGCCCGCCATCTTCATAAAACCAGTTGTAAATTGGAGCACTTGATGCTTCGATAAAGGTTTCTGGAAGTATTCCAACAACTTGAATCAAAGAATACTCAAGAGGAAGAGGAGAGATCACAGTAATACCATTTTTTGGATTATCGGCCATTCCTTGTCCAAAACCAGGTAAGTCCAGGACCACAGGAATCCCAAAAGATTCCAGCTGCTCACGAGGGCCGATTCCTAGGAGCTGGGGACTCCCAATAGCACCAGAAGAAATAATCACTTCGCCTCCTCTGGCCGGATTTAAAACAGCCCGATGAGAGATTCCGTTTACGTCCATATATTCGACCCCATAAGCCTTGCTTCCTGACCTAATTCCTCCTGTTAATCAAGCAGCACGACGTGATTTATTTTGTCCATAATCAAGAAAATGCTCTGCAATACTTTTATGCACTCAATACTTTCGATCAAGAAAATGCAGTGCAATTCTTTAAGCACTCAATAACTTATATCAAGAAAATGCACTGTGATTATGTAAGCAGTCACTAATTTCAATCAAGAAAATGCACTGCAATTCTTTAAGCACTCAATAGTTTCTATCAAGAAAATGCAGTACAGTACTTCTAAGTAATCAATAAAATGCTCTGCGATACTTTTATGCACTCAATAATTTCGATCAAGAAAATGCAGTGCAATTCTTTAAGCACTCAATAACTTACATCAAGAAAATGTACTGCGATTATGTAAGCACTCAATAATTTCAATCCAGAAAATGCACTGCAATTCTTTAAGCAATGAATAATTTGAATTAAGAAAATGCACAGCAATTCCTTAAGCAGACAATAGTTTCAATCAAGAAAATGCAATACCGTACTTCTAAGTACTCAATACATTCGATCAATAAAATGCACTCCAATTCTTTCAGTACTCAGTAATTTCAATCAAGAAACCGCAGAGAAATTCTTTCGGCACAAAATAATTTATATCAAGAAAATGCACTTCAAAATTTCTTTGACAAAAATCCACTGTAATTCTTGAAGCTCTAAATACTTTTCATCAAGAATTACAGAAAATGTGCAGCAATTCTTTAAGCACGCAACAATTTCTATCAAGCAATTGCAATCCAATCCTTCTCGTGAAGATTTGCAGAAAAGAAAAATGAGGAAGAAACAAACCTCGTGCTCCATGAGTGAAGAGTATCCGGGAAGCCATTGCGCGCAGCACAATGTCGAGATTGGAAAATTTAGCATGCTGCAACAGATCAGCCGAGGAATGGCGTCTTCCGTTGCTATCGAAAGTTGACCCACCAATTTTGGTTCCCAGAACATGTTCCAAGCTGTATCCATGGTATGGCCGGACTCCAGCTTCATAAAGTCCATTTCGGAAGGCAGTTTGCCACTGTCTCAGATTAGGGCGAAATACTACCGTGTCTTCAACCCAACGGTATGATTGATTAACCAGGGTTTCATCCCATCCTGCGCTTCGTATGAACGCGGATCCCGCTCTGGAATAGAAGCCAGCGTTTATGCTGCTGCTTCCTCCCAAAACTCTTCCTCTTGAATTTATGATTCCCTCCTCTGACGTAAAGGTCTGTGAGGGAATGGATTGAATCTCTCAGGCATTCCCCGCCTGCGAATACAGGCGATTATCTGTCCAAAATAATCAAACGTCAACAGATCATTTATCCACCAGTCCTCGGAAGTCATGGATCCGCTGACTCTTTCAATTATAAATAACATAATAATAAAATAAATGCTGATGTCATAGTTGCCATGTGTTAAGTGAAAACCAGATACCAAACTTCAAAGCTGACATTATATCTGATTGGCCAATTAAAAGTTGACAAAATATTTTATTAAAATTTAAAATATTTTTTTCAAACTCTAAGCTAAACTTCAGAAAACAGATTTTAAATTTTTGGTCAAATAATAGAAGGTCAAAGGGCAACAGATTACTACCTGCTGTGGCAGGTATAAAAAGATATTCGAAGCTGACATTAAATTTATGATAAAAAGCAAAAATATATATTTTTGAGTACTGGGCAAGCACACTTTGCAACTCCGAAAAAATTATAACAGAAAATGCTTACAAATTTCAAAACGATATTTGAAGCCTGAAATGCCTGCGTCAATCACTGCCTGAATTTTCAAAGCTATGATAGGGCGGCGGGCCAGCAGACTGCGCAGGGCAAGCAACGGATATTTCAGCTGAAATATCTAAAAGTAGTAGAACAAAATGCAATATTCCGGCCCACAGTGCAATATGGAGGTTGAGGATTACGCCGGAAGAAATTTGAAAGAGTCCATGTAGCTATTTTTATCATTGAAATTATGGCGGTTTCATTAAAACTGGTAAAGAACTTGCCTCAATGCTCTGTGAGCTAGAGAGTCTCCAGCTATACTATCCAAGATATAGGGATCTCATACTCGCTCATGGAGCATTAAGCCAGGTTCTTGCCCAGTTTAATAATTCTTCCACGATTTTAATGTTAAGAAGTGCTACATGGGCTGTTTCAAATTTTTGCCCCGGTGAACCCAAACCTCATTTCGATCAGGTAAGCAGATAAAGCACAATCCATTATCAATGGTTCTTCCTTTAGGTTTCCATATAATCTGACGAATAGATTTTGACGTTAGGTGGATCTAAATGGATCATTCGAGGTTCAATATTCCATGTTCATTATTACGACGACTCCATTCTGAGGTTTTAAAAAATGCTTTAAAAAATTTGTGTTTCACAAAGCAATTTGGGTTAAAGCTTCGTTAAAAAACACGGTGAAAGCAATACATTTAAAATAATAACTTATGTACAAATAAAATGATCTAAAATGAAGTATTCTTCTAATCTTTAGTTCATTTGAAATAGCATTACCCAAATTGGGGTTAATCTTCACATTCAATTAATTAACCTAAATATGTGGGGGCTCCATAGGACTTTATAGCTACAACTTTAGCAACAACGTTAGTAATGACAAAACCTTCCTCCAACCCTATTTTCCTTTAAGGTTAAAAAACCTCTTCTATCATATGTAAAATCTTTTTCAACAAAAAGTCTCTTTCACTTTACTAGAGTTACTCAAAGCTTTAAATAGGTTTCATCAAATGCAAAATCCATGGGAAATTACCATGGGTTACCCAAAACCATTGCCGTGTAAACCATCAATGCTAAACCCATTATCCATTTAACAAATGTTATTTTTAATCACATTTAACTAAGTAAAAAATAACCTAACACCTTCCTTCCTTCTTTAGAAGGACTCTATGTGGCCAAAATATACCAAAATAAATGATCTAACAACTGAATGACCATGGAACCTTCTAACATTTTTATTATATTATATAAAGAGATGTTTTGGACTTTAGGGAAATTTTTTCTATGTGGCCAAAATATACCAAAATAAATGATCTAACAACTGAATGACCATGGCACCTTCTAACATTTTTATTATATTATATAAAGAGATGTTTTGGACTTTAGGGAAGTATTTTTTGTGTGTGGTTGCAAATATTTAAAAAATAATAAAAATTTGGATTTTATTGAAACAAATTTATCTCATTGCAATAAAAAGCCATAAAAGCATCATAAAGTCCAAAACCTAGTATAGATAGACTAATCCAAGGTTAAATGAATCTAAATGAAATGCAAATTAAATATAACTAATACAAATTAAATCTAATTAATACAAATGAAATATAATTTAGACAAATTATTTAGGTTAATTACAATTATATATTTTAATCTTTGCATGTTAATGCAGTAAAAACAACATTATAGAATATTATTAACTAACCCATAATAGGCAAGCACCAATTCAACATTGTGCTTGGGTTTATCCTTAATGAATTAAACAAATAATTCAAAGATAAAGGAAACCAACTACACAACTAAAGTGGCATCTCTAATTCCAAAACGACATGCTTTCTTCTATGAATCATCCTTCCTAACCTACTTCCATCTTCCACTTCCCATATGTTCTTCTAGTGGAATCTAGTGGCACATAAATTATATCAACCTAACCCCATATAAAAAACCATAAATGGAAGGATCAACTAAATCAACCTAGCTTCCCTAATAGGAAAGCATTAGTTTCTAGCTTTGGAAGAGTGGATTACCATGACCCTCCCACAACCCCAAGTCTTAGAGGATAAATGGTTCATAATATCTCAAGCCCTCCTAATGAAACGAGGGTTAACATTTTATTAATAACACATTGTGCTCATATTGTTGTTTTTAGAGTTTCATCATCAAATGACTAGTTTAGAAAATCTTGTTTATTGTAAGAACGTGTAGTAGCCTACATATCATAGCAACATATCAAACTAACCATTAATTCATGAATTAATTCTTTATAGCTTATCCATTTTATCTTTTAATTTCAACATCAAGGTCACTTTAGCGTCACAAGTATCTCATTATTACTTAGCCCCTCTAACATGTGGGTTAGTTTCACTGAGACATAAGATCACGTGTGATCTTTTGCTATTTCAAAGTAATTACCAATCTATTAGGTGTAAATCATAGTAAACAAGATAATGCATTCATCATGTGAATGGAACCCATTTATTCATTTAATCATAATGTAAATTGGTATCCATGTATCCTATCCTTCTATTAGATTTGAATTCTAGAAGTAAATCTCAGAAAATCCATCAGTAATAATATAAAAATAATATTAAGATATAATTTTTGTATATATGTAAGTTCTTAAATCCACGAATATAGTTTTCTTAGTCAAAATGAGTCCAATGAATAATAAGAAAATAAATACAAAATAGTTCATAATGGTGTTTAGTTTTTGTTATGGTCCTACTCTAACCCCCTTGATTTAGAATAGATAAGAGTTAGCCAAATAATGTATGCGCCCTTATCCTTTGAATAAGGAAATGATGTTAATAGTGACTAATTAATGTAAAAGTGGTCCATGTGTTAATGATGTCCCACTAAGTCATTAGGGTTTTCTCTAGTGAAAGTCTATTTAAGTAGTTTCTAGGCTATGGATTGTTTTAGCGATAAATTTTGTATTGAATATCAACTCAAGTGAATGATCCCCTAACCTTAAGAGGCAAGTCAACATTGTTTCCCGAATTGACTTTCAAAAATATAAGAGTTATTCAACCTCATCTTTCCTATCTATTTCCTTTGATTTAGTAAATCTACATTATAATTTCCATTATTTCATATAACTTATGTTTGTGTATCTTTTTAACATTTCTAAGTTTTAGGGTTAAGAATACCGCAATAGTATCAAAGAAATTTCCTAAGCCATAAAAATTGCATAATTTTTGCAACCTAGAGACTTGTTCCAACATATTTAAATAACACAATGATTTATTATTTACCACATAAACATGTTGTTCTGGAATTATAAATAGATAGAATACAATTGGTAGTGAGGCACATTTGTTGGATTCCATTGTAACCTCTATTATTACACATTTTCATAGTATTGTATCTGACAACACCTATATATAAAATCATATTTCCATGTACCCTCAAGTATATCAGAAGTCCCTTAGGATAGTTGAAACCACCCTATTAATTCAACCATATGTATTTCTTCTAAAGTGACACTAAGCACAATGCTAAGGAAAATTGTACTCTCTCATACCTGAGTATTCAAGTAGTATAAGTAAGGGAATAGTGGAGAACTCCTTAGTAAGTGCCTTGATATATTGGGATGAATACTATTGTTAGACCTTGAAAGTATATAAGAGATATATAGAACTTGGAGATCCCTTATCCTTAGGACTATGGAAGCCTAAACCATGGTACCATCTCTTCAAATTCTTACATCCTTTCATCCATAAAGAAATTTGAAATTATATAATGACACAATAATAGCTTGTATCAAGTAACACCCATTTTAGCATAAAATAAAATTAAAATAGAAGTATGGTATCACCAAAAACCCTTGTTAGAGACCTATCCAAAAATATTAATTGGATCGTGCTGATTCATTTTTATATACATCTCATAACCATTGTTGGGTGGCCACGCTAGTACATTAATTGGTGATAGATCCTAAAACACTGCATCTCTTTATCCCTTGGTAATTTTGAGATAAGTTGGCATTACTCTTTATCCAATCATAATTGGTCCCATAGCAAACACCCGTGGCCAAAGAAGCATGGATTTATTGACCAAGGATATACCTAGGGACACTAAATATCCAACCTCATTGGCCACATAGTTGCAGTAGGAAATTAACCATATCATCACAAATATGTCCAACCAACAACAATTGATTAATGATATCACCCAACTTTGGTGCTTGAACCTAAAATAGAGGATCTAACCAATCAAGAAAATTTGTCATTGAATAACAAAACTCTCACTCTCTCTTTAAAAAAACCCAACCTCTATCACTTAAGCATAAAAATTCATGCATCAATTCTTGAAGGTGAACATCCACAAATTTGACTGATCATATACCTTAGGTTGGGTTACTCAAATGGAGCAATATGTTTTATCTATGATATTAGGGATGATCTCCAAAAGTTAAAAATGGATATTTTATATTTAGACTCGGAACATTATCAATGGTGGAAATGATACCATAAATCTTATTATTGCTATGTCCCTTAGAGACATTTTATGAAGATCTATTATGATTTCTTTGAGCATGGCACTCATCACCTAGGAAAGTTGAACAATTTACACTATAGTGGAACAGTTGTGCACTATGTTACAACATTTATTGGTAATCTATACACATGGATGCTCAGATTATTTTTTTCTTTTAGAATTCTTTATCAGTGTCGCAAAGGAGGAAATTAAATCACTTATCGTTATGCAACAACCCACAACCTAGTTATAATTTCATGATCAAGCTTGAGAATATGAAATGCAATCAACACAAAACTAGAAAATACCTTCATTTTGAACTTGCACTTCCAACACTCCCATGGATCCTATTCCAAGCACTTACAACATGCTACCATTAAGAATAAAAAATTTATCTCATGTTGCAATGTATGAAAGTGAACACCTTGGAATTTGCTTTAGATTTGATGAAAAACTATTTTTCGAGGGAATAAATGAAAATAACATAAATTATTCACAATAAAATATCACCATGGATTTCATTCAAGAACAAGAAGGGGGTGAGACTACACCACCCATTCGAGAATACTACATATTACAACCAACTAGGGAGGAACCCCAAATTTCACTCCATCCCTGATTTGGTTTCTTGATACCTAAAACATGAAATTGATACGTTAGATAAAGAATCACAAAGTAATTGTCTCAATTGATGATGACACCACCCAAGAACTTTATTCATCATAGAGTGGTATAAGAAACTCATTGTTATATTAGTCCCATAAAATATTTGCAAATTATGATAGTAAATGGTGGTATGATGAATGGTATGGGTTGATATGAACATTTGAAGTTACAAATGGGTGACTACTATGTCAAAACCGATATGTTATCTATTGAAATACATGGTTGTGATGTAGTGCTATGGGAATAGTGGATAAGTCCTTTGCTACTAGTTTCATTAAGGAATTAAATATAAGTTTCACTTAGGAAGGGGGTACATATAATATCAAAGGGATTAGTTCAGTTTCTCTATGACTTATCACTTGGAACCATATTGATGAGTTTTTAAAGAAAGGATACTTAGTTGTAGTTTCTTAGTTCAATTCTATGTAGATCATCAGCAACAATTCATAAGACATTCACCCTAATTTTTGTATGTGATTTCCCACACGCATGTTCAGAATACCACCCACCAAGGGGTTGTACAATCCTCAAAACAATACTTGAAATCGAAAACAAAACCACAAAAAAACTATATATCCACACTCTCAAACCAAAATGCTAACATAAATCACTAAGATAGATTGCATATAGAGAGAGAAACTGTTTTTTCATTGATATCACAAAGAATGTTACTGAGTCACACCTTAGTAAAAGTTTAGAAGGTATGAGGCCTCGAAAACATTATTAGGGAAATGTTTTTCCATCTCCTTTGTCACCACCAATTTCCATCTAAACATCACAGATGGTTCTCCTTTATAGTAAAACTAGAAACTATAATATGGTATCCTTCTATTTATGGAGGAAATTTTGTAACAGTGACGTTATGTTTTTGCTATTGGAATTATGTTTGGAATGGTGACCACCATAAGGAATTATATTATAGGAACAAGAGAAATATCTAGATCCAATGCGCATGCTTTGCATATCCTAGATAGGTTAGTGGATAAATAAAGATTTTGGAAGCTAGATTTGTTCTTGGTTCGACCCTATCAAGGGTTGTGTCCAATTTCAGCTCCTAATTCGTTAGGAACGTGGGAAATGAAAAATATTGAATTGAAAATAAATTTTTTGGACTATGTCACATATTTAAGGGAAGAAGTAGCAACCAAGGTCATTCTTCTGGAAGGAAAAGAAACAACTTTAAAGATATGGTTAAATTGAGTGTTTGACTTTTAGTTTCTTTTGGTAGTTTATCACTTTCGTAGGTCATATGGATGGAATGTGGTGGAAAAATAGTGTTTAAAATGTTAATGATGAGGTATAATAATAATGAAATTTATGATCATGGGACTGAGAAACTTTTGGTTGTTAACATATTTCCCCATGATGTGTGAAGTCAAGAGCTCATCATATGGATGTAATACATCATATAACTTTCATACTTTCAGGAGATATGGAACGAAATCTATACAAGAGACCAGAATTACGATAGAGAGGAATGCCCTCCCAAGGGACTACAAAGGCCAATGCTTGTAGACAAAGAACTCAAATAGGTGAGGTAAATATAATCTCATATATAGACAAGGTGTGCATACCCATACTGATATAAATGTATCAAAATAATTTGGGATCTAGATCAAGAGGGGGCTAATAAATACATGAATAAATATTGGATGAGATACATCATGAAGGTCAACATGGGACCTAATATGGATACATCATCATGGTCCAATCATGGTTGATATGGAGTACATATGAAAAAACAATGGCATCTCAATGAAATATTGAGTTATAGTAACTGAATCCTTGTTGAAAATGAAGAGACATAATATCAGGGTGGAGTGGAGGGTAATTACATTCCTCACATGTGACTCAAGAAACTAACATAGTGATTGAAATCAATAAAAGGAATTAAAACTAAAATTTTATAATTGTCGCCAATGTTTCCTAACACCAGAGGAAGCATGTGAATTAAGGGAGTCTAAAGAGACTCAGAAACTTGAGAGAGTGGAGGATATAAAGGGTCTTCAACCAAATTGTATAAGGGAACCATTATCCTATATGATTCTCAATGGTGTGATAATGAGTTGGAGTTGAACACACGAGAAATGAATGCTCTCATCTTAACTGAGGTCTCTCATAATTCATACCAAAGCAAACTATCAATCATGTATATGGAGCCAAGGTACAACGTGTATCTAGGTATATCCTTTATCATATAGGTGTTGATGTCGATAGAGGGAGACCCACTAATAGCATGTTGATGTAATTGTAACTTCAGAATGTATTCAATTGTATATCTTATATTGTATTTCATTGTACCCCAATGTTCCTATCCGGGGAACCATTAATAAAATAAAATCGTGTAAAGTCATAGAGGTTAACCATCCATTGTAATTCAGGGTAAAAGTCCCCACAGTTTCATTGTAATAGGGTTATTAGACTCTCCTAGAAAATTCGTCCCTGTTGAGTAATTCTCAAGTCAAAAACTAGTATAAATAGAGAGTGAGACTCTCTATTTGAAACACACACTCACTCAACTGTAGCACATGAGTGAGAGAGGAGGAGTTGGCACAAGTGAAAGAGACAAGTACTATCAAAGATCATATTTATTTTTTTGGGTTTTAATTTTTCTATTAGTGCTCATTCTATCTCTAAGGAATTTGTGGGGTTTTCTCCTTTATGGTATCCCCGAGGAAAATTCTTTGTGTCTCTTGTCTATTGTGATTATTTTTGTGCATGCTATTCTCTCAGATAATTGTTACAAAGAGAAATTCCTATGGCTTGAGGTACCACAACAGAAAGACTTGACTCCAGAAATCAATCTTTTCCAATATGCAATAGAAATAAAATGTCTAACGGTAAAGGATCAAACCTCGTACCTTATTCGGGACGGTTGAAGTAGATCCCCGTTGAGCTTTCCAATCTTCAGCTTGAATTGATATAATACTTCCTCAACAACAAGTAAACAATACAAGCATACTATATATCATGGTGTTAGATTTATTCTAGCATATATAAGCAATAATGTAAAAGCATTTGACATATACCAATGGATACAATATTCAATCAAATACACATCATTGGACAGGAAAAGATAGTTCTTATTAATATAAATCAAAGATTACAAGATAGATACAACCTCTGACAGCACGTCTGCGAACCGGAGAAACTAAATCCCCCACTTGGGCCTCCACCACCTCAATCCTCCATCTCTCGATAGCAAGCTCACTAGAAAAAAGCAAGCCTGGGAAGAACACAATAGTGCTCCAAGGGACAAAGGGATGCAGACTCAAGTATAAATTTCGACAACAATGGACTATAGTTTCTTTGCTTCAATTCTCTCTCTCTATATGCCTTCAATGTACCAAGGGGTTCCTTATATAGCTTCACAAGGGATAATGAAGGGTCGAATCCGAGCGATATCAAGGAATATGGAAGTCCAGGATTCGAATGAGTCAGATCCATGTCAAGGAAAACTCCAAAAGGATTTGGATTATGCACACATCCCGATGTACGTGGTTATCAGGGTCAGATCCACGTATCTACGCGGTTATCGGGTAAAAATCCACGTATATCATTTTTCATATAGTTTTAGGGATGATCAAGGTAACATCAAAGGATAAAAGGTGGTCCATGGGGTCTAAAGAGTCTGCAGCGAGACAGGGGAAGGCCATACAAAGTGTGATTCACCTAGAGTGGTGAAATCCGCTATAACAGATGCCCCCTAATGTGTGAGGTCAGAGGGGTCATACGATGGACGAAATACATTATAAGTCCATCCCAGAAGTGGAGTGATGAAAGATCCCAAATGGAAGACCAGCCACCCAATCAGCATAGCACTATAATACAACTCTGCATATAACTGCAAGTACATATAGCAGTCCCAGATACATAAGAGTACAATGGCCATGAATAGGCATAATACATGATATCACATATGTGGTCATCACCACATACAATATACATAGATTAGAATCTCCATGATGAAGATATACAAAAGGACCATGATCTCCAAAAATGATTGAAGATATACAATAGATCAAGATCTCCATAGTGGCTGGAAATATCTGACATACACTGGTATCAAGTCACGAGAGCTGAAATCTCATGAACACTGGCATGATCAAGGAGGTAGCATATAAGAGATGCCACCAATCTAGAAAGTCTTCTACACAAATTGCTACGAGTACATGTCCTACTATGTGAATAGAGGTGTCGAGGTTGAACATAGTAGTTCATCATCTCATTACTGGTCATTGATGTATACCGCTAACAGACGTGAGATTACCCACTGATAATGAAAATGGGAATCAAGGTACTAGAGTGCAAACTAACAAGTGTGAATAGATGTGTTGATGTTAAACACTTGAGAGAATCCATCGATCTGGAGACATTGATGTATTCCCAAGAAACTGTCGATGGCAAGAGAACCTGCCACTGATGACTGCAAGTCTCAAGGAACTCAAAAGGACTCTAGACTCCAATCCCATAATAGATGATCTGAAGTCGATGGGATGAAATCCGCTGGAAGGAGGGAATTAAGGCATCCCCCATCATCCAACACAAGGTACTCAACAAAGCTGTCTAATGTGGAAGGACTTGATCATAAGGTGTACGAACCAGTAACTGTACCAAGAATGGTCGACATGCAAAGTCAAGATAACTGAGGAATGGCCAACACAGGTTTCAACTTCCTTCGAAAAATAGCATAACGGTGTATGGTGACTGAATGAAGGCAGCATAGACTCGATATACAAACTGGGACATCTCTGTGACATAGGAGGAATCAATAGAGGCTCCATAGGGACTGGAATCTTAACCAGTCGATGGAGATAACCTCAGATAAACGAGTACAGCTCCTAAAGTCAAACTATAACCCACCCAATGGATGTGATATATAGTGCTCTGTTCGAAGGCAACATGAATCGATAGTTTCCAAAGATAACATCTTTCCTTGTCCGGATTTTTGGTTTTTTGATTTTTTTTTGGACTTTTTCAGTTATTTGAAAAGCTTGGAAAAAGAATAAACTAGCTTTATAGTTACAAACTAGGAGGAGACGAGTGTCATAAGGGCAAAAAAACTAGTTCCAAGTATTGGAACATACCTATGATCAATGCAAGGATACATGTGTAGGATATCGAAACTCGGGGGAAAATACCCTCCCGGTAAAAAAGGAAGTCAAGCTGCGAAGGATATAAAAAATCGCTCTGCATGGCTAGACATGAGAAAAGCTCGGGCTATATGGCTGAAACGCAATGTCAGGGGAGCCGACATAAAGCTCAATAAGGCAAGAAAAGCTCATGATAATGCATTCACAACTTGACATAAGGGGAGTCCCGAGGGAAACAGGCCATCATAAGATCAAGAGGAGTATGAGGCTCTTGCGAAATGTCATGGCGGTACTATACAATGGACTCCCACACCCTAAAGGGGAAAACTTCGGCATGGGCACCAAATGCAAATAAGGCACTAACTAGGGTACCCATGTAAGGTGAAGCTCTACCACTCATATCATGCCACTTCTATAGCAGCAAGAAGGTTTCGTGACACAATAGAGTGTGTTCGTACCTAAGGTCATGGTGACATGGTCATAAGGTCATGCGAAATGCAAACGGTGGTGAACCTAACCTATATGCTAGTGTAGATGTTATACCTGAGATCAGTACGAACGGGTCAATCCAATGCAAGTAACTCCTCAAATCCATATCTAAGATGCAACTACTTTGTATTTTTCAATATAAAAGAATGAAAAATGCAATAAAAGTCATCTAAAACTCTTAGTCTCTGCAGCAAGTATAAAAGACAAGCCCACCAAGACACCAAGACAAAAAGAGTAATGCACTAATGAATATAAAAGAATGAAAAATGCAATAAAAGTCATCTAAAACTCTTAGTCTCTGCAGCAAGTATAAAAGACAAGCCCACCAAGACACCAAGACAAAAAGAGTAATGCACTAATGGAAAAAAAAAAGGATAAATGACTAAAACTACTTTCAAATAAAAATCAATGAAAAAGCAGTCTCTCGTCACAAAAGAAGCATCCAACAGACAACATCATACCCAAGGAAGACCCAACCACACTCACAACCCATCGAGCAACTTCCCACAACATCAAACTCACCAAAAGGGAGGATGTACGCGACTCTTTAAAGAACAGCTGCGTATATACACGACTTTCGGCCAAAAACCTGAGTGTATACGCGGATTTTGGCCAAAAACCTGCGTGTATACACGGCTTTTGGCCAAAAATCCGCGTATGTATGCGAATTTTGGCCAAAAACCTGCGTATACAGAGAAGGCAATGGTAAAAAGCAGGCCAAGGATCAAACCAATAAAGGGGAGTGTCAATGGATGAACATACTATAAAATGGAACCCATAAACAAGGAGAAACAAAGAGCAAGTCAATAATACCAAGCCCATTGTGCCCCAAAACCCCAAAGAAAAACAAGGAACATCACCAGCAGAGTCACCAATTCTGTTACGGAGAGAAATTCCTATGGCTTGGGGTACCACAACAGACAGACTTGACTCCAGAAATCAATCTTTCCCAATATGCAATAGAAATAAAATGTCTAACACTAAAGGATCAGACCTTGTACCTTATTCCGGATGGTTGAAGTAGATCCCCGTTGAGCTTTCCCATCTTCAGCTTGAATTGATATAATACTTCCTCAACAACAAGTAAACAATACAAGCATACTATATATCATGGTGTTAGATCTATTCTAGCATATACAAGCAATAATGTAAAAGAATTTGACATATACTAATGGATACAATATTCAATCAAATACACATCATTGGATAGGAAAAGATAGTTCTTATTAATATAAATCAAAGATTACAAGATAGATACAACCTCTGACGGCACGTCTGCGAACCGGGGAAACTCAATCCCCCACTTGGGCCTCCACCACCTCAATCCTCCATCTCTTGATAGCAAGCTCACTAGCAAAAGGCAATCTTGGGAAGAACACAATAGTGCTCCAAGGGACAAAGGGATGCAGACTCAAGTATAAATTCCGACAACAATGGACTATAGTTTCTTTGCTTCAATTCTCTCTATATATATGCCTTCAATGTACCAAGGGGTTCCTTATATATCTTCACAAGGGATAATGAAGGGTTGAATCCGAGCGATCTCAAGGCATATGGAAGGCCAGGAGTCGAATGAGTCAGATCCATGTCAAGGAAAACTCCAAAAGAATTTGGATTATGCACACATCCTGATGTACACGGTTATCGGGGCCAGATATGCGTATGTACGCGGTTATCGGGTAAAAATCCGCGTATATAATTTTTCATATATTTCTAGGGATGATCAAGGTAACATCAAAGGATAAAAGGTGGTCCATGGGGTCTAAAGAGTCTGCAGCGGGACAGGGGAAGGCCATACAAAGTGTGATTCACCTAGAGTGGTAAAATCCGCTATAACAAAGTCGCCAATTCTGTTATAGAGAGATATTCCTATGGCTTGGGGTACCACAACAGACAGACTTGATTCCAGAAATCAATCCTTCCCAATATGCAATAGAAATAAAATTTATAACACTAAAGGATCAGACCTCGTACCTTATTCCAGATGGTTGAAGTAGATCCCTGTTGAGCTTTCCAATCTTCATCTTGAATTGATATAATACTTCCTCAACAACAAGTAAACAATACAAGCATACTATATATCATGGTGTTAGATTAATTCTAGCATATATAGGCAATAATGTAAAAGCATTTGACATATACCAATGGATACAATATTCAATCAAATACACATCATCGGATAGGAAAAGATAGTTTTTATTAATATAAATCAGAGATTACAAGATAGATACAACCTCTAACGGCACGTCTGCAAATCGGAGAAACTGAATCCCCCACTTGGGCCTCCACCACCTCAATCCTCCATCTCTCGATAGCAATCTCAATAGCAAAAGGCAAGCTTAGGAAGAACACAACAGTGCTCCAAGGGACAAAGGGATGTAGACTCAAGTATAAATTCCGACAACAATGGACTATAGTTTCCTTGCTTCAATTCGCTCTCTATATATGCCTTCAATGTACCAAGGGGTTCCTTATATAGCTTCACAAGGGATAATGAAGGGTCGAATCTGAGCGATCTCAAGGAATATGGAATGCCAAGAGTCGAATGAGTCGGATCCATGTCAAGAAAAACTCCAAAAGGATTTGGATTATGCACACATCACGATGTATGTAGTTATCGGGGTCAGATCCGTGTATGTATGCGGTTATCGGGTAAAAATCCACGTATATCATTTTTCATATAGTTTTAGGGATGATCAAGGTAAGATCAAAGGATAAAAGGTGGTCCATGGGGTCTAAAGAGTCTGTAGCAGGACAGGGGAAGGCCATACAAAGTGTGATTCACCTAGAGTGGTGAAATCCGCGATAACAGAGTTGCCAATTCTGTTACGGAGAGAAATTCCTATGGCTTGGGGTACCACAATAGACAGACTTGACTCCAGAAATCAATCTTTCCCAATATGCAATAGAAATAAAATGTCTAACACTAAAGTATCAGACCTCGTACCTTATTCCGGACGGTTGAAGTAGATCCCCGTTGAGCTTTCCAATCTTCAGCTTGAATTGATATAATACTTCCTCAACAACAAGTAAACATCACAAGCATACTATATATCATGGTGTTAGATCTATTCTAACATATATAAGCAATAATGTAAAATCATTTGACATATACCAATGGATACAATATTCAATCAAATACACATCACTGGGCAGGAAAAGGTAGTTCTTATTAATATAAATCAGAGATTACAAGATAGATACAACCTCTTACGGCACATCTGGGAACCGAAAAAACTGAATCCCCCACTTGGGCCTCCGCCACCTCAATCCTCCATCTCTTGATAGCAAGCTCACTAGCAAAAGGAAAGCTTGGGAAGAACACAACAGTGCTCCAAGGGACAAAGGGATGCAGACTCAAGTATAGATTCTGACAATAATGGAGTATAGTTTCTTTGCTTCAATTCTCTCTCTATATATGCCTTCAATGTACGAAGGGGTTCCTTATATAGCTTCACAAGGGATAATGAAGGGTCGAATCCGAGTGATATCAAGGCATATGGAAGGCCAAGAGTCGAATGAGTCGGATCCATGTCAGGTAAAACTCCAAAAGAATTTGGATTATGCACACATCCCGATGTACGCAATTATCGGGGTCAGATCCATGTATGTACGCGGTTATCAGGTAAGAATCCACGTATATCATTTTTCATATAGTTTTAGGGATGATCAAGGTAACATCAAAGGATAAAAGGTGGTCCATGGGGTCTAAAGAGTCTGCAGCGGGACAGGGGAAGGCCATACAAAGTGTGATTCACCTAGAGTGGTGAAATCCGCTATAACAATAATATCCTATATCATATTGATTAAATGATAAAAATCTAACATGGTATCAGTGCTAACCTGAGAAGAAGACAATGTGCAGCTACAGAAGCTAAGGATTCTTACTTTTTGGGTTTCTCTACAAAGATCAACAACATAAGGACTCTAGGATAACTCTCTATTGAAGAGTGCATCTTTCTGTTGAAGCAACATTTGATTCCAACGATTTTCAATTTTTGACCTACCACTACAGTGGCAAATTAGGGATTTTCATAGAAGAGGAATTTTTGAGTGAGCATAGCATGGGATTTCTCTCCTCATCAAAATCAAAATTTAGATACCAAGATCGAAGTTTTTGGTTTGGTAAAACTATGGGAAATTCAAACCCTAATTTGACCTTGGACTAGAAAAACAACACTATAGAAGATCAGCTCCAAATCCAGTTCAGGAATCTCAAATTGGTAAGATCTAAATCTTTTCTATTTCCATTTGAGTTTCTCATTAAAAATATAAATTAGAGAAGTTTCACTATACAACTGAAGTACAGATGCAATGGTAGCTAATGGAAATTAGGGTTTCATGCATGAAAACCCTAAAATACTAAAACTAGTAGTTTTGGTACATTTTCTATATCTCAATATTGGAGAAGGCTCAGAAGCCGAAAGTTTTACAGGCCAAAGAAAATTTTTGTTGAACACTGTGCAAACATTTCAGCCTTAGATTCATTATATTCAAGGAGATATGATTCTTCCAAACAAGGGTTCTAGCCTCTCTGAGGATTCATCCCAAAACAAGACACTTAGGGCAAATTACTATATCTCAGTCTACAAAGGTCCAAATGAAATTTCGCAAGATGTTCCATATAGGGAACCAACTGTACTTTTGGTGGTAAAAGTTTCAGACCCTGAGGATGAAACAGTGACATGTGGAAGTATGTACAAGCTCTCTATGTTGAATAGTCCTAAAATAAGTCACCTTGGGAAAACTCTCATAAGTCCCAATTGGTGAAACCAATTATGCTCAAACCTACGGTTTTGGAAAGAGGATAGATGAGTCTACTTCAAAGGGAATTTTTAGACACGTAGGAGCATCTATTTCAGATATATTACAGAAACAATATCAAGAAATTTTGCAGAATAAATTGAAGAAAACTAGGGCATTATATATTTTGTAGTTCTGATCATAGTTTTGGGAAAATGAGTATGCTTCTAATATCACCTTGAGGAGGTGCATATTTTTATCCATTCATATCTAAAAGATTACAAGTTTTTAAAATTAGGGTTTCTTTGACAAACCCTAGATCAACTAGATCAGAAACTAGGACAAACACCTCAAATTAGTAAGATCTTTGCTATTTAAATTTTGAGGTTTTCATTTCAAAATGACCTGTAACACCAGTTTCATGACAATCTTGGTGAAGCTGACAAATTCCAAGTATGGAAGTATAGGAACTCTTTGATCCTTGAAGAAATTGACTTGGATCAGTATTTCAGTAAGGAAGTTCTAAGATCTAGAGGGAGATGAGGCCAAGGATAAATTCAAGAGAATAATTGCAGATTCTATTAAAGATCATCTCAACCATCATGTGTAATCCTTGAAGACACCAAACGGAAGTGTTGGATGCTATGATGAAGCAATCAAATAAGAATAAGGTATTGTTATAACCACCTTGAGTGGCCTCCTAGGATCATGGGATTTATTCGTTCAAGGAATGTGTGCCAGAAGGAAGTGATTACCTTCAGCAGACTCAGGGAAGAGTGAACATAAGAAGAATCTCGACTCATAATAAGAGAAGAGAAGATGGGAGCAACTAAATATCGAGCACTCATGATTCAAAGAATATCCCTCAAGTGATGAGGAATATGAAGAACTCAATTCTTGAAGAACCTCTTATCCATCTTATCATTTGGATAAGAAATGATGTTGTTATGATTGAAGAAGACGATGAATTTGAAGGCTGAAGAAGGAGTCTACCTACCAAACAAACAAATATAAGTATTCAATTGGCATTTCATGATATTGTTTGGTTATACATTTGTTTATATTCATTTGATGTGTTATGCATGATAGAATGTTTGCATTAATGATAGTATACTACTAATATGCATGTGATGGGTAAGTAGCCCATGGTGCTATACAACTCTCCATTGCTACTTATCTAGAATGAAACCTCTTTGCTGACATATTCAATTAGTGCAGAATATCAATGATGCCATGGTAGAGATGGAAGAAATCTAGAAAGTTTACATGATATATGGGTGAATTTTGTATTGGCTAGAATAGTTACGTGATTATATGTTTATGCATAATAATTTTTCATTATGAATATTCTTTATGAAATGCTTCTAACCATTCAACTTATGCATTTGACTTGTAGTAAATATCGTGTACAATCAACTACAAGAAAAGAAGGATGAGACTTGTTTCAAAGAACAAGTGATGACAGTTCAATAAATAATCCAAAATGAAGAATAGTATGATGAGACTTCAAGAGGCCTCAGACACACTCTCGTTATGTGACACTATTGAGCGACATCATTGATGCAGAACCTTCCATCTATGAATAAGTATTCAAGAAGAAAGGGAAGGACATTACCAATTCAATAAGAATGATGTCTAGGATGCGGTATCAAGACTTGAAGGGAAGTCTGTAGTGTCTTCTATATGGATCTGCAAGATCCAGCATGCAGTAGATGGAGACATCGTGGGATACAAGGAAATATTTGTAGCACAAGGATTCTCACAAAAAGAAGGCGTGGAATACAAAGAGACATTTGCAGCCACTAGAACTTGAGGCACATGACAGGAAGACTCATGTGTACAAATCAAAGAAGGCCTTGTACGAGCTCAGAAGGCACTCATGAGATAACACATACATGAGGATATTGAAGATCACCTAGATCGATGAAGATCTTAATCTTTTCTACAAGGTTGAAGATGAAAACCTATAGAGGAAGACAAGTTCACAGATGGGTGCGAGAAGAAATTTTGAAAAGGTTCAAGATAGAGGATATTGGTATCGAATGACCCTACATGGATACATAGAATATTAGTATCATAGGAAGCTACTTATCACTCCAGTACATAATTTTTCAATACATAGAGTATAAACAGAAGACAGAGAATGATGCTTTGCTTAAGAGGGCATGACTATAGAATATCCTGAGGTTCGACATGGTACGACATGATGGAAAGATTACTTATGGATCTAGGCTTTACTGAGAGTAAAGCATATTCCAAAATTTGCTTCAAGGTTGAAGGAGGAAGAACAATGATGCTCCTTTTATACGTCGATAACCTATTCCTCACAAGAAATGAGGAACTCATTAAATATGGAAGAAGGAAACTTTCTGCCAAGTTTGAGTGAAGGGACTTAGGAATGATGCACTACTTTCTAGGCATGGAGGTGTGGCAGAATGAAGATGGAATATCCCTTGGACAAGGGAAGTATGTAGTGGAGATCCTGAATCAGTTCAGGATGATGGACTACAAGGCCATGACTACAGCTATGGCATTGAACATGAATCTATTGCGATATGCTTCATCAGATTCGGCTGATGCCATGATGTATCATCAGATGTTTTGCTCATTGATGTTTCTGACATATCCAAAACATTCTCAGTTGGTTGCATAGCATACAGTTAGGTATTTGAAGGAAACATATGAGTATGATATGCATCAGAAGACTAACCTGCATGGTTATGTTGATTCGTATTGGTAGCGCCACTGAGGAGAAGAATACATTGGGATGCTTCTTTCATTTGAGATGTAGTATGGGATACTGGTTTGGAAAGATGGATTCATGAATGGCACTGAGTACATCTGAGAGAGGAGTAGTGAAGTTCTAGTTTGTGATCCATATTGAGATCTCTCAAAAGAGGGAGTTCTAGCATAGACTATGAGATAGTTTGTCTGAGCATAAAATCATGGTGAAGCTCGTCGGTTTCTCAGAATTAAATGGTCATGTAGGTTTCCCTCAGATGGAATCCGTCCTCGTGAAGCTCGTAGGTTATCCTTGGACACAATCATCCCTGATGTGATTCTATGCTAGAAATGGTCAAATTCAAGTTTGATTACCTTAAGGAAAATCTTGGTTTTCTCTAGATTGAGGGTCCTTCCAAGGGGAAGTGATGAGTCTGTGAGAATTTCTAACATGGTGGTAGGCGGGGATTCCCATGGTAAGATATAATTGCTGATCCTTTCTGACATGGTTGCAGGCTGGGCATCCCATGGTCAGATGTAAGTGTAGATCCTTTCTGACATGGTTGCAAGATGGGCCTCCCATGGTTAGATGTAAGTGCGGAGCCTTTTTGACATGGTGGCAGGATGGGCCTTCGATGGTAAAATATAAGTACTGATCATTTCTGACATGGTGGGAGGCTAGGCCTCCCATGGTAAGATATAAGTACTGAGCCTTTCTGACATGGTGGAAGGATGGGCCTCCCATGGTTAGATATAAGTGTAGAGAATTTCTGACACGGTGGCAGGCTGGGCCTCCCATGGTCATATATAAGTGTTGAGCCTTTCTAACATGGTGGAAGGATGGGCCTCCAATGGTCAGATATAAGTGCTGAACCTTTTTGACATGGTGTCTGGCTGGGATTCCCATGGTCAGATATAAGTGCAGATACTTTTTGACATGGTGGCAGGATGGGCCTCCCATGGTCAGATGTAAGTGCAGATCCTTTCTAAGATGGTGGAAATTTGGGCCTCCCACGGTCAAATGTGAGTGGTGGGCCTTTTTGACATGGTGGAAGATTGGTGGGCCTTTCTAACATGGTGGAAGGCTGGTGGGCCTTTCTGACATGGTGGAAGACTGGTCCTCCCATGGTCATATATAAGTTTCGGTCGATCCTTTTTGACATGGTGGTAGGTTGGGCCTCCCATCGTTAGATATAAGCGTTGAATAAGATGAATACCAACATGGAGGCTAGGCCTAAAACCAACATGAAAAAGGGTTGGCTCTGTAGAACTTCCTATGACGAGTAGAATTCAGAGATAACACTATTTTCTTGAGATAATAGGAGTAATGACGACGATGATGATCTAGTGATGAAGACTTGTGCTGATGATTTGTGTCAAGAGAATACCTTTCTATTTAAGAGGGAGTGTTTATGTAATTGTAACTTCGCAATGTATTCGCTTGTATATCTTATATTGTATTTCATTGTACCCTGATGTTCCTATCGAAAGAATTATTAATATAATAAAGTCGTGTAAAGTCATAGAGTTTAATCCTCCATTCTAATTCATGGAAATGGTCCCCACAGCTTTGGGGTACTATGGTTATTAGACTCTCCTAGAGAAGTTGGCCCTCATGAGTAATTGTCAATTCAGAAAATAGGATAAATAGAGAGTGGGACTCTATATTTGAAACACACACTTACTCAATTGTAGGGCATGAGTGAGAGAGGAGGAGCTGGCACAAGTGAGAGAGACAACTGCTGTCAGAGATAATCTTTGTGTTTTTGGGTTTTACTTTTGCTATCAGTGTTCATTCTATCTCTGAGGAAGTTGCAGGGTTTTCTCCTTTATGGTTTCCTTGAGGAAAATTATTTGTGTCTCTTGTCTATTGTGATTATTGTTGTGGATGTTATTCTCTCAGATACGATTATAGATCATATTGATTAAATGATAAAAATATAACACAACAAGGCAATGATGTTTCCTTGTTTGGATTGCAAGGAATAATAGAATTAGGCGACTAACACACTAATGGGGAATATGGAGGTCACTGAGAGGGGAACTCAAACACTTTTTATTCAAATCATGAATACATCATTGAACTATAATCATATGCGAAAGCAATGATAATATCAGAGGAGGGACCTAATTGTGCAGACCAGGGGACATAACTAGAATAGGGGGGAATTGTGGAGGGAAATAGAAGGGAACTAAGGTCAACTCTAGGATAGTTTGATATCCATGATAATCCATGGGTGACTCATCATAGAAATATTGAAATAAAGTTGACGAGCCATGCTACCTAAATAAGGTCATATGTAGTCTGTACGAGTGTAGAAGTGCAAATTTTTTTAATGGTTTCCTAGGTGCATGGGAACCCAACAAAGGTAATAAGAGGAATAAATGAGATGAGTTTCTAAGGTACAACAAAGTGAATCAAATAATTGAATCATAACAGATGGAATTGATTAGGTATAGGGTATAGATAGTAATCTCCCTGAGGGATAATGACTGAAGTAAAAATAATGTAAATTTTACAGTATGGATGGAGCGGTAGGCAAGTGAGTGTGTAACATGAAACATAAAATTACCATAAATACCATAAGGGTGGGATTTTGAGGGTCATACAATGAGTGATCATGATGAACTAGTACATGGTGAAGTGCAAAATAAAAAAAATAACGGACTCATGATCATACAAGAAAATAAACAGCATGGGAACCGAATGGAATTATGGGTACTAATCAATGTTTCTCATGTAAAGAAATATATACTACCAAGAAAGGAAAAATATAATGCTTCTTGGTCTACACCACTTACCAAAATAAAGGTGGGGTCCAAAATGCATAAAATGGGGTCAAAAAAGGTTGATGCGTATGAATTTTGTAGACAGAAATCATTTAGATGATAATTTGATAAAATATACATGTAAGAAGAGGTTGCGTGACAAACCAAGCGAGTCCCTATGCAACCAAGACTTACACATAGGGAAATAATACGAAAGTGTAAAAGTGCATATGGAAAGTAAACCATAGCATATAAGATAGAAATATGGGATAAATGATAGGTGGCAAATAAATCAAGGAGAATAGAGGATTCCCATAAAATATATTGATCATAGAAAATGGATGAATTGCATGTCAAATGGGTGTCATAAAAGACCTAATAGGAAGAAATAAAATTAGGCACAAATTACTATAAAATTGGTGGGTCCCACAAATCTAGGTGTCATGTTCACTCTTCACCATGAAGGAGATTGTGGGTCCAAATATTTAGGCATTGATTTCTCCCTTTTCATCCATTAGATTTGGATTTCAGGGATTATAGGTCAATGGCCACACCTTACTCTTCAATTTTATCCATTCCATTTCTTGTGTTGGGCCTCTAGGGTCCTTGGGACAAACCTAGAGAGTTTTAGGTGTATATCACACCTTTCAAGGGAATTCCAACAACCTTGATCATTGGTTTTCCCTCAATATATTTGATTAGGTCATGATTGTTTAAGGGTAGAGTGCAACCCTAGGTCATTTGTGGAAAGGAGAAACAAACTACTAGGGTCATTAATTCTCCTTGACCAAGTGCAGCCTAGGTTTCTCTTCTCAAGGGGGAAATATGTACTTAGCCACAAACATGATTTTTATGTTATGGACTCAAAAGTGGGATTCGTTGATATTTCTAATCTCTAGAGATCGATGTGAAACTATTCACTTGTGAGGGATGGCCTCCATCTATACAAGTTATTCAAGTACGATGATAACCCTTTGATGAGGCCGATGAGGTTACTACTGGACAATATCATCAACCACTGGGATAGAGATGTGTTGTGTTCATCATACAGGATGAGCGGATATATATCACCCTCCATGATGCGTTTTTAATTATAGTGATCCCTATGTTAGGATTCATATGTAGCACACATGCAACAAAACTAAAGGATGTATACATGGAGGATGTACTGGAATGACACTATGGGGAGGATGCACAACTACATGGGCCCTATATATTATTGTTTGATATTTTTATCCTGAATATATGGGACATTACAACTATAATCATGCTAATGCTATGGCTGAGTGGGATTCACATGATATATGAAGGATAGATAATGGTGGTAGAACATGTACTTGGGGGGATCTACTTTGGTTGGATCATATATTTTGAAAGTAGTTCGATGTTATCTAAACCATTTAAGCATCATATGAACCAATGTAGTTGACATGGATATTAATTTGGATTTCATACCTTTATATATTTCTAATTATTTGAGAGGATTTTGACATAATTCCTCCACTTCACATTCCAAGATAGCAGTATCATGAATCCATCATTTTGGTTTTTGGGTGAGATGATTGTATGGGGTGGAGGTGAATCTATGGGAAATATACTTAGACAAATATTCATCACATAGTGGAACTATCTCCTCATGGTTATGTGATCATGGTACTAATTACTCACCATATATTTATGTGTGTGTGTTGTAAAGGAAAGTGTCCTATGGCTAGGGTTTAAGAGGCCATCAACGTACTGGGGTTGAAAGAGAGATGCACAATATTCAGCAAGTATATAACAGCAAGTTTCAGAAATGAGAAAGGTCCATACCTAATAAACCAAAGGCTGGTCCAAGCTTTCTCTTCAATCCTCTTCTTGCTCCTCTCGCTCCAAGAGACCTGCAAAAAAAATTATACCTTCCTCAAACCATTATGACCACATATAAGACAATGATAATAAAATAAACATGAACAAATGATCTGAATAACATCATCATATGATCAGAAACAGAGATTCAATCACACATTGAACAATGATTTGGGAAGAAGAAGGACATCACATCTTTATTAATCTTGAAAACAAGTACAAGTATACCTTCTCTTCAAGTTTGGCACCTCACGAAACCTTGATCTGGTTCTGCTGCTTCTCTTCTCCAAAGAACTCAGCCTCCAAGCTCTGCAACACAAGGGGAAGACCTCCAAGGCAAAGGTGTGGGCAAAGAGAGTCTCGATTCCTCCAGCATAACAATGTAGAAATTCAAGTCCCCTTTCATGGACCTCCCTACCTCTATTTATATGATGAAGAGGAGTTAGGGGTGAAGCCAAAGTGGTTACAACTGAAGGAGTCAGTTGTATAACTACCCAAACTAACTCAAAAGGCATGTTTTTATGTTTTAATGTTAAGAAACAGATGCGCGACTATGAAGGAGAGAAACCCGCGCATGATACACGAGTTTTCACAAATGCATGCGCAACATGCAAAACACAAGAGTCGTGAGTGATGCACGAGTTGCACATAAGGAGAGTCGCGCATACACAAAAAAACACATTTTTACGGTATTTCTGGGCATTTTCAGACTTTGGTGTCTTCTGGAAAGTTTTAGCTAACGGAAATATATTTCCAATGGTGTAGAAATGGGGTCAAATGGAGTTACAAAACTCAAGATATGGGTCCTCCAAGATATATGGTTTTTCAGTGACTTTCATGAAGTGCCGACATGCAACGAAATCATGGGAAAGTGGTCACAGGAAGAGATGTGTCATTTTGGGCTATAACAGATGCCCCCTAATGTGTGAGGTTAGAGGGGAAGACGATAGCTGAAATACATTATAAAGGAAATAGCTGAGTATGGAGAGAGCAGAGAATCCAAGATCGAAAGTCTTGAGTGAAGGTACCTGTAAGAGAGATAAATGTCAGAAAAACTCATCTCTGGAACATACACGTTCATATACAAAACATCGCCATAAAGATACAGGCGGATCCAACATATGTATAACTGATGAAACTATCATGGTCGCTCAATATGAAAAAAGGCGCCATATCAAATCTAAAGGAGCCATGGCCACAAATGAACAAGGTGGATCCATGCTCAACAATCGATCATAGCCACAAAAATACAAGGTGGATCTATGTCTCAGCAAAATGTCATATAAAGATAACAAGGTCTTTCGCAACTTGGGTAATAGCGAAAAGATGACAATGCTACTGTCGGCCCCAAGGTCTTCAATCCAAACCGCCCAAAAAATGTACGAATCCTAACCATGCGAATAAAGGAGTTGAAGTCGAACATGGAGGAAGTCGTTTGATTATCGGTCAATAATGAAAACCGTTAACAAATGCGAGGGAAACCACCATTAATGAAAATGGTCCCCAAGGTACCTAGTACATTCTAACAAGTGTGATTACAAGGACTTGAAGTCGAACACTTGAAGAATCCATCGAGTAGGAGACATTAAGGTATCCCCACTACCCAATAGCGAGGGAAATTGCCATTGAGGACAACAATTCCCAAGGTACTGCCATAAAAATCTAAATCTCGTCCCCAGAGCAAGATGTGTTGTAGTCGATAGGAAGAGATCCATTGGAAGGAAGGCATTAAGGCATCCTTCATCATCCAACACGAGGTAGCTCAAAGACTAATTGGATCTGGAATTCGTATTGAATTTCACAAAAAGGACCACTGAAGACATGATGTAATGAACTGATACTAGGGAATGGCCGACACAAAAGGTCAAGGCAACTGCAGAATGGCTGAGAAAGGTTTAATCCTTGAACATTGAGCACGACACAAAAGTGACTTAGGCAGCTTTTGACACAAAATAGGACCAACAAAACAAATCTACAATGTAGGAGACATTGACAGATTCCCCAGATAATTGGAAAAAAGACCAACTGGAGGAGTAAGAAAACTCTGAATCGGGATAAGGTCAAAATACTAGGACCCAACTGTTGATAGACTCAAAACTGGTGCTTTGTTCAAGGAAACAAGACTTGCTGCCATGATGTAAAAAGACATGGAAATAAACCTTCCCCTTCCCTTCTTTCTTGTAAAGGTTTAACGAGTCCAAGAAAGCAAAATCGGGACCATCTTCATTTTTGACAAGCTCGAAGAAAAGAAAGAAGAATGCTTGATAAGGCACTAATTCGTGGATTTTACTAGCCCAAACTAGTACATGCGTGACGGTGTTTTCATAGTTTAGAGAGTCTAAAAACTCCAAAGAAGACTCCAGGGGGGTCCTTTTTCGTACAATTTAGTCTCTTGAGGCCGAAAAAGTATAAAACAAACAACAGAAGAACTCTCTTAACTTCTGAAGAAGAAAAGGCGCACCTTTTTCGTAATTAGTCAGGAAGGTCCAAAAAAGGTTAAATTACCACCTACCCAACGCTCCTTCTAAAGCAGCATATACAGCCTGAGTTTTACGAGTGTGAAGGAAGGCAAGATCACTCGGAAAGATCCATTTGATTAGGAGAAATGGAGCTTACAAAAATAAACTCGATGCTTTGTTCTTTAGGGTTTAACGAGCATGACAAAGACATAAAGTACACTCAGAATCTTTTTCATGTTTTGGTCCAGAGCATGAAAAAGAGAAAACTAAGCTCATACCGGGGGTTCCTTTTCCGTAATTTTAGTCCCTCAGGTCCGGAAAAGAGATAAAACTATGCCTGAGAATACTCTTCTCAATTCCGAAGAAAGGAGAGTGATCCTTTCTCGTATTAATCCACATGGTCCGAGAAAGAGATAACCTACCACCAATGTGGATGCCCATTCACATATTCTTAACGAGCCTGAATGGACAAGTTTACTCGGCAGTCAAGTCTATTTTGAGGAGTCAAACTTGGGCCTAAAGAAACTCATAATATTTCCCATGAAGTTTTAACGAGTCCGGAAAATTCAACTCGCGGCCTCCTTACTGTTTTTAACGAGCTCGAAGGAGAGCAGAAAGAATGCTCTAAATGCGAGGAGACGAGTGTCATAAACAGGCGGAACTAGTTCCAAGCACAAGGAACAAACCTATGCATAATGTGAGGAAAGTGAGCAAGATAAAGACACTCGGGGAACATCTCCTTGGGGTAAAGGGTGTCAAGTTGCAAAGGCAAAATGATACAAGGCTTAGCGGCAATGAGAACAAAGATGAGGGCTTATACAACGAGCTAAAAGTGTGGAAGTCAGCATCAGGCTCAAAAGCGTGAGCAGGGCACATGCAAATGCAATTACAGCTTGAACAACCAGGTGAGGCCCATAAACAGTTGTGAATCCAACTAATAATCATGTCTCCAAGAAACAACAACATCGGAAGAAACGATCTGATGCGGGTCACTTTGGCAGAAACACTTGTGACTTTGCTATCTTCTACAAAAGGAAAAGTCAAGGAAGAATCAACCGAAGAAGATTCTATAGGACTAAGGCTCGATGGTTTATAATCAATAAGATCAACCTCAGAAGAGAAGCGAAAATCAACAAGGGAGATAGAGTTTGCAGGAACAAACTCAATATCACAGGAGCTGAGAAATTCATAAGGAAAAAATCAACTCATCAGGATCACTGACTTGCTTTTCAAATGAAGAATCAAAAGACTCAACAAAAACCAACATAAAAAAAAGGAAGGCTTACTAAGCAAATCAGGGTTAGACTTAATCACAACTGAAAAAGAAGGTCAGACTGTATCAAAGACTCTAGGAAGACTTCATCCGGAAGGAGGAAATCATCCGAGATAGGACACATATATGAACTTTCAAATGGATGGGCAGAATGGAGAGAAGGCTCTACAATCTGTATAGGATGACTCACCCGATCAACTACTGGGACCAAGTCCCGAGAAGGTAAGCATGAAAACAGAGGCTGCCTCTCAGTAGCAATTGAACACAAATGACAAGAAGCCACATAGTTCACCTGTGGTGGGGTGGTGTCTACAGAAACACTGGGAATCAACAAAGGAAAGGCTTGGTCTCTAGTTGGGTCAGGAGACAGATCAAGAAAATCCAACTGATCAATAGTGACAATTTCTTCACCATGATTAAAGTACATCACACAAAAGAATGTTGACACCATAGCTTGCATGGCATAGACATAATCATGCCCAAGGAGCATATTAAAGTCCAAAGGGTCTTCTATCACCATGAAGTCAACTAAGACGGTCTTCCCACCCAAAGTAACAGGTGTTTGAGGAAGAATTCCCAAGGCTAGACAAGTTCTTCTATCAAATGCCAGTAACTGACTAGCAGTCGACACAAGGCTGGGAGATCCCATACCTTGCCAAGCACAAGCAGACAAAATACTAACTGAGGCTCCTTCATCAACAATGCAACGAGCAGTTGTATAGGGTTCAACTTTGACCTTTATCTTGAAAGGTGCATGGGAAGGAAGGCGTGGCTCAACTAGGCTATTGCAATCAAAGGAATCAATCCGAGAGCTTGGTGGGGGTTGATCCGAAACAAGTTCAGTGCCCCCTTGTTCAGTAATATCTGAACTGGCAGTGAAGAAAATGTGACTAGTAGACACTTCACTCTCCAAAGGAAGAGTGGGATTGATCGATAATGGAATCGATTCAACCACTTCATGAAAGTCACTCTCCAAAGGGAGAGTGGGATTGACCAAAGATGGCATTAGTTCAATCACATGAGGAGCACTCTCCGAAAGAAGAGTGGGATCAACCAAATCTGAGATTTGTTCGACCACTTGATCAACCAAAGGTTGAGTAGGATGTTGAGAAACTATAGGGTGTTCAGAAGAACGAAATCCATGAGTCTTGGACCACACTCTTCGCACCTCTGGGATAGCAGGGAACAGATGAGTAAGGTGATCTCCCTTGCATAGCACACAAGGGAACTTAAGATGATGCTTCAAACAACCAGTTTTCTCAACTGAGTCAACATGAATAGCAGTGGATGACTGTTTTCTCTCAACATGACCTGCAGAGGATGAGAGTTTTCCCCCAGCGTGAACAACAGAGGCTGGGTGACTGGGTCCAACCTCACTAAGAGAGGTTGGTTGTTGAGAGACTCCATAATGTTCAAAAACGGGATGACCATGAATCCAAACTCTTCGCACCTCCTCAATAGAAGGGCATTTATATGTAAGGTGGTCTCCCTCACAAAGCTTACAAGGAAACTTGAGCTTGTGTTTTGAATGGGTAGACTTGTCAACAGTGTCAACATGACTCGCAGTGGTTGACGGGTTGTCCTCAGCTTGAAACACAGAGGCTGAAAGACTTCCCCCAGCATGCCTGGCAGAGGCTGAGAGACTAGGTCCAACTTGACTTGCAGAGGTAGGATGGGCACCATCAACATGAACAACAGAGGTTGAATGGTTAGGATCAACATGCTTTGCAGCAGTTGAGTGTGTGCCCCCAGCTTGAGCAACAGAGGCTGGGTGAACGGATCCAACTTGAACAACAGAGGTTGGATGGGGAGTTTCAACTTGAAAACCAGAGGTTGAACGAGTGCACTCAACGTGAACAACAGAGGCTGAGTGACAGGATCCGACATGACCTGGAAAGGTTGGAAGGATCCCACCAGCGTGAACACTAGAGGCTGGATGGAAGGATCCAACTTGAACAACAGAGGTTGGATGGGAAGGTTCAACTTGAAAACCAGTGGTTGAATGGATGCACTCAGCTTGAACACCAGAGGTTGAGTGACAGGATCCGACATGACCTAAAAAGGTTGGAAGGATCCCACCAGCTTGATCACCAGGGGCTGGATGGATAGCTCCAACATGAACAACAGAGGTTGGATAGGATGGTTCAACTTGAAAACCAGAGGTTGAACAGCTGCACTCAACGTGAAAACCAGAGGTTTTGTGACTAGATCCAACATGACCTGCAGAGGTTGGATGGGTGCCCCCAGCCTGAACAACCGAGGCTGGGTGGTGAGGTTCAACTTGACTTGTAGAGGTTGAATGGGTGCCCCCTTGTTTATGTGATTTCTTCCTATTCCTCCTTCTTTTACTCCTTTTAGACTACCGGTTACTAGTATCAGTACTTTCACCGCATGAGGTAGAAGGAGGAGGAGAACTAACTACAGGTGAAGGGGAGACAGTGTTTTGATGCCCTTGATATAAGGCGCTTACTTGAGAAGCATCAGGAGCATTCAGGATAGTTGGAGTGGAAAACAACCACACTGGTAGCCCTATGGTGAATCCCGGAAGATTCAAGGTGGCCATCAAGGGAACACCAACATTCCCTGTGAAAGGAATATGACAAGGAGTTCCCATTGAAGGGATCTCTTGGTTGGTGTTCAAAGGGGTGTTAGCCATAATTTCAAAACAAGAGACAAATTCTGAGGTTGATGATCAACCAAAATTACAAAGCAGACACCTAAAGGACCACTAAGTAAAGACAAACCACACAGCACTCACTAAAAAGATCCTAGAGTCTCAAGCAATCTAAACAGGCTATAAAGATATACCTTCCAGAAGAAGGCTGATGAACAGTTACTTGGCATCCTTGAGGGGTTCTCAGGCACAAGCGGAGGAATCAACCACCACCCTCCTGCACTTTCCACAAGGGTTACCTTCCAAGTCCGTCCGAGGTGAACCAGAAATAACCTTCCGGTTTACCTATGTATGAGCCCTAAAAGACAAGAGACTAAAGGCTACCTTGATAGTACCTACTGTCTGGGGGGACAGTCGCAAGCTGAACTCGTACGCATGGGCAGGGTAGGTGAGCCCGAAATTCTGCCTAGACAGAATCCCCAGATGCACAAAAGTCCTGGGTTACGTTTTGACAAGGATTCGGGGGGTTATCCCCTCTGTCCAAGCCTCCACGCGGCCTCGTGCTTAACTCCCGTTTGAGAGGAGCTTCCCAGATACAGTGGTAGAACCAAGGATTTACCTAGTGAAAGGTCCACTATGTCTGATTTTTATAACTTGTGGGAAGTTTACACTTCCTAGCCCACAAGTCTAGCCTAAGCTAGTAGGTGTATGACCCTATAAAATAAACCTTACTAGTAATTTTTAAAATTATGTCGTTTATTTTATGGGCTGTTTTTACTCAAAGGGTAAATGGCATGAAACTAATGCAGTGTTTTGACTCAAGAAATTAAAACAAAGTGACTAAGCAAAGAGAAATGAGATGCAAAGAAGCCAATAGTTATTCTCTTTATATTTTCAAATAACTTGAAAGCCAAAAAAGATCAAATCTTTTTATATTTTTAAAATTTTTCAAAAACAATGCTATGCTATGCAATCTAGACTAACAGCCTAATCTATATGCACATAAAGCAACCATATGTTTTTGTATTTTTCTTTTATAAATGCAAAAGAAAAATCAGCCTATCTACTTATGCAAACAAGTACTGAAAGCAAAGAAAATAGACAACTACTTTATACCCCGAAAACAAACCCTAGGTTTCCCTAAAGTTGAATATAAACCTCTTTTAAAAGGAAAGCTTACAAAAGTAAACAAGCCAACACTTTGGAATGAAAAGACTGAGCATAAATACTGACATAAACAAAGTTCAAGAAGTCCCAAGTGTCAATATAAACCTACAAACAAAGGCTGCTCAGTACCTTGTCCAACAAGGTCAAACCAAAGAAAGAAGTAGGGGGAAAAGCAAGAAATAAAAGTTCTTTTTTAATTTTCTTTTATAAGTGCAAAAGAAAAACTACCTACAAAGAAAAACCATGCAGATAAAAAGAACAAAGCAAAAGGAACTTTGCTATGCAACCACCCAACAAACTCTAGAAACAACTAAAGTCAGCATAAACCCTACTTGGAAGAAAGGCTTGTATGAGAGACAAGACAACTATTTTGGCGAGGTGAAGTAGACCAACCAAAGAAGGAGGAAAACAACATCCACAAGCTTCTAAAATCAAACAAAGGCCACTAATAGAGGATGATCAGAAACAAAAGGCCAAAAAGCAAACCAAGCAAAGGAGACAGGCGAAAGAGCAAAGAGTAAATCCTAATGCTATAAAGGGGCTTACCAAATAGATAAAGAACAACAAAAAGAATGACACAAACTCCCTGGATTCATGCACCCACAGAAGACCTTAATAGACCCACCATGCACCTGAAATGCACTGTGCTTTGAGTAAACTTGGATCTAATAAAGCAAACAAGCAAGAACTACTCCAAGCAAAAAGACTCAAAGGATTTTGAAAAAGCAGGTAGGGTGATCACCAAAAGTCTTCAGACAAGCTACACAACATTCATAAAGAGACACCACTCACAAACAGGGATTACCTGAAGAAGGGAACAAGAAAAACTTGACTTAAAAAATCCTAACTTCTAGGTATATACGCAACTGTCTATAAGGGCAGGTCGCGAATGATACGCGACTGTTCAGTAGAACAAACCGCGCATGCAAACTTGCATTCGCGACTATTCAAAAGAGCAAGTCGCGAATGGGGAGGAAAATCTTAAAAAAGATCAACAAACTGCCTTAGGAAGGCAGGGAAGGTTTGCTATCAGACTTATAAAATGTTCCTAAGTGGCAAGAAGGACCTGAAACAATGCAAAAGCTGAAAGAAATAAAGAGAAAAACCCCAAACAGACAAGGCTAGTCCCCAGCGGAGTCACCAGTTCTGTTGTAAAGGAAAGTGTCCTATGGCTAGGGTTTAAGAGGCCATCAACGTACTGGGGTTGAAAGAGAGATGCACAATGTTCAGCAAGTATATAATAGCAAGTTTCAGAGACGAGAAAGGTCCATACCTGATAAACCGAAGGCTGGTCCAAGCTTTCTCTTCAATCCTCTTCTTGCTCCTCTCGCTCCAAGAGACCTGCAAAACAAATTATACCTTCCTCAAACCATTATGACAACATATAAGACAATGATAATCAAATAAACATGAACAAATGATCTGAATAACATCATCATATGATCAGAAACAGAGATTCAATCACACATTGAACAATGATTTGGGAAGAAGAAGGACATCACATCTTTATTAATCTTGAAAACAAGTACAAGTATACCTTCTCTTCAAGTTTGGCACCTCACGAAACCTTGATCTGGTTCTGCTGCTTCTCTTTTCCAAAGAACTCAGCCTCCAAGCTCTGCAACACAAGGGCAAGACCTCCAGGGCAAAGGTGTGGGAAAAGAGAGTCTCGATTCCTCCAGCATAACAATGCAGAAATTCAAGTCCCCTTTCGTGGACCTCCCTACCTCTATTTATATGATGAAGAAGAGTTAGGGGCGAAGCCAAAGTGGTTACAACTGAAGGAGTCAGTTGTATAACTACCCAAACTAACTCAAAAGGCATGTTTTTATGTTTTAATGTTAAGAAACAGATGCGCGACTATGAAGGAGAGCAACCCGCGCATGATACGCAAGTTTGCACAAATGCATGTGCGACTTGCAAAACACAAGAGTCGCGAGTGATGTGCGAGTTGCACATAAGGAGAGTCACGCATACACAAAAAACGAATTTTCAAGGTATTTTTGGGCATTTTCAGACTTTGTTGTCTTCTGGAAAGTTTTAGATAATGGAAATACCTTTCCAACGGTGCAGAAATGAGGTCAAACGGAGTTACAAAACTCAAGATATGGGTCCTCCAAGATAGGTATTTTTTCAGTGACTTTCATGAAGTGCCGACATGCGACGAAATCATGGGAAAGTGGTCACAGGCAGAGATGTGTCATTTTGGGCTATAACAGTGTGTGTGTGTGTGTGTGAAACTATGTTATTAGTTTCCCCAACTGGATTTTAGATTCAACACATTGGAGATGAGAGAGTAAACGTTTCCACATGGGAACAATATCAACGACAGGGTGTCGAGGTGATCTTATAAAGGATACATTGAGACATAAATCCTTTACTAGAGGTATTTGTATATGATGAATAGTATAATTTGGATGACAAGTTGATCACGATATGCTACTAGGATAGAGTGGTGCACAACCATGTATCACATAACTATGGCATAGGGAATCCACAATATAATGAGGGGGAATGTCCTCTGCATCAGAGATGATAGTGATGATGAGTAGGAGTTAGGGGACTCTAGTAACTATTTTAATGATGATTAGGTAGTGTTATATGACTTTCCCATTTCTATCAACATGGGAATGTTTACTCATGTATCACATATTTCCCTAACCTAATAAGGATCACAAATGAAAACACTTGTATTCTAGACATATGCTTATATATTTACAATTGCACATGGATGCAAATTTTAATTACATGAGCCTTACATTATGGCGATGTGAAGAGATGCAAAGAGTGCTTGACTATGTACATGTGATGCACTATGGGATTGATTGATGGAATCCACATGCATGGTTTATTTAATTATTATTGATTATCAATATGCCAATGTATATTTTGATTTTATTTATGATATGTGAAACTATTGATACTCCTGAGTATATGAATAAATGTAATGGATTCAAAATTTATAACAAATTGTATACAAAATTGTTACTTTACAAAGAGTCAAGGATCACATACTTGATAATAGTTATTCAACTATGTGACAAGAAGTTGGGAAACAAGGAAAACATGAAAGTGACAAATGTTTGTATGAAGAGCATTGGAAAATGGGACAATCACAAGATTGTATTCTTCATGATTGTTGGTGGCCACACCAATATTATGCTACTAACATGGATAATGACATTTAACAGGAAATAAAAGTCCAAGATGGCTGAGGTGAGATTCTAGGGGTAATTACTTGTTCTGTTGGTGTAATTAATGTTAGATAAATAATATGCCTTAGTACTATGATATTATACCTTAGGAACATTTCATTTTCTTCCATGCATTATTCTATGCTGTATACTTAGGAATATTGATCATTTACTGATAGTTGAAGTGCTCTTGGTTGATCATTTTGACAGTTGGGGTGCTCCCAGTTGATCATTTTGACTGGAAGTTATCCTCATTAACGACAAATCATCCTTGATGCTCTCCCCCATCTCTATATTTAGGGAATTTGTTTGACTTTAGGCAGTAGTGCATGTTTATGGTGGTCTTTTTCCTTCCTTGGGAATTTATGTCCTCCTAGAGCCACTCCCACTCACGCATGTGCTCACCCATGCCTATAATTCTTCCATTTATGTATCAGAAAGCCTCACCCATGTTCACACTTGTATTTGTGAAGGTTTTGAATGGTTAGGAAGTTGATTGGTCCACCTAGGGTGTTTGAGGGTCAACTCATGGTTTGACACTTGTATGCTTCCAGACGGCCTCTAAGGCCTCATGATTTTTCCCTATTGTAATATATATCTGATCTTGGCATAGTTACATGTTAGAAATTCATAATAATATCTGTTATTGACTTCATTTGTGTATGTTATTTTCACTCTTTCTACTAGACCCTACTGTGAATCAATTATATCAACCATGTTAGAAGGAAAGTTTAAAATCCATCTGATATGATTAAAAACAAAAACAAAAGGCTCACTACAGAGGAAAATAAAACAAGACTAATACACAAGAAAAAATGTTGGGTTTGTCTCATGTATAGTTTTTTTTGAGGTATAACCCATTTGAGGGTAATTGAAAAGCTGATCATCTAGATTGGAAAGGAGTTATGTCACCTCACCTAGGAAATATTTATGATGAAGGGTCCATACCATCACAACTAAAAATCCCCTCAATGAAGTTTGTCATGAGATTGATCATAAATAAGAATAACATCACCTTCACAGAATATGCATGGGTGGACATGGTTGTTGTAATGATATTTTGACAATTGGTTAGAAGCTTCAATGTTTTTGAGGGCCACATGATGATCCTTGTCAACTTTTTCCAAAGTTATCAAGTATTGTTACATACTAGAGGTCTCTATAAAAAATAATGCAAGGTGCAAAGACAGGATTTGACACTTAATAGGTAGGACAAACTACACTCTATGAACAAGACACAATAGAGTAAAACTAGTGGTTGTTTTGGTGGATTTATAGTACTCTCATATGGAAGGAAAGATCATATGATGCTAGTTGAACTTGGGCATTTCCACTATTTGTTGGATCATGGTTAAAAGGGCCTTGTTGATGGCCTCAACTTGGTCGTTCATTGAGGGTAATGAAAATAGGAAAATTGGTGATGAAATTCATACTGGTGTGCTTACTATTCCCAAAAGTTATCTTTGAAATATTTACCATGATCAAATACTAGGTAGTGGGGGACACCAAATTGACAAATATCATGGTTAAAAAATAAAATTACCACTACTATAGTGGTTCTATTTTTGGTCAATGTGGATTCCACCCATTTACTGAAATAGTCGACCACCACATTGATGTGTTTATGGCCATCGATTGACATAGTTTTTTCATTCCATGAACTAGATGGCCCATTTATAGAATGGACCAATGGTGATAAATAGGTGCAATAGAAAAGGAGGGTGTGTATCCTTTGGAGAAAATATTTGATAGTTGTAGCAATGTTTGACTACCTTAATGCATTCTAAAAATATGTTTGTATAGAAATAACTACTACGGACGATATTTTGAGCAATGGACATACCCAAAAGATGACTTCACAAGATCATATCAACACCACATTGGTATAGAACATCACAATGAGTAGGTATCAAGGGGATTTGTTATAAATACAGCAATGTCCATTGCAATTGAGGTGAGAACCATATTTCTGAGTGCATAAATAAACAAGGATGTACGGGTACCAAGGATAATATAAAGAAATGGTGAAGAAATCTTCTTCCGAAAGATGGTCCCGGATATGGGATGAGAGGGTAATAGAGGGTAGGTTTGTAATTAGTTATTCCATTTGAAATGAATTTATATTCTTTGGGGTCAAAAAATTGAGATGATACTCTTAAAGGATAATGATCCACTTAATGAACCTACTTTTAATGAGGCATCGGTTCAATAGATATGGCATATTGTTTGAGTTTCAGATGACTTTGGTTTTTCTTGATTAAAAAAAATGATATATACGGTTATATTTTCCTCGTGAGGATATGAGATAGAGGGAACATATAAATTCTTCATTGTATAGTATATGCCATCTTATTGATGGTCAATGTCCTCTTGAACGAGTACTTAGGAAACAACATAACGAGATGTTGAGATGTAAAGGGTGAAATACTTCATGAAATATAGAGTACACAAAAACCGATGAACGATTGTGGCATAACCTGAGATAAAACGGTGTAAGAATACTTTCCTTTCCTTGAAAAATTTTCAACTAGGAGAAGTTATCCAAGGGGGGAAAGTCAATAATGGATTGAACCTTTAAAGAATCAATGGTGATCCTTTTTTGTATACATTAAATCTTAACGATCTACCAACTAGAACAAAAAACACACACTTAAGTTTCTTCATGCATATGTTGTATTTGTGACACCTAAGGAAAACCTAATGGAGATCCTTAATATGTTGTGAGAGTTTCTAGGAACACATGAAAAGTTTTCCCATATATTCTAGGATGATGTGAACCATATGATGGAATTAATGGGACAGAACATGTTGAAAAGTGGATCCAATATTTTTTATTCTAAATGGCATGACTTGATAATCAAGTGTTCCACACGGTGTGGTGAAGGTGTTTTTGTATAGGTCTTGTTGGAGTATTTGGATCTAGTTATACCTTGAGAATCTATTCATGAAGAATATGAGCTTGCGTCTAGTGCATGAATCAATGATTTGGTTGATGAAGGGGTGGGGTAGTTGTATTTGGGACATGCTTTCAATAAGTTCATGGAAATCAATACAAACTCAATGGGTTATGTGTTTCTTATTGATTTCAATAAGGTTGGATGCTCAAGTGGTATATGTAGTCATATATATGAACTCTTCTTTGCACAACTTGTTGATATTGGATTTAATGGCTAAGGATTTGGAAGGATGTATGGGTCTCTATTTTTGGTGCACATGTTTGACATTGATTCGTGTATCAATTTGGTGTTCAACAATGGAAATGTAAATTCCTAGTATTTTGGAATAGGACAAAGTAAAAATGCCATGGAACTCTTGAAAAGGATCCTTATATGAAGAAACATCTTCAAGGGTACAAAAATCACCTAAAACAATGTTCTAGGTGACACCTAGTATGACCGAAAATTAGATGTAGATGGTAGGACATATTTTTTCTATATTACCTTCTTCAAAGGAATCTAGAGTGGAGAGCGGGTTTGTAAACCAATGAATATTGATCAAGGGAATAAATTATTTCAATTCAATGGAGAATTGATTTGAATATAGACTCAAAGGGGATGGTTCCTTATCAATTAAGTATGTACGATGATGCATATCATTCCATGGTTATTTATAGCTCGTAAGGGCCTCAAGAATTTCATTATTGCTTGAAAAGGATTGATCATATAGGTGAGATAAACTCAAATGCAACAATATATTTATAGAAGGTGAAGATAAGGAGGACACACTGAAGGATGAAACGTAATAGATGGAAATTTTATTCAAATATGAGGTGGTAGGGTGAGAATCATCCTTGATGGTGGTGACCTTCAATTCAATAAATTTGCAGTAAATATTAGCCAATGTAGACTCTAAATTTTAAGAGATCGGTGCAGTGGTGTAAATAGTGGCCATAAATGCCACATGTTGCATAGGGATGGTTGGTGTGCAATTCTTTGTTGCATTTGTTGGTAGTGTCAAGGGGAGTGATACGAAACACAAGGGTTTTCCCATCATTATTCTCCTCATGTATATGGATCCGAATGTGTATGATGGGAAAATCCATACATGATGGGTGCGTGACCTAGGATATTACAAACAATGATAGGAATAAAAACTCATGTTGGTGTACAAAGTGGGTGGCCTATGATCATATGGAGTATATTGTGGGGTGACATGATTTTTATTTCCCCTATATTTATTTTTTGAAGAAGGCTAAGTGGAAGAAGTGATTTCCTTCATAAGCATGAGAAGTGGGGCATTGGAAGTGAAAATTGGATAGGAAGGAGTTAATATAAGCTATGGTATGTGCGAGGAATTTGGTGTGGTGTTGAATCCTTGGATGTGTAGGTTGGTATAATGGGGTTCCTAGGCTCAAAATAGAGGATGAAAACCCAGCCAAAGGCTTCAGGTAATTCTACGCAAGTACTACCATATCCTAGAGCTATTTGGTTTTGTCAACACCCACAGATACTAAGGCCTCTGCTGGCACTTATGGTTCTATGATCCTAGGAGGATATCTTTTCCAATGAATGAAAAATGAATGGATAAGAAAGCGAAAGGAAAATTTACTCTAACTATGAAGGAAATGTAAACTAAGTCTATACTAATTTGAGAAAGGTGGCTTTTTTGTTCACAAATTAAGCTGAGATCTAAGATAGATAAGCATTTAATAAAACTAACATAAATTTAAACAAGATCATTTACTTATGAATTCAACTCACAGTCAACCAATAAAATTTGATTAACAACAACTTAAAATTAACACATTCAAGGTCAACCTATAGATAGTATGTTAATTGAAAAATCAACATATATATTCAAACTTACTGTAAGATCATTTGCAGAAATAGATAAATATTTTAATAGAATAAAATATTTTAAAGCCTTGTTAGTACATAAATCATTATCAAAGATAAATCAAGGCTATAAATGAATGTACTTATTGGTCACAGAAGATAAATAGTAATAGTGATTCATGTGAAATGGGAAAAATAATTATTTGTCCAAGAAACTCAATAAAATAAATGAAAAGAGAGATGTGAAATAATATCATCACTATATTAAATAAAGTTTGCAAAAAATTACAAAACCTCGGGAAAACAAATTATATCCAATCTCTAGTCCATATTTTTCCCTTCCCCAAAAAAGTCCCTAATACACGTGAAGTCTACCCCTTAAATACTTATTACAAAGAATAGATCCCCAACAAACTGGGATTGAAAAGATCCAAATAAAACTAATAACCATGGAAATCCCGCCATCTTTTCAAAATATCCAACAATTCTCCTTTGTTGGGATAGTTAGATGATTCGAACCTAAGTTGAGCATGACATTTATAATCCTCCATTTCATTTTTACCTAACTTGTGCCATATACGGATGTTATTGTGGATCTTTCCCTCAATAGAAAGAGGTTTTCTGATTAACTGATCCACATTTTCAATACTGACGTGGTCAAGTCCATGAATCTTCTCTTTAGCTCCATCATGTCTTCATTTAAGCTACTCGATCATCAATCTTGGAGGATAGGAATCCTCAATAAGATTCACTGTGGGAAATCCCAAAGCTTCCATTATGTTATCAACATCATACGACCTCCTTCCACACACATCTTGTGCCTTTTTTACATTTTCCTAAACCATCCCATTCATATTAAGCCAAGCACATAGTACAATTCTAACCTTATTTAATTGTAAACTAATGAGGATGGTGATGTTTTCTGATTTGTCTTGCATATATATTTTCCAATCCACAATGTTATCATAAGACTTGGAAGCTTGCTCTTTCTTTTCTACCTGATCCTCAAGGAAAACATACATATTAGTAAAAGCAATATGACTATCAAAAAATATCATCATAGTTCATAACAATTCACTTATCAATTCATAATGCTCCTGATTGATCTTGATATACAATTCCTTAAAATCCTGTTGTGTAAACCTAGAAAATGTAGAAGAAACAGCACTTGCAGTTGCATCTTCACATTTCTTTTCAAGTGAAGCTATCCTTTGTGTGATGGTAGTATTTGTAGTCTACTCATTTGCAATTTAGTCTAGAGGGAAGTATTCTTCACCTATAATTCATTGTACTTGTCTTCATATTTTTTCATAAGATCAATAACATAAGCTTCATGCCCCCTTTCTATATTTTCCAGGTCCTCCTTCAACTTGTTCATCTCTTCCCTTATTCTGTCAAATCCATGTTTATTATTTTCACAACATGAAATTTTTCACCTGTGAATGCTTCTAAAGCAACATCAATATCTGCTACATCTACTTGAGGATCGCTAGACTATTGATTCCAGACTATTTGGTTGGTGAGAGATGCCTCCATACCACCTTGATCTTTGCTTCTCTTTTTTTCCATTTTTAACCACTGCTTTATCAAACTTGATGTAATAATAGTCCCAGAGAGAGATTACAATATCCTCATTAAACTCACATGTTGACTCAGTAGCTATAGAAGTTCCAATCACCATGGAAACCAAAGAGGATATCTAAGTGATAGTGGGAGAAGGCATAGGAAAAGTAACATGGGTAGGAAGTAAAGGAAAATTAATGTTTGGAACAATAGTTGCTTCAGAAGTTGAAGAGAATATTGAGATGGTGGAAGTTTGAGAGGCTGGAACATGAATGCTAATAGCTAGAAGTGATGATGTAGGCACCAAGATATTTGATGTAGGAACCAATATCTTTTCAAGAACATACAATGATGATAAAATAAATGAATATATATATGCAGAGGAATATTAAAAATTAGGGACTTGTCAGTAGTAGATTGTAGAATAGGGGGTTGAACTGAGATAGGCATGATAGGGGCAGATGTGGAGGTCAAAGTATGGTAAAGTTGAGATAGTGAGGGTGATAGGGTTGATCCAACAGGAAAAGTAGATAAAGTTTGGATGGATGAAAGGATTAATGTTGAAGATGAGGAATTATACATAGAAGTGAATTGTGAAATGATGGGAATAGGGATGGAATTTTTCTTACCATTACCATTAATCAGATCCAAAAATGCTTGAAAATGGTCATCCACTTCTTCAATGATAGGAATGGGAGGATGTTCTTCTTCTTCAACATCAGAATTGGTTAATTATATAGTAGGAGATAGAGATGAATAAACTTGAATATTTTGTGTTTTAAATGGCTTATCCTCAACCATCATTTGATCATCAACTGCTTGAGTGAATACAGTAGTTACCTAAACTTCAGCAACAGACTGAGTAGTTACAACTACCTAAGTGTCCAATACACAAGTTATCATTATTAATTTATGTTTTGACTACTAGGAAGTATGCATCAAGGCCTTCAGTGGATAAACAACAGTTGCCTATGGAATATCTTCCATAGGAATTTCTCCTTCATCCCCAGCTGAGCCAGTTGCTACTAATAGAACTTTTTTTGCTTGGGCTTCCTTCTCTTCCCTGTCCTTTCTTAAGTTTTCCAAAAGGTCTAATTCCCTTACTTTGAAGATCTGAATCTTGTCTCTGAGTTCCTTCTAATGTTGTACGATGTGACTCTACTCTTCCTTACTTTTGGCCCTGGAAAAATACTCAGAAAAGGTATATACCCCCTGGTAGATAGAGTCATCAGGGATATCTCCATGATCGTTACCACACCTGACATGGTTCTTCTTGAAATGAGCATCAAGAAATATTTTGGTGTCATGTTTTCTCTTGCTAGAAAAACCAATATTCAATGAAACTATATGATCGCTTAGTTCTGCAGCATAGGTTAAAGTTGGGATGACCAATGATCCAAGGTTCAAAGGAAATTTAGGCCAACCTTTTCTTTTGGATCCAATAAGTTTCTTGTAAACCCCTTCAGTAACAGTCTAGAAAGATACCTCCTTAATGACCAACATGATAGGGACAAATTTGGGCAACATGTGGACAGTATCATTGCCCCAAATCCCAAAATATGAAAAAGATTCACCAACATACTAGTCACCCATTGTAGCAATTAAGGTCTTGGATTTAGCTGAAAAGGAGGGAGCTTCCCTTTTTAATACTAAAAAATAAATGTGACCAAGGAAGTTTTCACAAATATCATCGATCCTGGCTGCATAATTAGTATTCCACAATTATGAATCATAAATAGGCACTGGAGGGGCTGGTAAAGTCCAATTCCATCCCAAATTGGGGTAGTGGAACTCAGTGCAGAATACGTCAATGACAAAGGCTAAAAATAAGAAATTGGGTTTCTTCCCAGAAGTAGCCTTTTGGTAATCCTAGATAACCATTTTAAGCTCCAGAGACAAGACAAAATCCCACTAGAAATATTAACTAGTAGTTAGGATGTGATGATCTATCGGATCCCATTTGGATTTGAAAATGTTGATGTAATTGTAACTTCATAATGTATTCATCCATATTTCTTATGTATTGTAACCCAATGTTTATTTCGAGATGTATTGTAATGCATTTGAGTCATGTCATACCCCGATGTTTATTCCAGGAAGTTTCTATAATGAGAAATTCATGTCAAGTCATTGTGGGTAACCCTCCTATTGGTCAAGGGTTAAAGTCCCCACAGTTGTGGGGCCCTTGGGTTATTCGACTATCCTAGTGAAGTTGACTCTAGGTGAGTAATTGTAAGCCAAGGAAATAGTCCCCACCATTGTTTTACCCTCTTATTGGTCGGAGGAGGCAAAGTCCCCATAAGTGGTGGGGAACTAGGGTTATTAGACACTACTAGAGTTGTCAGCTCTAGTAAGTAATTCTTAAGTGAGGCCAACATGTTGGAGTGGGTTCCAAGTAAACATAAGAATATAAATAAAGAGTGAGAGCCTCTCAATTTATCATACTCATACACACACACTCACTCATTGGGGCACATGAGTGAGAGAGGAGAAGCTCTCTCAGTGTGAGAGAGAGAGACTGCTGCTGTCGGGAGATCATCTTACGGTTTTTCGGTTTTACCTTTTCTGATGATTTTATCTCTGAGGAAGTTGTAGGGTTTTCTCCTTAATGATTCCCCTGGGGAAAATTCTTTGTGTCTCTTTTCTCTTCTGTTGTGCTTGTGTTTTATTGCTGTGCATGTTATTCTCTCTGTTGAATATCCTAAGTTCATAATGGTAGCTTGAATGATAAAAATATAACATGGTATTAGATCTAACCTGAGAAGAAGACATTTTGTAGCTGTGGAATCTAGGGATTCTTAATTTTTGCATCTCTCTTGATAATCCATCAGCAAAATTATGGTAGGATGACTATCCATTGAAGGGCACATCTTTCTGTCGAAGCAGAATTCAATTTCGAGCATTTTCAGTTTTCTATGTAGAAATTAGGGCTTTCTACAGAAGAGGATTTTTTTAGTGAGCCCAGAATAATATTTTTATCCTCATCAAAATAAAAGTTTAAAGACCTAGATCAAGAAATTTGGTTGGGTGAAACTCCAGGAAAGTCAAACCCTAGTTTGACCCCAAGCTAGAAAAACCCTAAATACTAAAACTGCTAAGTTTTGGTACATTCGCTATATTCTGAGATGGGAAAAGGATCAGGGGCTGAATATAAAATCATGATGTACACTAGACCTAAAACTAAAACTCCGATTCACTATATTCAGAGAGATATGATCCCTCCAAGTTAGGGTTCCAATCTCTTCCAAAATTCATCACTAAACAGGACACCTGGGGAGAATTGCTATATCTTAGGATAGACAGGTACAAATGGAATTTTTGAAGATGTACCAGAAAGGACACGGACTTTAATTTTGGTAGTCCGAATTTCAGGCTTAGAAGATGAATCGGTGACACATGGCAGTCCGCATAACTTACTTGTTCTGAACATTCCTGTAACAGGTCGCCTTGGGAAAAGGATCATAAATCCCAATTGGTGAAACCAATTCTAATGAAAACTTTGGTGTTGGACCAGACACATGTGATTTTACCACCATGAGAAATTTTATACATAGAGGAGTAGTGATGTTGGATATATCACAGAAATAGTGACAGGCATTTCTGTAGAAGAAATTGGAAAACTAGGGCTTCCTGTTTCGGGAGCTTCCCTCCACTATTTTCAGAAAAGGAGTACATTGGATAGATCCATTTGAAGAAATATATATTTCTATCTACTCAAATCTGAAATATTTCAATTTTTGAAAATTAGGGTTTCCCTGACAAACCCTAGATCAGCCAGCTCCTGAACCAGGATGAACACCTCAAATTGGTAAGATCTATTCTTCTACTATTTTCATTTGAGGTTCTCATTTCAAAGTGATCTTTCACATCAGCCTGATAATAAGCTTGGTGAAGTTGACAACTTCCAAGCATGGAAGTATATGATCTCTCTTAATAAAATGAATTGGACACCTACATGATTAGAGAGGTTCCAGTTCCATAGGGTGATGAGGCTAGAAGCCTTAAACAAGAAGAACTTGGTCAAGGCCAAGAAGATCATGGTTGATTCAGTCATGAATCAACTTGTACCACAAGTGTCCTCCCTAAGGACACTAATGATGTTTGATTCCTTGACCAAGATATCTGAAGGGAAGAACATAAATCGGAATATGAACTTAAGAAACTAGTTGAAGAATGTGAAGAATCAGAATGCAGAGACCATGCAGTCATTCTTCACAAGGGTCTCTCAAATCAAAGAACAACTTGAAGCCGTAAAATAAGAAGTGGATAATACAACAGTGGTGATAGCCACCTTGAATGGCCTCCCAAGATCATGGGATACATTCATTTGAGGAATGTGTGCCAGAAGGAAGTGATTACTTTCAGCAGACTCTGGGAAGAAGCTCGACTCATAAGAAGAGAAGAGAAGATGGGAGATCAAGCTCTCACCATCCAAAGAAGATCCCTCAAGTAATGAGGAATATGAAGAACTCAACTCTTGAATAACCTCTTATCCATCTTAGCTTTTGGATAAGAAACGATGCTATTATGAATGAAGAATATGATTAAGCTGAAGGCTCAAGAAGGAGTCTACCCATGAAACAAATAAAGATAATTATTCAATTTTCATTTCATGATATTGTTTTGTTATGCATTTGTTTATATTGAGTTGATGTATTATGCATGATTTTATGTTTTCATTAATGACAGTATACCACTAATATGCATGTGATGGGTAAGTAGCTCATGGTGCTATACAAACTCTCCATTGCTACTGATGTAGAATGAAACCTCTTTGCTGACATATTGGATTAGTGCACAATCTCAATGTTGTCCTAGTAGAGATGGAAGGAATCTAGAAAAGTTTGGTGAGATATGGATGAATGTTGTATTTGCTAAAGTAATTGCATGCTCATATATTTATGCATAAGAATTTTCCAGTATGAATATTCCTTATGAAATGTTTCTAACCATACAAATGCATTTGACTTGTAGGAAAGATTGCATACATAATCGCCTACAAGCAAAGAAGAATGAAGACTTGTTCCAAAGAACAAGTGACGACAGTTCAAAGATGAAAATAATATGACCAATAAAATGACATCATTGATGCATAATATTCCAAGAAGAAAGGGAATACCAGTTCAAGAAGAATGATGTCTAGGATGAAGTATCGATACATGAAGAGAATTTCATACTTCCATCATGCAATGGATGGAAACATCGTGGGATACAAGGCAAGATTCGTAGCATGAGGAATAGATTACGAAGAGACATTTGCAGCCACTAGAGATACACATGGCAGGAAGAATCATGTGTTCAAATGAATGAATGCCTTGTATGAGATCAGAAGACACCCATGAGATAACACATAGATGAGGAGCTTGATGAAGATATTAACCTTTGCTACAAGGTTGACAAGCTCACAGATGGGTGCAAGTAGAACTTTTGAAAAGGTTCAAGATAGAGGATCTTGGTATCCAGTGATCCTAGATGGATACATAGAATATCAGTAGAATAGGAAGCTACTTGTCACTCTAGTACAGAATGTTTCAGTGCATAGAGTACGAAAGACAGAGGGAGTGTGATGCTTCAGAGGGAGTGATTGTATAAGATCCTAGGGTTCGACATGATATGATAGGATGGACAGATTACTAATGACTCTAGGCTTGACTGAGAGTAAAGCATATTCCATCCTTTGCTTCAAGGTTAAAGGTGGAAGACCAGTGATGCTCCTATTATGTGTCAATGCACTACATTATAGGTATGGAGGTGTGGACAAGGGAAGTATGTATTAGAGATCCTGAATAGGTTTAGGATGATGGAATGCATGACCATACCTATGGCATCGAACCTAAAGCTATTGATTGATGTTTCATCAGATACGGTTGATGCTATGATGTACTGTTAGATGATTGGGTCCATGTTGTACCTGAGACCATATATTTTCTTTGCTGTGAACACATTGAGACATGTTCACCTGATGGTTGCAAAGTATGCATGGGTACAATTTATTATGGGCTCAAGTACGATGCGAATTAGAAGATTAACCTAGAGGGTTATGTTGATTCAGATTGGGTCGGTAGTGCCATCGATAGGAAGAGAACTTTAGGGTGTTGCTTTAGTATGGGATTAGGTGTGATCTCTTGGTTTAGCAGGAAGCAATCCTATGTGGCACTGAGTATAGCTGAACCAGAGTGTGTCTTAGCTTGTTCAGCTAGTTGTGAGGCAGTATGGCTGGGGAAGCTACTGTCTGATTTATTTGATCTCCACATGGATGCTACTTGTATACATTGTGACAACCATAGTTGTTTGAAGTTGTCATAGAATCCAGTGTTCCATGACAAGTCAAAGCATATCAAGATCAAGTATCACTATATCAGGGATATGGTGCAGAGGGGAGTAGTGAAGCTCCACTATGTTGCGATGAAGGAATAGATAGTTGATGTGTTGATGAAGCCATTGGCTAGAGTAATGTTTGAGTACCTCAGGGAGAAGCTTGGTGTTCTCTAGATCAACGTTTCCTCCAAGGGAAAGTGGTGAGTCCCATAGCCATTCTGACGAGTAGGTCAAATATAAGCACTGAGCCATTATGTCATGGTGAGAGGATTTGGTTCCTTATATGTCAGATATGAGTGATGATATCCATAGCCATTCTGACAAGTAGGTAAGATATAAGGGCTAAGCCATTCTATCATGGTAGGATTTGGTTCCCTCCATGTCAGATATGAGTGCTGAGATCCATAGCCATTCTGATGAGCAAGTCAGATATAAGGGCTGAGCCATTCTATCATGGTGAGAGGATTTGGTTCCTTCTATGTCAGATATGAGTGCAGAGATCCATATCCATTCTAACAAGCAGGTCAGATATAAAGGCTATGGAATTATATCATGGTGAGAGGATTTGGTTCCTTCCATGTCAGATACGAGTGCTGATTTCCATTTTGGAAATGGAGGTACTTGGTCAGTTATCAGGAACACTCAGTCCGGGACTGAGAGAGCCATTCTGCAAGTAGGTTAGATGTAAGGGCTGAGCCATTCTATCATGGCTAAAGGATTAGGTTCCTCCCATGTCAGATGTGAGTGTTTTCCATTCTGTCGAGTAGGATAGATGTAAGGGCAACTGCCACTCTCCGGGAGAGTGGAGGAACCTGGTCCGTTACCAAGTAGCTCAGTCTAGGACTGGGGGGAATTCTAGCGAGGGTGTAGGATTTGGTTCCTACCAGGTCAAATGTGAGTGCATGCCTTTTTAATGGGGGTATAGGATTTGGCTCCTACCAGGTCAGATGTAAGTGCATATCCCTTCCATCATTGTGAGTAGGATGTGTTCTCGCCTGGATGGATGTAAGTGTAGAGCCCTTCCATCATTGTGAGCATGATGTGTTCTTTCCTGGATGGATATAAGTGCAGAGCCCTTCCATCATTGTAAGTAGGACGTGTTCCCACCTGGATGGATGTAAGTGCAGAGCCCTTTCATCATTGTGAGCAGGATCTGTTCCTGCTTGGATGGATGTAAGTGCAGAGCTCTTCCATCATTGTGAGCAGGATGTGTTCTAGCATGGATGGAAGTGTGGAAATATTCCATCATTGTGTGCAGTATGTGTTCTAGCATGGATGGAAGTATGGAACTCTTCCATCATTGTGTGTAGGATGTGTTCCCACCTGTATGGATGTGAGTGATGTGCCTTTCTGATGAGTAGGTCAGGTATAAGTGCTGAAGAAGACCTACATGGAGGCTAGGCCTACAACCAACATGAAAAAGGGATGGCTCTATAGAAATTCCTATGATGAGAAGAATCATGAGATAGCACTCGTGATGATCCAAATCGAGTGATGATCCAGATCGAGTGAAGATGATTCAGCAGTGATTGTCCAGATCAAGTGATGATCCAGGTCCAATGATGATGTCCAGTGATGATCCAGATCGAGTGATGATCTAGATCTAGTGATGATGATCCAGATCGAGTGATGATCTAGATTCAGTGATGATGATCCAGATCCAGATGAAGATGACAAGAACTCAATGATGATCCAGATGATACAGAGAAGAAGACTTGTGCTGATAAATTATGTTAAGAGAATACCTTCCTAGTTAAGAGGGAGTGTTGATGTAATTGTAACTTCGGAATGTATTCATCTGTATTTTTTATGTACTGTAAATTTGGTGTTTATTTCGAGATGTATTGTAATGTATTTGAGTCATGTCATACCCCGATGTTTATTTCGAGAAGTTTATATAATGAGAAAGTCATGTCAAGTCATTATCGGTAAGCCTCCTATTGGTCAAGGGTTAAAGTACCCATAGTTGTGTATCCCTTGGGTTATTAGAATATCCTAGTGAAGTCGACCGTAGGTGAGTCATTGTAAGTCGGGGCAATAGACCCCACCATTGTGTTACCCTCCTATTGGTCGAAGGAGGTAAAGTCCCCATAAGTGGTGGGGCACTAGGGTTATTAGACACTCCTAGAGATGTCGGTTCTAGTAAGTAATTGTTAAGTGAGGTCGACATGTTGGAGTGGGTTCCAAGTGAACGGAAGAATATAAATAGAGAGTGAGAGACTCTATATTTATCATACTCATATGCACTCACTCACTCATTGGGGCTCATGAGCGAGAGAGAATAATATCTCTCAGTGTGAAAGAGAGAGACTGCTGCTGTTGGGAGATCATATTACTATTTTTTGGTTTTACCTTTTGTGCTGATTCTATCTCTAAGGAAGTTGTGAGGTTTTCTCCTTTTTGGTTTGCCTGAGGAAAATTCTTTGTGTCTCTTGTCTCTTGTCTTGTGTATGTGTTTTATTGCTGTGCATGTTATTGTCTAAGTTAAATATCCTAAGATCAGAATGGTATCTTGAATGATAAAAATATAATAGAAAATAGAGTAATTGGGAAGACCATAAAGTCTACACAACATGGATGCTAGTAAAGAATAGGGTTCCCTAAACTAGGTGACAGGATAAACATCGTCTTTCCTCTGCAAGAACTTACTAGGTTCATTCATCCAATATTTTAACATTTCATAACAATTCAACTTTGGCTTAGAAGATTTGGAAAATTCTTCGTCGAGGGGTTGTCTAGTTGGTTTAAGACCATAGGATTTGATAAAGACCTTGGGATGGAAGGTAGAAACCTATGACCCTGCACTAACATTGAAGGAATGGTCTTTAGGGTTTGGTTGTTCCACAATCCATTTGATCACTTCATTATAAGGAAGAATGGTAGGCTTGGAAGGAATGGCATGGAGTCTAGAGTCCCTAATTCTTTGGTAGGCCGACTAGTCATTTTGTATGTCTAAGAAGTCATTATTGTCAAAAGTTGAATATATTTGGGACCAATCAATTTGGAAATTTTTAGTGACTCTTCCACTGGTGTCGAAGAAAATGCCAAATTTTGGGTCCTTGGTCAGCATGTCCCTTTGCAGGTTCTTGTAGCAGGTAAATTGAGCCGAAATTCAAACACTCTATTTAACTGCATAAACCTAAAATTGAGACTAATTCAAGCAAATATACAGTAAGCGATTGGACAAAGAAATGGGTCAGAAACCAACCTGAAATCAAACATGAATGTGAAAATGTTCTCTGGTAAAAAATCGAAGTGAAAAACCCACACAGCATAGTAATTCACAACAGTAAAAATGGTAAAGAAATTGTACAAGACCAGCCTATATATAGGTTTTCCATGGGTCAAATTAAGACCGTTGGATTATAATGAATAAATAGTCGGGATTAAATACTACGAGATACGAGATCTGAACACAAGGTTTTAATTTTTATTCACTGCCCCGCAACTCACAGTCCCCAATTGTAGGATGCAGGATGTGGGATCTCAAAATATTGAAATTTTATTCAACCCTTTCTGCAATCTGCATCCCGCAAATTGCACAATGCGGGTTGTGGGAACACACAACAGAAATCATAAAACAAATTACTTCTTGCAATCCACAATTTCACGATGCGGGTTGCGAGATGACTAACTCACACATACAAAAATGTTTCCTGTCTCGTATTCCACAAATATGGAATGTGGGTTTCGGGATAAAAAAACTTTGCAAATATTAAACTTCAAGATCCGACAATCTGCATTGTAGGTTGCAGGAAGGACGTAATATTTGGGAAAATATAGTATTTGACAATCCACCAAAGACACTCAAAACATGCAAAAATATGAATAATTTAGCTAAGTCAAATCATAGAAACCATGATAAATATTATGGGGACCCCCAAGACGACTTAAGCAATTCAGAAAAATTATCTTGTATGTGAAATTGGGGTTCCCACGTTTTGCATAAAACATGGGATCTGTTGTACCTACAACAAATGGCGACAGGATGGGAAGAACCAGTTATCTCTGTAAAATGAAAAACTCTTTCACACATAAAAACATGTTAGTAAAAAGTAATTTAACCTAAGGCTATAGAGAATGTTTATATAAGAATGCAACCAACCACCAACCAACAAACAAAATTATCAAAAATGATTTATACATTCCCATCCATGGTCAATTAAAAGATAATACAACTCTGGTTTAGAAGGTATGAAAAATAAGGATCTCTTTGTGGAAATTGAACCCAAGTGATAGATCAATTACACTCACAAAATTGCTAATCAAACATGCAAAATTCAAACAAAAGGAGACTGAAATTGGAGCATAACTTAATCTTGTATTGAATAAGTGTACATAATCCAACTATATGAAGTATTAGGATTCATAAACATATAGTTACATGAGATATTTGAAAGCACTAGGTTTCTAATCGAATTGGTCTAAAAGGAGGCTTACTAAATCAACTCAAATACCCTATAGGTGCAAAAAGGACTTTCCAAATCTATGAATTACCCCACAAATTGGCTAAACAAAGTGGGAAAGATAATAAGTAATGGAAAAGAAACTCATTCATGCTTTTTTTTGGAGAAAAGGAAGGAGGATGATGTGAGCAAAGAACAAGGCAAGTTCCCCTATACTAGCTTTTCCTTTATACCTTAAAACTACGGTAAAGCAATGAAGCTTTCAAAAAATGTAGATATGCACTTTAAGGAACCAGGAATAAAGAAAACTTGCTAAATATGTTTCCAGGATGATTCCAAAGTGCTCCATGGCCCATTTTAGCAAGTATTGACTTCTAGGAACATGTGGAAGTCAACTGGCATAGAGAGGGAATCTAGGAATCTAGGAATAAGACAAAAATGATTTAATTAATGTCAACTATGGGTAACTATGGGTTTATTACTCTAACACCTCCCCTTAATCCTGACTTTTATGAGTAAATATCACAAAATTATAGGGTGTAGCAGCAAGGATTAGTCACCCTTTTACATACTGCATGTCCATACAACCAAGGAAAGAGGAAAAAACAAAATGGGAAAATCCTCCCTTAAACATGGATAGGAAACAAAATTTCGGAAATATTGTTATCAATCATTCTTCACCACATGATCAGAAATCACCAGCATTGATGTGAATTTACTGAAGGTCTTTTCACAACATACTATGGTGAATATATCTTCTACTTGTTCTAAATATGCTTAGTAGAGTAGAGCAATGGTACCATCATGCACAAGCTCCCTGATATAGTGGATATGGATCTCAATGTGCTTGGTTGTTTGCCTTTGAACTAGAGTAGTGGAGTTTTGAATGGTGCTTTAATTTTCACAATAGATGATTGTTGAAAACTCAGAATTGAAACCACATTCTCCAAGTATCCGCTGTGACCATAAACATTGAGTAGCTGCATTCACAACTCCTCAATAATTTTCCTTTGTAGATGAGATTGCTATGGCACTCTGTTTCTTACTTGACCAGCTGATTGGTCCTTCTACAAGAATGAACACATATCTTGAGGTATAATTTTGATCTATATTGTCACCTATGCAATCATTGTCAGTAAATCCAACTAGCTCTAAGTCATATTTTGCTTTGTAGAAAATCCCATGAGTCCTTGTTCCCTGAACAAAGTTTAGGACTGTCTTTGTTGTTATGTGATGGATCTCATGAGACTGATCCATGCAACGTAAATCCACACTAACTGTATAAGATAATTCAGGTAAAGTATGCGTAAGATAAAGCAAACACCCAATCAACTACCTATACAGTGTGTTATTTACCATAGGAGAAGAACATGCTTCCTTAAGCTTAACTCCTAAATGAAATGGAGTCTTTCCCGGCTTGCAATATTTCATGCTGAACTTGTTGAGAAAATATGAATAATACTTGGAATTATGAACCTTGATTCCATTTTGGGATTGAGCAATTTCGAGACCCAAAAATTGGGTCAACAATCCCAAATCTATTATAGAAAAGGCATGGTTCATTGCATCCTTCAAGGAGAAAATATCTTTCTTTGAACTTCCTGTAATCAGTAGGTCATATAGATAGAGAAAAATAATAATTAAATAACCATGAATCAGCTTCAAATAGACATTAGGATGAGACTTTCATCAAACAAAAATCAATAACATCAGAAAGACATCAATCTTGGCATACCAATTCCTAGAGGCTTGCTTGAGCCCATACAATGATTTCTTTAACCTGCACACTAAAGATGGATTAGATACAAAACCTTATGGTTTCTACATATAAATATTTTCATTTAGATATCCATTAATAAAGTCACACTTCTTATCCATGTGATGTACCTTCCATATTGGATCATGTGCTACATCACCATATGTCTATGGATCAGAATCTATCATCAAATAGCACTTCTAAACAAAGAGTGTATCTTTCACAGAAAGGGAACTCTCAAATTGAGATATAGTCCTCCTAATGTCATTAGGATTTCCAGCTAGTTCCCCAGCTAGATGAATGGTCCTTGCTGCCCACTTTGGTATTCTATGGTTGTTAGGATCTGCATTTAATTCATCATTATCAGACATATCATAATCATCAAACTCATTAGTCTCTTCACTTACAATCAATGGTTGTGGTTGTGAAGAGGACTGTCCAACTTCAACTGCTGCTAAAGGCTCTTCTTCGAGCTAAACACTTCTTTCAATGTAAGATTTGTTAGTACTCAAGTTTATCGAATTGTACCCTTTTTAATATTAAGAATACCCAACAAATAGGAACTCTTGGATTTGGGGTTGCAAATCCTTCCTCTTTTCAATTGGAATTCTAGCCCAAGCGGCCTTTGACCCAAAAATCTTGAAATGGGTCACATCTGGCTTGTGCCCACTCCAAGCTTCGAAAGGAGTCATACCATCAAGATGCTTATGTGGCACCCTATTGTGGATATAGGATACACTTTTCATAGCCTCATCCCAAAAATTTGGTGGCAAATATTTAGCCTCCATCATGCAAGCTGCCATCTCCTTCAGTGATCTATTCTTTTGCTCAGCAACACCATTTTGTTGTGGTGTGTAAGGAATATAATGATGCATCTAGATAGCTGCACATTTGCAATATTGGATGAAATCATACATGACATACTCACCACCATTGTCAGATATGAGGATCTATATTTTTCTCCTAGACTGGTTCTCAACCACGGCTCTAAGGACTTTGAAAAGGTCAAAAATTTGAGACTTATGCTTTAGGAAGTAAACCCAACAATACCTGGAAAATTCATCTATGAAAGTGAGTGCATATTTGGATTGAATCATGTAAATATGAGGGAATGGACCATAAATTCCACTATGGATCAACTCAAGAGGTGCATAGGTTCTCTCATGACTAGCTCTCTCATACTTGTGCTCTGGGTGTTTTCCTAGGATACAACTTTGACAAACTCCTTTAGAAAACTTGATCTTCGGTAAGCCTATGACCATATCTTTGTCATTCAAATCAGAAAGATACCTCTAGTTAATATGGCCAAATATTTAATGAAAAATCTTACTTTCTTCATTAGCATGAGTAAGAAGAGCAGAGGGGTCTGAGTAGGGTAGGAAATGGGAAAAAATGTATGCCTTCGAAGTGTGATCAACAACACCTTTTTCTATGACTTTACCATTCGGAATTTGAGTGATTTAAAATTCATTGGGGGATGATCCCAATTTATGAAGGAATGCAACATAATACACAAATAACCATAGAAACAAATATGTAGTGGAAATAACACTTCATTTCATTAATCAAAGAACTGAAACTTGTTTACATACAGAATGGAAATAAACTAGCTAGAGTGTTGGTAGCTTATCTCTGAGAAGAGATGTAGTTGATACATGCCTCTAAACTCTATGTTACAATGAGGATCAAAGGCCTATATATCATTGAGAAACAATGGAAACCCTACACATCCAAAAACCTAACCCTAGGAGGTGAAACGCCAGAATGTGGGCCCCATTGGATAACCTGGTACATCAATTTCTTGAGGTCGTAACTTTGCCATAGTACCTTTGTTTGAAGCGCATGATACATTGTTAGAAATATCTATTCAAGGACTACATCCATAAACAAAAAACATGAAGCTTGAAATGGACTCATATTGTCCTGACCATTTGATGCTGAAAAACATTGTTTAGGGCCTCAAAATGGCTCCAAAAGTTTAGGGCCCGAAAACTGTCAAAAGTAGTAAATTATGCTACAATTAAGGAAACTGAAAAACTGAAAGAAACAATAGTGGGGGTCCAAGTGGAATAGGTTGGTAGTCACCAATATCCTCCTGGATCATTCCTCCCCCCTTAAGAAGCAATGGTCCCAATTGCGTTGAGTTCCTCCATGAGATGAGGAAACTTATGGTGAACTTGGTCGTTGGTGAGCCACCTTCCCTGGTGAAGTAGTTGGCCTGCTTTGACAACTTGATATAGCTGGATCTTCTACTGGTGGTTGTTCTTGATCTATGTGTCCATAATCCTATCATTTGTGGATTATTCCATGCAGTTGGGGTTTAACTCTATTGGTGTGAGTTTCTCTTCCATGTCTGATGTGTCTTGTAGAGGTGGAAAAAAGGACTGAAGGCGGTCCTCATTGAAGATTAGGTGCAGACCAAGGAATGGTGCAATACTGAGCTAGAAGGAATTGTCCCCGATAGCCTTGGTGATGGTTTATGGCCCATATTGAAGCGGGAGAAGCTTATGGTGGCGTCCAGCGAGGCGCTTCTTCTGCAAAAGTAGCCACACTTTGTCGCCCACCTAGAAGTTGTGTTGCACCCGATGTTAATCATGCCGCTGATTGTACTTAGCATTGGATCTATCTAATATGTAATGAACCTGTTGGTGAATGTGTTGAATATACTCAATGAAGTTTCTCGCCTTAGAAAATTCAGACTCCACATGAGATGAATCAGCTTGAGTAGCCGCAAATGGCATCGCTACATCAATGGGACATCGTGGCTGGAATCCCAATCCCACCTGAATGGGGTTGTGGTTGGTTGAGCTATCGAGGGCCCATTTATATCTATTTTGTACATAGGGTAGGCTCTCATCCCATGTGCATGCATGATTTGAGCTGTACATGCGCAGAATGTGTACGATCATCCTCTTAATGACCCCTCTCTAGCCATGAGTTCGGGGATGGAAAGTTGTGGACTTTGTGAGCTTGGTGTCTAGCATTGAACATAGGCTAGACCAGAATGTACTATGGAACCTGCTGTCTCGATCAGATATTATAGACTATGGGATCCCAAAGTGTACCCACACTCATTCAAAGAATAGTTTAGCAGTGGATTCTGCTGTGATATTCTTCTTGCAGGCCTCCATTATGGCCATCTTTGAGAATCTGTCTATGACCACGAACACATAGTCATTGTCGTGCTTAGTAGAAGGAAGGCCTGACATGTAATCCATGGAGATGGATTCCCAAGGTCGACCAGGGGTAGGCCCACGGACTATAGAGGCCTTGCTTCTTAATGGACGGTTTGGTAATGGCGTAGGAAGTGTAGGATCGAATGTACTTCCCAACGTCCTATTGAAGGTTCAACCAATAGTAATACTTTCAAAGTAATGCCACTATTTTCTCGACCCTGAAATGGCCAATGACTTGACTATAGCGCGCTTCCCAAATCATCTTGGAACACTCACTTGAAGGAACACAAAGGTGTCCCATGTTACATAGTAGTGCATCTTGGAGGTGAAAATTTGTAAGTTGGTTTCCCTCCAAGAGAGTCCTATATGTGTGGCTGAATTTTGGATCACTCTTATAGAGAAACGGCCAATAAAAAGTCTCGTTCCCACAAGAGTTAAGCACGGTGGTTATTGCCATGATCAGCAGTTGGCTAAGGCAGTCTACAACATTATTGGTGCTTCCCTTATTGTAGTTGATGTTCAAATGGAATTGTTGTAGATATGTGGACCCCTTTTGATGGCGATCATTCTATAACTTCCCTTGTGTTTGTGTGAACTGCAAGGGTCGATGGTCTATGTGGATGATCATTTCCTTGCCCAAAATGTAATGATTCCATTGTCGGTAAGCTTGTACAATGGAATACATATCTTTGTCATAAGTGGGATATTTGTGGGTTGTGTCGGATAGTGTCTCACTATGATATGCCATTGGATTCCCTTGTTGCGTAAGGACTACCCCAATAGCATAGTCAGATGAATCTATGTTGATCTCAAATGGTTGTTGCAAGTCTTGTAATGTGAGCACTAGGGCACAGCAGAGGTGATGTTTCAATTCTTCAAACTCCTTCTATTGAGTTTTCGATTAGAATAATTTCTCTTTCACTCCTCCCTTGGTGACTTGACTCAAGGGCCAAATGATATGAGAGAATCCCAACACGAACATATGGTAAAAATTAGCAAGACCCAGAATGTTGCAAAGCTCTATTAGAGTAGTTGGGGTTGGCCAATCCCAACTGAATATGATCTCGGTTGGAACCACATGTCCACCACACTCATCAATAATGTATCCCAGATACTAAACCTTGGTTCTGCCAAAAGTTCACTTGTCCAAATTGGCACACAACTTGTTCTTTCACAGTGTTTGGAGGACCTGTCGAATGTGGTGGAGGTGCTCTTTCCAAGTCTGGCTGAATATTAGGATTTCATACAAGTACACTACTACAAATGAGTTGGTAAATGGATGCAAGATGTCATCTATCAGTCTCATGAAGGATGCAGGAGCATTCGTCAACCCAAAAGGCATGACCAACCATCCGAAAAGTCCCTCCTTGGCTTTGAAGGAAGTCTTCCACACATCGGTCGATTTGATCGATACCTGTTGATACCTAAAATTTAAGTCAATATTTATAAAATATTTCACCCCTTTAAGCTACTATATGATATCATCAATCTATGGGATCGGGTACCTATTCTGGATAGTAATCTTGTTTAGCACCTGATAGTCAATACAAAGTCTCCAAGTCCCATCCTTCTTCTATACTAACATGATTGGGATCCCATAGGGCGATGAACTTGGCTATATGTGACCCTTCTGCAACAACTCTTGAATTTGCATATTGATTTCATCATTCTCCAAATTAGAGAATCGATAGATAGGTCCATTGGGCAGCAGCGGACCTGGGGTCAGATGGATGGGGTGCTTGACCTGACAGTGTAGAGACACCCCTGTGGGTGAGGTGAATATGTTTTGGTGCTCCTCCATGACCTTGTCCATTTTTTGTTGTCAGGGGGATTGTTTGGAGGTCATGGCTACAATGTTCTTCTTTCCCTGAGGGTAGATCATCAAGAAAACAAATTTCCTAGTTTTTTAAATGATCTTACTACATTGTTTTGCAATAACCAAAGACATAGCAGCAGGTACCTCTGGTATTGTGTACAACTTATTTCCCAACATAATAATAATACTACGAGGCTAGGCCTCATACATAGCATTTCACTTCCATAAGTATGGTTTACCTAATAATACATCACAAACATCAAGAGGACCAATATCACATAATACCTCATCATTGAAGGGCTTGATGCTATAGTGAAGGCGACACTATTGGCTAACATGGAGATAATGTCCTTGTTGAAGCCACTCGATGGTGTACGACTGTGGGTGTGCTGTGGTTTGCAAGCCCAACCACTTCATGAACTCTGCTGAAATGGGGTTCTTTTGGCTCTAACTGTTGACAATGAATTGTAGCGGGGAACCCTTTACCCACATCTCGTAGTGGAAAAGACACTCCTCTTCCTCTAGATATTCTAGTTCTTCCTTTTGGATCTTCGTGTTGGAAACAGTGGCATTAGTATCTGCATCCATAATATTATTCCCTCCATCATTCCCCTTCTTGGTTTCTGATTCAGTGTCAAAGTATGCATTTGAATCGAAAGGCTCTATCTCGGCCACCAGTGACTGCTTGGCCCGATACTCACTTGTGTTGTGAGTCGGGCTCTTATGGAACTCGCACCACTTTCCTGCTTCCTTCTTCGAATTCATAGTGTTTCTCTTTCCTTGTGTATTTGGAAAGTTGTCTTGAGTTTACATGCCTTGGATGTGTCCTTGGCTCTACGTTTTGGGGGCACCTTTTGCTTGCTTCTGATTCGCAAATCCAAAGTCTAAATTTTTCTATTTGAATTTTTGCTCAATTTTGGCAACATACTGGTATGTCGTACCAAGCAAGGAGATGTCAAGGAACTCCACTTCCTATTGAATGTATTCATGGAGACAACTAATGTACTTTAGCACCAAATGTTTCTTTGAATCTTTGATACCCAACTTGGTGCAAAGGGAATGGAATAGATTTTTCATCTCATGAACACCTTGATATCTTTGCTACCGCAGCGTAGTCCATTGTATGTACTTGTCCTCATAGCTTCCCATGGGATAATATTGTCTCTTTATTGCATCTCAAAAATAGTTCCAAGTGGGTATGAACAAGAACAAAGAGGGTTCTTCCTCGTCCTTTATGTCACAGTAGGATTCCCACTAGCCCTTGACATGGAGGGTGACTTTGAGGAGTGAAAAAGTAATCTTTTCCTGGTTGAAAAAGTCATGAACTGAGAAATATCCTTCTAATAGATGCAACCATCTATCTACGACATCTACATCTATTCGGCCATCAAATATGGGAGTGTTGAAGTTTACTTGTACCTTAAAATGGGTTTCACCTCTAGAGTGGCTGCTAAATGTAGATGCTCCACAAGTGGGAAGTCATTGAAGGATCTGGGCGAAGTTATCCATCATTGCGTTCCTTTGTTTTTCAAGGGCCTCCTCGAGCAACATTTTGATAGGATCTTTGTGCCCTCATCTTTATTTTTGTCCACCATGGGCAGCCGTCAAGATTTTCGAGGCTGATCTTGCAAAGGTTCAACAGGATCGAGCCCTAACTCTTTATACACCTCCTTTGTTGAGGACATGCAAATAAGGATCGAGAAAGAGCAAATTGCTCTAAACCACTGATCCAGATTTATGTAGAAACGCAACAGAATACACAAATAACCATAGAAACAAATATGCAGTGGAAATAACACTTCATTTCATTAATCAAATAACTAAAACATGTTTACATACTAAATGGAAATAAACTAGCTAGAGTGCTAGTAGCTTATCTCTGAGAAGAGATGTGGTGGCTACATGCCTCTGGACTCTGTGTTACAATGAGGCTCGAAGGCCTATATACTATTGAGAAACAATGGAAACCCTACACGTCCAAAAACCTAACCTTAGGAGGTGAAATGCCAGAATGTGAACCCCGTTGGGTAACTTGGTACATCAATTTCTCGGGGTCGTAACTTTGGCATACTACCTCCATTTGACGCGCATGATACATTGTTAGAAAGATCTATTCGAGGACTACATCACTTAACAAATTACATTTAGAACAAAATTCACTCATATTTTCCCAATCATTTGATGTCGAAAAACATTGTTTAGGGCCTCAAAAGTGCTACGGAAGTTTAGAACCCAAGAAATGCCAAAAATAGTAAATTGTGCTACAATTAAGGAAACCGGAAAACTGAAAGAAGCAATGGTGGGGGTCCAAGTGGAATATGTGGGTGGAAATCAATATCCTCCTGGATAAGGGAAGAAGATGAATTTCTTTAGAGACCCAGTGTGAGTCATCTAATACATTGACAAGATATTAGAGGCAAGACCTGGAACATACAACACATTATTGAAATTACCATGGTCAATACCAATCCTACCATTTCCCATACTGTCAGTTAGAGAGTTATCTCTGAAAACTATTAGTGGACCTTTCGACATGTCAAGAGAGGAAAAGGTATTCCTTGTCTAAACCATCTGTCTAGAAGATCCAAAATCAATGATGAAGCTATGTGAGCTTGAGGTGCCAACAACCAACGCATGTACTCTCTCCTTGTCTTATGAATTTGATCCTCCTTTCCTCTTCTTGGAGCATTCAGGAAGGGATATGTTGTTCTTCTCCAAGATTTGAATCAACATGTCAATTTTCTTTTTCATACAAGAGCTCTCTAGATGATAGCCCTTACTGTAGTATACACACTTGCTCATTTCTCCTTTGTTCTTCTTCTTCTAGGGGTTATTCTTGGAGCTTCAGGACTCCTCTTGAGACATTGACTTGTCTCTCTTTTGCTTAGGTGGATTTTTATATTTTTTTGTGCTTTTTGAATCTACCTTTGAATCTCCAGCAACCAAAGATTAGCCTTTGGAAGGTTTGATGGTGTCAATCATCACCAATTTATCTTGCTCATGAGTGAGGAATTCCATGAACTCATCAAGCTTATAAATCTTCCAAGTTCAAGCTGTCAATTTAGTGGCATAGAAGGTCAGAACAAACACTGAAGCGTTAGGACCAAGCATAGAGAGAATGGTCAAACTAGTTGATCTTCCTTCTTTTCAATCCCACATTGTTTTAACTACGAAACAAGGGCCTTAAACTTGGTAAAGTAGATTTGCAATGATTCAAAGCTACTAGGACTCAAGGATATCAATTCATTATGGATTTGATGTCCTCTCATATCATCTTTCTTTCCAAAAATCTCATCAAGATTTGTCCACACCTCATTATGAGATGTTAATGAATCAACATGAAAGAGGAGGTCTCTTGAAATACTTAGACACAAAAGACCATAGCCCTCATCCCTCCTGTTGTGCCATTTGATTTTCTCTACAATTGCATTGGGATCTACCTTAGTAGCCATGGTGACCTTGTAGACACCTTTTCCTCTCAACAATATCTCTATATCAGCTTTCCATTCGAATAAATTGAATGGAGTCAAGATTATCCTTTGAGATTTGTCCATATCTCAGCTCTCGTGCCTTTTAGTCAGCACAATGCACTCCTAGTCTACGATATCGAACCTGCAACAAAAATTTAGAAGGAGATAAATCAACCTACAAAGGATATGGTACCATGTGGAAATTGAACCCAAGTGATAGATCAATTACACTTACAAAATTGCTAATCAAACATGCAAAATTCAAACAAAAGGAGACTAAAATTGGATCATAACTTAATCCTGTATTGAATAAGTGTACTTAAGACAACCATATGAAGTAATAGGATACTCAAAAATATAATTACATGATATATTCAAAAGAAATAGGTTTCTATTCGAATTGGTCAAAAAGAAGGCTTACTAAATCAAGTCAAATCCTGCATAGGTGCAAAAAGGGCTTTCCAAATCTACGAAGATCCTCATGAATTGGATAAAGCAAGTGGGAAAGATAATAAGTGATGGAAAGAAAAATCATTCATGATTTTTTTTGGAGAAAAGGAAGGAGGATGATGGGGGGAAAAAACAAGGCAAGTTCCCCTCAACTAGCTTTTCCTCTATACCTTAAAACTGCTGTGAAGCAAGGGAACTTTCAGAAAAAGTAGATATGCACTTTAAGGAACCAAGAATAAAGAACACTTGCTAAATATGTTTCCAAGATTATTCCAAAGTTCTCCATGACCCATTTTAGCAAGTATTGACTTCTGGGAACATGTGGAAGTAAACTAGCACAGAGAGGGAATCTGGGAATCTAGGAATAAGACAAAAATGATTTAATTAATGTCAAATATGGGTAACTATGGGTTGATTATTCTAACACTCTTTCCCTCAGGTAGGCATAGGCACACATTTTAAGTTGAACCTAGAATCAAACCTCGAAATACTCTGTATCTCCAAACATAGGTCAACAAGATATTTTTTTTATATGCATAGAAAGACCTTTTTGACATAAGACCACTGCCCCAAATTTTGGTGATCAATGCCATTCACAAGCCTAATATGGAAACTGAATAAGTCAGATCAGTAAGGAGACCTTTTGTCTTCTAGTTGTGAGACTAAAAGAAACTATTATGGCCTTGGAACCATCTAATGATAATTTCAATCCAAGATCAAATCCATGATCATAGCAACGTTGGATTTTGATAAGAACCCCCTGTCCTTATATACAATAACTGTATTACCGAAAGAAAGAAAAAAATTAACATGACTTGAAAGACACTACCATGGCTATACATCCACACAACAATAGTGTTACTCACTGATGCTTTGTATATCATGAATGAACTGACCTATGATAGGACCTTCCATCTTTGAGAAGAAACTGAAAACCACCTCCCCATTTTGATGGTGAAGATTTCATTCCACCAAGAATCTATGAACCTAATGAGCTGGCTCGTGATGAGACCCCCCATATTGAAATACATACTCCATACTCAACATTATTCTTCAGTGCGACTATGGTGGGATGTATAATAGATAAGGACAACTGGGTTATAAAGGTATGCTGTGATATGCTAATGAGACCTGAGATAAGAAGAACTAGTTAGCTTAATAGCCTTCATCACATGAATAAAGCATACGTAAGGATGCTTGACTAGGATGAAAGTGTATCAATTAGGAAACCTACGATTATTGGTTTCCAATAATATATAAAACACATCCCACCATAGGCTAGTAAAGGTTGAAACTAACAATGTTTTAAGGTTGAGAGTGATGCGATTCTGAGAGAAACTAATTAACTAACATTACCAAATGTGAAGAGATTAATTAAAACCTACTAATATCAAAAGTACACTCAAATAAATAAATCATGGAAAGAACACGCCAAACCTATATACATGATGTATCAAAATGTTCAGACAAAATAGTTTTTAAGTAGAGAAACATTCACTAGGTAGGTGTCAACGAATCCTTCCAGTGTTTGTAACTAAACTGTACTAGGACCAAAACACACTCATATTTTCCCCATCATTCAATGATGAAAAACATCGTTTAGGGCCTCAAAACAGATACAAAAGTTTAAGACCCAAAAACTACCAAAAATAGTAAATTGTGCTACAATTAAGGAAACTGGAAAACTGAAAGATACAATGGTGGGGGTCCAAATTGAATAGGTGGGTGGCAACCAATATCCTCTTGGATCAAGGGAGAAGATGAATTTATTTGGAGACCCAGTGTGAGTCATCTGATACACTAACAAGAGATTAGAGGCAAGACCCAGAACATACAACACATTATTGAAATTACCATGGTCAATACCAATCCTACCATTTCCCATACTGTCAGTCAGAGAGTTATCTCCCAAAAGTAGTGGTGTACCTTTCAACATGTCAAGAGAGGAAAAGTTCTCCCTTATCTAAACCATATGTCTAGAAGCTCCAGAATCAATGATGAAGCTATGTGAGCTTGAGGTGCCAACAACCAAGGCATGTACTCTCTCCTTGTCTTCTAAATTTGATCCTCCTTGCCTCTTCTTGGAGCATTCGGGAAGGGGTATGTTGTTCTTCTATAGGGTTTGGATCAACATGTCAATTTTCATTTTCATAAAAGATCTCTTGAGATGATATCCCTTACTGTAGTAAGAAAACTTGCTCATTTCTCCTTTGTTCTTCTTCTTCCGGGGGTTATTCTTGGAGCTTGAGGACTCCTCTTTAGACATTGATTTGTCTCTCTTTTGATTAGGTGGATTTTTATATTTTTTCGTGCTTTTTGAATCTACCTTTGAATCTCCATCAACCAAATATTCACCTTTGGAAGGTTTGATGGTGCCCATCATCACCAATTTATCTAGCTCCTAAGTGAGGAATTCCATGAACTCATCAAGCTTAGGAATCTTCCAAGTTCGAGCTGTCAAATTAGTGGCATGGAAGATCGAAAAAAACACTGAAGAGTTAGGACCAAGCATAGAGAGAATTGTCAAAAATAGTTTTTCTTCCTTTTTTTCAATCCCAGATTGTTTTAACTACAAAACAAGGACCTTGAAATTGGTAAAGTAGATTTGCAATGATTCAAAGCTACTTGGACTCAAGGATATCAATTCATTCTCGATTTGATGTCCTCGCATATCATCTGTGTTTCCAAAAATCTCATTAATATTCTTCAACACTCATTATCAGATATTAATGAATCAAGATGAAAGAGGAGGTCTCTTGAAATACTTAGACACAAAAGACCATAGGCCTCATCCCTCTTGTTGTGCCATTTGATTTTCTCTGTAGCTACATTGGGCTCCTCATTAGTAGCCATACTGACCCTGTAGAGACCTTTTTCTTCGAACAATATCTCCATATTAGCTTTCCATCCGAAGAAATTGAATGGAGTCAAGATGATCCTTTGAGATTGGTCCATATCTCAGCTCCTATGCCTTTCAGTCAGCAGAATGTGCTCCTAGTTAGTGACATCAAACTTGCAATAACAATTTAGAAGAAGATAAATTGAACTACAAAGGATATGATACCATGTGGAAATTTAACCCAAGTGATGGATCAATTACACTCACAAAAATGCTAATCAAACATGCAAAATTCACACAAAAGGAGACTGAAATTGGAGCATAACATAATCATGTATTCAATAAGTGTACTTAAGACAACTATATGAAGTAATAGGCTGCTAAAATATATAATTACATGATATATTTGAAATAAATAGGTTTCTGTTTGAATTGGTCAAAAAGAAGGCTTACTAAATCAAGTCAAATCCCCCATAGGTGCAAAAATGTCTTTCCAAATCTAGGAAGATCCTCATGAATTGGATAAAGCAAGTAGGAAAGCTAATAAGTGATGGAAAGACAAATCATTCATGATTTTTTTTGGTGAAAAGGAAGGAGAATGATGTCGGAAAAAAACAAGGCAAGTTCCCCTCGACTAGCTTTTCCTTTATACCTTAAAACTACTGTAAAGCAAGGGAACTTTCAGAAAAAATAGATATGCAGTTTAAGGAACCAAGAATAAAGAAGAATTAATAAATATTTTTCTAGGATTATTGCAAAGCGCTCCATTACCCAGTTTAGCAAGTATTGACTTCGAAGAACATCTAGAAGTAAACTAGCACAGAGAGGGAATCTAGGAATCTAGGAATAAGACAAAAATGATTTAATTAATGTCAAATATGGGTAACTATAGGTTGATTATTCTAACACTCTTTCCCTCAGGAAGGCATAGGCACGTAGTTTAAGTTGAACCTGGAATTGAACTTATAAATACTCTAGATCTCCAAACATAGGTCACCAACATATTTTTTTTTATATACACAGAAATACCTTTTTGACATAAGACCACTGCCCCAAATTTTGGTGATCAATGCGATTCACAAACCTGATCTGGAAAGTGAACAAGCCATCTCGGTAAGGATACCTCTTGTCTTCCAGTTGTGAGAATAAAACAAACTATCATGGCCTTGGAACCATCTAATGATAATTTCAGTCCAAAATCAAATCCATGATCATAGCAAGGTTGGATTTTGATAAGACCCCCCTGTCCTTATGTACAATAATTGTATTACCGAAACAACAAAAAAATATTTTAACATGAATGGCAAGATACGACCATGGCTATATATCCACATAACAATAGCGTTACTCACTGATGCTTTGTATATCATGAGTGAACTGACCTGTGATAGGACCTTCCATCTTTCACCAGAAACTGAAAACAACCTCCCCATTTTGATGGTGAAGATTTCATTCCACCAAGCATCTATGAACCTAAAGAGCTGGCATGTGATGAGACCCCCCATCTTGCAATACATACTCCATACTCAACATGATTCTTCAGTGCGACTATGGTGGGATGTAGAATAAATAAGGATGACTAGGTTATAAAGGTATGTTGTAATGCGCTAATGAGACATGAGACAAGAAGAACTAGTTACCTCAATAGCCTTCATCACATGAATAAAGCATACATAAGGATTCTTGACCAGGATGAAAGTGTATCAATCAAGAAACCTGTGATTATTGGTTGCCAATAACATATAAATCACATCCCACCACAGGGTAGAAAAGGTTGAAACTGACAATGTTTTAAGGTTGAGTGTGACGCGATTCTGAGAGAAACTAATTAAACGACACTACAAAATGTGAAGAGATTAATTCAAACCTACTAATATCAAAAGTACACTTAAATAAATAAATCATGGAAAGAACAAGACAAACCTATATACATGGTGTATCAGAATGCTTAGACAAAATAGTTTTTAAGTAGAGAAACATTCATTGGGTAGGTGTCAATGAATCCTTCCAGTGTGTGTAACTGAACTATACTAGGACCAATCTTTTCTATAACAATGAAAGGTCCCAGGAAAAGGTGTTGAAACTTGGTATACTCCTTATTGTCTTTATGCTGCTTATCCCATCCTAATACCAAATCTACCACTGAAAGGTCTTTGTCAGAAGAATATTTCTCATCGAACCACCTTTTTACTAATTATTGATGTTGATAAAATTTGTTCTTGTATCTTTCCCTGTCCTCTTCTAACTTAACAAGAGTATCAATCCTCTACTGAAGTGGGGATGAATCATTTTCATATACATATTGGGCTAATTGTAATGAGGGGATAGTGAGATTGGATATTGATATTGACCTTTTTCAGAATCTCAGTGATTTCAACTTCATTGGGGGAGAAGATGACTTTATTTAGAAACCCAATGTGAGTCATATGATACACTGACAAGATATTAGAGGCAAGACCTAGAACATACAACACATTATTGAAATTACCATGGTCAATATCAATCCTACCATTTTCCATACTATCAGTGAGAGAATTATCTCCCAAGACTATTGTTGGGCCTTTTGACATGTCAAGAGAGGAAAATATCTGCCTTGTCGAAACCATAGGTCTAGAAGATCCATAATCGATGATGAAGATAGGTGAGATTGAGGTGCCAAAAACCAAGGCATGTATTCTCTCCTTATATTCTGAATTTGATCCTCCTTCCCTCTTCTTGGAGAAATCATGAAGGGAGATGTTTTTCTTCTCTAGGAATTGGGTCAACATATGAATTTGTTTTTTCATACAAGAGCTCTAGGGATGATAACCCTTATAGCAGTATGCACACTTGCTCATTTCTCCTTTGTTTGGAGCCTGACGACACCTCTTGAGACTTTGACTTGTCTTTCTTTTGCTCAGGTGGTTTTTTATGTATTTTCTTTTTTTTAATCCACTTTTGAATCTATAGCAACTAAATCTTAGCCTTTGGATGGTTTCATGGTGCCCATCATCACCCATTTATCTTTCTCCTAAGTGAGGGATTCCATGAACTCATAAAGCTTAGGAATCTTCCAGGTTCAAGCTGTCAATTTAGTGGCATGGAAGATCGAAACAAACACTGATATTTAGGACCAAGCTTAGAGAGAATGGTCAAAACTAGTTGTTCTTCCTTCTTTTCAATCCTGCATTGTTTTAACTACAAAACAAGGGCGTTAAACTTGGTAAAGTATATTTGCAATTATTTGAAGCTAGTGGGACTCAAGGAGATCAATTCATTCACAATTTGATGTCCTCTGATATCATCTGTATTTCAAAAAATATCATCAAGATTCTTCCACACCTCATTAGGAGATGTCAATGAATCAAGATGAAAGAGGAGGTATCTTGAAATACTCAGACACAAAAGACCATAGGCCTCATCCCTCCTGTTGTGCGATTTGATTTTCTATGCAATTGCATTGGTCTCTGCTTCAGTAGCCATAGTAACCCTATAGAGACATTTTTCTCTCAACAATATCTCCATCACATATTTCCATTCGAAGACATTGAATGGAGTCAAGATGATCCTTTGAGATTGGTCCATACATCAGCTCCTATGCCCTTCAGTCAGCAGAATGCATTCCTAGTCAGTGATGTTAAACATGAAATAACAATTTAGAAGGAGAGAAATTGATCTACAAAGGCTCTGATACCATGTGAAAATTGAAACCAAGTGATAGATCAATTACACTCACAAAATTTCTAATCAAACATGCAAAATTCACACAAAAGGAGACTGAAATTGGAGGATAACTTAATCCTGTATTGAATAAGTGTACATAAGACAAACATATGACATAATAAGCTTCTCAAATATATAATTACATGAGATATTTGAAAGCATTAGGTTTTTATTCAAATTGGTCAAAAAGCAGGCTTACTAAATCAAGTCAAATCCCCCATAGGTGGAAAAAGGGCTTTCCATATCTATGAAGATCCTCATGAATTGGATAAAGCTAGTGGGAAATATAATAAGTGATGGAAAGACAAATCATTCATTTTTTTTGGAGAAGAAGAAGGAGGATGATGTGGGAAAAAAACAAGGCAAGTTCTCCTCAACTAGCTTTTCCTTTATACCTTAAAACTGCAATAAAGCAAGGGAAATTTCAGAAAAAGAAGATATGTGCTTTAAGGAACCAAGAATAAAGTAGAATTGCTAAATATGTTTCCACGATGATTCCAAAGCACTCCATGACCCAGTTTAACAAGTATTGACTTCTAGGAACATGTGGAAGTCAACTAGCATAGAGAGGGAATCTAAGAATCTAGGAATAAGACAAAAATGATTTAATTAATGTCAAATATGGGTAACTATGGGTTGATTATTCTAAAACTCTTTCCCTCGGGCAGAAATAGGCACGCTGTTTAAGTTTAACCTGGAATCAAACATAGAAATACTATGAATCTCCAAACATAGGTCACCAAGATATATTTTTTATATATAAATAGAAAGACCTTATTGACATAAGACCACTACCCCAAATTTTCCTGATCAGTTCCATTCACAAACCTGATCTGGAAAGTGAACAAGATGGCTCGATAAGGGGACCTCTTGTCTTCTAGCTGTGAGACCGAAAGCAACTATCATGGCCTGGGTAACATCTAATGATAATTTCAGTCCAAAATCAAATCCATGATCATAGCAATGCTGGATTTTGATAAGACCCCCGTGTCCTTATGAACAATAATTGTATTATCAAAACAAAAAACAAAATTTTTTAACATGAATTGCAAGACACTACCATGGCTATATACCCACATAACAATAGTGTTACTCAGTAATGCTTTGTATATCATGAATGAACCAACCTGTGATAAGACCTTCCATCGTTTAGCAGAAACTGAAAACCAGCTCCCCATTTTGATGGTGAAGATTTCATTCCACCAAGCATCTATGAACCTAATGGGCTGGGTCATTACAAGACCCCCCATCTTGCAATACATACTCCATAATAAACATTATTCTTCACTGCGACCATGATGGCATGCAGAATAAATAAGGTCGACTAGGCTATAAAGCTATGTTGTAATGCTCTAATGAGACCTGAGACAAGAAGAACGAGTTACCTCAAAAACCTTCATCGCATGAACAAAGCATACGTAAGGATGTTTGACCAGGATGAAAGTGTATCAATCAGGAATCCCACGGTTATTGGTTGCCGATAACATATAAAACACATCTCGCCACAGGATAGAAAAGTTTGAAATTGATAATGTTTTAAGGTTGAGAGTGATGCGTTTCTAAGAGAAATTGATTAACCGGCATTACCAAATGTGCAGATATTACTTCAAACCTACTAATATCAAAAGTACACTCAAAGAAAGAAATCATGGAAAGAACGTACAAAACCTATATACATGACATATCAAAATGTTCAGACAAAATACTTTTTAAGTAGAGAAAAATCCACTCACTAGGTGTCAATGACTCCTTCCAGCATCTGTAACCGAACTGTACTAGGACCAATCTTTTATGTAACAATGAAAGGTCCCCGTCAAAGGTGTTGAAACTTGTTATACTCCTTTTTGTCTTTATGCTGCTTATCCCATCTTAATACCAAATCTCCCAATGAAAAGTCTCTGTTAGAAGAAGATTTCTCATCGAAGCACTTTTTTACTAACTATTGATGTTCATAAAATTTGTTCTTGGATCTTTCCCTATATTCTTGTAACTTAAGCAGAGTATCAATCCTCTGCTGAAGTGGGGATGAATCATTTTGATGTATGGATTGGGATAATTGTAATGAGGGGATAGTGAGATTGAATGGCATGATGGTTTCCTTTCCATAAACCAGACAGTAAGGGGAGTTTCCAATGGCTGCCTTTCGTGTGATTCGATATCCCCAAAGAGAATTGTAGAGCTGGGTATGCCAATTATTGTGATGGGAGGCCACTGTCTTTTTCAAAATATTTATTAGGTTTTTGTTGGAGGATTCAACAAATCCATTTCCTTGATGATAATAATTGGTAGAAAATTTTATCTTGATCCCCTTTTTGAGGGCATAGCTTATGAGATAAATGGATGTGAAGTATGATGCATTGCCAAAGATGAGATATTTGGGGGTGTCAAACCTAGTGACTATTTGAATTTCAAGAAAGAATATCAATTCATTTGTATTACACAGTCTTACAGGGCCTGCTTCAACTAACCTGGTAAAATAATTGGTGGCCATCAGGATGTACTTGTGTTGAAGGGAAGAAAGAAAGTTGATGGGTCCAACGAAATCCAAAACCCATTGCTGAAATGGAAACTAGACTTCTACTGGCTACAAAGGGAAGGCGGGTTTTTTACTTTCCTAGTACACTTCTGCCAAGGATCACACTTTTGGACATAGGCATGAGCATCTCTGAACATGGTAGGATAATAATATCCCACCCTAATGATTTTGTGAGTTGTCATCTCTCTTGATAAATTCTGATGTGCAGGCCCTGCATGAAATTTGAAAAGGATATTATCAGTTTGATCCTTTTCTAAACATCTAAGAAAAACTCCATCATAGTTTTTTCTAAATAGAATATTATCAATGAACTGATAAGGAGATGATTTGATCCTTAATGCTTTATGTTTTTTAGAGTCAAGGGTCTAAGGGGAAAACCCATGGTTTAGAAAAAAGTCGATGTGATTATACCATTCGGATGTCGTAGTTTCAATTGCATTAATAAAACCTATCACGTACAACTTCCTCCTCCCATTTGATTTGCTGATCTTCAGGATCATTCCATTAGGTGGAGAGTTGACACAGATCTTGTCCTTTGACAATATTTGCTGGCTTGATCTCCAAATCATATTCTTGAAACTCCGTGAGTATAGTGAGCTCTCTGTTAGATTTTTATCATGTAAGCAATATGATCTAGTATGTTATCTGAGAGAATAACATGCACAACAATAATCACAAGAGACAAGAGACACAAAGATTTTCCTCGGGGAAACCATAAAGGAGAAAATCCCACAGCTTCATCATAGATAGAATGAGCACCAATGGCAGCAGTAAAACCCAAAGATAGAAAAGATGATCTCCAACAGTTGTTTTCTCTCTCACTTGTGTGAGCACTTCCTCTCTCACTCATGCGCCCCAGTTGAGTGAATGTGTGTGTCAAATAGAGAGGCTCACTCTCTATTTATACTAATTTTTGACTTAACAATTACTTACGAGGGCGGACATTTCTAGGAGAGTCTAATAACCCTAGTGCCCCACAACTGTGGGGACTTTGCTCCCCGATCAACAAGGAGGGTTAACCTCAACTCACTTGTGGGGACTATTTCCCTGACTTACAATAGAGGGTTAACCTCAATGATTTTACATGAATATATTATAGTAATGACTCTACTAATATAAACATAGGGGTACAATGAAATACAAATGATTCCCCCGATAGGAACATTAGAGTACAATATAAGATATACAAGTGAATACATTCCAAAGTTACAAATACATCAACACTCCCTGTTAACTAGGGAGGTACTCTCTTGACACAATACATTAGCACAAGTCTTCATCACTGGATCAAGTCTAGATCATCATTAAAGCTAGATCATCATTGGATCATCATCAAAGCTGGATCATCATCGGATCATCATCATTTCTTCCACTATCTCGATCCACTGGTGCTATCTCTCAATTCTTCTCGCCATAGGAATTTCTATAGAGCCAGCCTTTTTTCATGCTGGTTGTAGGCTTAGCCTCCATGTAACACCCCCAAATTCTCAAATAAGTTTTGCTTAATGAAATTATGACATTATATATATTTGTTATCTTATAACAGTGTATATATATATATATATATATATATAGTATTATATATATAATAAGTGAACGAACATATATATACATAAAACATTTTATAGAAAAGTGAAGCATGGTATATATATATATATAGGGTAAGGAGTATAGATTTTTTTCTAAGAAGACCTTAACTTAGAAAAGTTATTGTTTTTAATAATGTGATTTCTCCTTGACAGAATGCTGGTATATGTCCCCTCATAGGAAACTTTGGTGTAACTACTTTGGCCATGTGTCCGTGTTCGAAGAAAACGTGTAGGCCTCTCACCCTCTTTAGTCATCTGTTGTTGAATGGTATTTTGGATCTTCTACATGCGTTCATGAAGTTATAAATTTGGAATTTTGACAGTTCTTGGGGGGCTTCTGAAATTCCTGTGTTAGAAATGGCCATTGACGCAAAATCCGTCCTCACAGAGCTGCGGAATGTGTTTTCTTCGGGCCATACGAGAAGCCGTGAGTGGAGAACTTCTCAGCTCAAGCAAATCGTAAACCTCATCAATGAAAAGGAGTCTCAGATTGCAAAGGTGCAAGGTGACGATAACGGAAAATCGGAATTTGTGTCCTTCATTGCAGAGTGTAGTGGGGGGCGATACGACTGAGGGAGAAGCGATACGGAGGGGTTAAGGAATGATCATTTTTCATCTCTGTGTTTTTTAGGATATCTCTGCATTTTGAAGGTATGATTCTTTTAAAAGTCTTTGGATGTAGTTTGTTTATGAAAATGTTGGTCTTAAAATATCGGTGTTTTGGAGATAAAATCACAGGTATCTTTGTGTTGTAACCTCCCACAGTGGTATGAAATCATTGATGTATTTATTTTGAGAACAAGATCTACTTTTTATGTTTTTGTTGTTTTTGAAAGCGTGGTTTAATCTTAACAGGAAGAACTAGGTCCATCTAGAAATCTTTGTCTGCATTCTAGAATATTCTACCAAGATCTCGCCGCAACAAACAACGCCAAACGAGTGCTAAACTCATGCATGTCATTCCCCTATCTCTCTCACCGTCATCTACTGTCTATATATATATATATCGCGTTGCCTTAACTATTTTATTCATTTTAAGGATAACGTAAAGCATTTATATTGCATTGCACAGAATGGCCTCCCCAAAAATAAAAACATAGCTTTTATATTAAACTAATAAAATTAATAATATTAATTTTATATTAAACTAATAAAATAAAAACATAGCTTTTATATTAAACTACTAAATTATTATAACATAATTTACAAATCTTCATGGAATCCATAGCACATATGTATGAATGATGTGTCATCGCATTACTGTCCACTTTTAAACGACAATAATGGGATCACTTTGAAGGATTATGGGATCACTTCTTCGAGGACAATGCGACCACTTATTGGTTGTATTTTGACATGTTTGGAAGTGTAAAAAGGAAATCATGATAAGGTCACATAGTTAACATAGTTTGAATGAGAGGTCCACTGAGTAACAAGTTCTCCAACCTACCTCTCATAGGAAAAATCAAGATATGTCGTGTGTTTCATGATGAAGGTATGCCAGCCTATGTACACTTGTTATAGGGCTAATGTATGAAACGATCCTAAAGGTATTAAAGAATTACTGCATCACAATTATATATTAATTATATAATGTGGTGCATATTAATTATATAATATGGTGTTTTTTCGAAAGTAATGCATAAAAGAAAAAAAATATTAAATATTAATAGAATGATGTGGCTCTTACCCGGAATCTTGATAGGATAAGTTGTTTTATTTATTGATGTTATATCTTTCATTATATATAATGTATTTTGATTCTTGTTTACCCAATTCATATTCTAATTAAATGATAAATATTATAATATTTTCAATTTAATGGAAGTAATTGAATTAAAGAATTGAAAAAGGTTTTCCATTTAAAACCAAGTTTAAATAATATATTATAATACTTCCAATGGAATAGAAATAATTCTATTAAAAGAATTGAAAGGAAGATAAAATCGTCTTGGGGTTAGAAGGAAGAGTTTAGTATCAACGTCTTATTTATTTGAATAGAAAATGAGTTGTGTAGATTTTTGGGATAGAAAATAAGTTGTGTAGATTTTTGCGTAATCTTGATGATAAGGGTTTAATTAAGAACCTTAAAATAAGAGGTTTATAATATAATTAGTTGAAGAACTATAATATGGTAATAATAATATGGTAATAAGAGTTGTGTAAATAATATATTTAGTTAAGAACAACACCATAGTATGGTGGTAAACATTTTGTTAAGATCATGAAGGGATGAGTTTCCTCCACATGTTTGATTTTAAGGTAAGCTGATTGAATTTTTGTGACTACTGTCATTTGGGATAATTTTCAGGGAAAAGGTTTTTCCATTTAACTGGAAAGTCCTACAAAGAGGGAAATTTAGTAATTTGTAAGTATCTCTTTGTAAACGAGATTTGAGGTAAGGAAACAGGGCAATGGATGTGCCACAAAATTGTATTTTCTTTCTCTTCGATTAATATAAAGACTAACGAGCTTTGGTGGACGTAGCCTCATGTTTGGGGTGAATCACGTATATGATGTATCTCTTTTTTTTCTATGTTTTTACGTTTGTATATACTCATTTTCATAATGGTATGTAATGTATGGATGATGCACAATAAATGCTTATGATACATTATCTTTATTGGTACAATGGTCTATGAAAACCACTCTCAAGCATACAGTTAAAGGTATAAATATTCTTATGGAGGAAAGCTATTTGAATAGTTAAATGACTCAATACCCTTTGTTTAATATTTTGATTTCAATATTTGGATTTATAGGTAAGTAATTAATAATTTGTAAGATCTTATTACTATGGATTTAGATTAGGGTAAAGTGCTAGTAATCTTTACAATGTGAGAAAGATGAAGTACACCAAAGAGTTAAGATAAACTAATGAGTACTTGTGATGTCAGTATTTTAATGTATGTACTAGTTTTTACAATTATCTGATTTCACACTCTCAAGAGATTAACATGGTTGACGTGTTGGTTATAGTAAAAGCAAAAAATTACCCCCATTTATTCAGAATTTACATTGAGAAATTGTGGGTTCATTACACTCCATGTAGGTCTTCATTTTCTTCAGCACTTATATCTGACCATGGAAGGAACACATCTATGAACCATGTTAGAAAGGCCTACCCAGCATTTACATCTGACCATGGGAGGAACACATCCACAACCATGTGAGAAAATCATGACCAACATTCACATCTGACCATGGCAGGAACACATCCACCACCATGTGAGAAAGGCCCAACACTCACATCTGACCATGGGAGGCCCAGCCTACTACCATGTCAGAATGGCTTAGTACTTACGTCGGACCATGGGAGGAACACATCCAAGAACCATGTCGAAAAGGATCAGCACTTATATCTAACCATGGTAGGAACACATCCAAGAACCATGTCGAAAAGGCTCAACATTTATTTCTGACCATGGGAGGAACACATCCAAGAACCATGTCAGAAAGGCTCAGCACTTATATCTGACCATGAGAGGAACACATCCAAGAACCATGTCAGAAAGGATCTACACTTACATCTGACCATGTTAGGAACACATCCAACATCCATGTTAGAAGGGCTCTACACTTACATCTAACCATGTTGGGAACACATCCCACATCCATGTCAGAATGGATCTACACTTACATTTGACCATGTTGGGAACACATCCCGCATCCATGTCTAAAGGGATCCTCACTTACATCTTACCATGTGGGGAGCACATCCCGAATCCATGTCAAAAGGGATCTGCACTTACATCTTACCATGTGGGGAACACATCCCACATCCATGTTAGAATGAATCTGCACTTACATATGACCATGTGGGGAACACATCTCGCATCCATGTCAAAAGGGCTCAGCACTTATATCCAACCATGAGGAGCCTAACCTGCCACCATGTCGGAAGGGCTCACTAAGTAATCACTTCCCCTTGGAGGGAACCTCGATCTAGAGAACACCAAGATTCTCCTTGAAGTACTTAAACGTCACTCTGGCCATTTCTAGCATAGAATCACATAGGGAAGGATTACGCCCAAGGATAACTTGCGAGCTTCGCCAGGACCGATTACATCTGAGGATAACATACAGGATCATTTTACATCTGAGACACCTATGAGCTTTGCCACAATTTTATGCTCAGACAACCTATCTCATCGCCTATGCTAGAACTCCCTCTATCGAGATATCTTGATCTAGATCACATACTAGAGCTTCGCTGCTCCTATCTTGGTTATTCCCAGTGCCATGCATGACTCCTTCCCACTAAACCAAGAGATCACACATGATCTCATACTGAAGCAACACCTCAAAGTACTTTTCCTATCAATGGCACTTCTTTCCCAATCTGAATCCACATAACCCTCTAGGTTAGTCTTCTAATTCAGTTCATACTTGAGCCCATAGTCAACTGTACCCTTCAGGTACCTCAGAATATGATTTGCAGCAATTAGGGGAACATGTCTTGATGTGTTCACAACAAAGCAAATATTTTGTCTCGTATTCGTCAGGTACATCAAGGAGCAAATCATCTGATGATACATCATGGCCATGGAATTGCATTCCATCATCCCGAACCTCTTTAGGATCTCCACTGCATACTTCCCTTGTCCAAGGAGGATTCCATCCACACTTTGCCACACTTCCATGCCTAGAAATTAATGTTCGTACCCAAATCTTTGATGTCAAACTTCGAAGCAAGTCTCCTTCTTGCAAATTTAATGAGTTCCTCTTTTCTTGTTATGAACATGTCATCGACATATAACAAGAGCATCATTGGTCTTCTGCCTTCAACCTTGAAGGAAATGTTGGAGTCAACTCTACTCTTAGTAAATCCTAGAGCCATTAGTAAGTTATACATCCTGTTGTACCATGTCAAACCTCAGGATCTTCTGCATTCACTCACTATGAAGTGGAGCCTTAGTCTCCTTCCTTCCATACTCTATGAATTGAAACATTCTGTACTGGAGTGACAAGTAGCTTCCTCTGCTACTAATATTCTATGTATTCATCTAGGGTCACCGGATACCACGATCCTCTATCTTGAAAATGTTCTTCTCGCACGCATATATGAGTTTGTCATCCTCTATAGGATTTCATCTTCAACCTTGTAGAAAAGCTTAAGATATTCATCGCTCGAGGTGATATTCAAGCTCCTCACCCATGGGTGTCTTCTGAGCTCATACAAGGCCTTCTTTAATTTGCACAAATGAATATTCATGTCATGTGTCTTAACTTCCAGTGGCTGCAAATGTCTCTTCATAGTCTATGTCTTCTTTCAGTGAGAAGCCTCGTGCTACGAATCGTGCCTTGTATCCCATGATGTTTCCATATACTACATGTTGGATAGTGTAGATCCATATGGAATACATTACAAACATTCGTTCAGGTCTCGATACTGCATCCTAGACATCATTCTTCATTTTGGATTATTTCTTGAACTGTTGCCACTTGTTCTTTGAAACAGGTCTCATTCTTCTTTTCTTGTACGTGATTGTACACGATATTTCCTACAAGTCAAATGTACCCGTTATATGGTTAGAAACATTTCACAAGGCATTATGCATAGAGATATAATCATGAAACTATTTTAGCCAATACAACATTCATCCATATCTCACGGAAACTTTCTAGATGCCTTCCATCTCTACCAAGACATCATTGAGATTGTGCACTAATCCAATATGTTAGCAAAGAGGTTTCATTCTAGATAAGTAGAAATGGAGAGTTGTATAGCACCATGAGCTACTTATCCATCACATGCATATTAGTACTATACTTTTATTAATGAAAACATTCTATCATGCATAATACATCAACTGAATATAAACAAATGCATAAGAAAACAATATCATGAAATAACAATTGAATACTTATCTTTATTTGTTTCATGGGTAGACTCCTTCTTTCAGCTCCATCATAACAAAATCATTTCTTATCCAAATGATTAATATGGATTAGAGGTTCTTCAAGAATTGAGTTCTTCATATTCCTCATCACTTAAGGGATCTTTTGTGAGCGCTTGATATTCAGTTGCTCCCATCTTCTCTTCTCTAATTATGAGTTGATCTTCTTCTTGTGTGCACTCTTCCGAGAGTCTTCTGAAGGTATTCACTTCCTTCTGGCACACATTCCTTGAATGAATGAATTCCATGATCCTGGGAGGCCATTCAAGGTGGTTATCACAATTTCAACATTCTCTACTTTTTCATCCACTGCTTCAAGTTGTTCTTTGATTTGAGAGACCCATGTAAAGTATGATTGTATGCTCTCTCCATTTTGGATATTTACATTCTTCAACTGGTTTCTCAAAGTCATCTTCTAATTTATGTTCTTCTCTTCAAATAGCTTGGTCAAAGAATCAAACATCTCTTTAGGTGTCTTTAGGGAAGACACTTGTGCTATAAGGTGATCCTTGATTAAATCAAAAATGATCTTCTTGTCCTTGACCATGTACTTCTTGTTTGAGGCTTTAGCCTCATCTCCCTCTAGAACTGGAACCTCTCCACTTATGTAGGTGTCCAATTCATTTTCTTCAAGAACTAGTGGAAACTTATAATTCCATGCTTAGAAGTTGTAAGCTTCACCAATATTGTCATTAAGATGGCGTGATAGGTCATTTTGAAATGAGAACCTCGAATGTAAATAGCAAAAGATTAGATCTTACAGATTTGAGGTGTCTGTCCCAATTCTCGATCTGGTTGATCTAGGGTTTGTCAAAGAAACCCTAATTTTTAAAACTTGGAATTTCAAACTTCTGATTGGATAGAAATATATGCCTCTTCAAGGAGAGTTGTCTAATGTAATCCTTTTTTTAAAATAGTGGAGGGAAGCTCTAGCAACCTTTAAGCTGTACTTTTCCAATTTCCTCCGCAGAAATGCCTGATATTATTTCTACCGTATCTTTAAATGTACTACTCCTTTGTATCTGAAATTTTGTACTGACATATCCTCGTATGTCCTATTTTACTACTCCTTTGTGTCTAAAATTTTGTACTAACATATCCTCGTATGTCCTATTTCCAAGAACATATGTTTGTGCATAATTGGTTTCACCAATTGGGACTTATGCTAGTTTTCTCAAGCTGACTTATTTAAGGACTGTTCAAGACAACAAATTTGTACGGATTGTCACATGTCACTGTTTCACCTTCAGGGTCTGAAAATTTTACCATAGAAATTAAAATCCATGTCCTATCTAGAACATCTTGATAAATTCCATTTGGAACTTCATAGCCCAAGATATATCAATTCTCCCTAGGTTTCCTGTTTAGGGATGAATCCTGGAAGGGGCTGGAACCCTAATTTGTAGGAATCATATCTATGAGAATATAGCGAATATGAGGCTGAAATGTCTACATAGGGTACACCAGGATTTTATCTTCAGCCTATGAAAATTTTGGCCCCTGAGACTTCTATCCCAAGGTATAGCGAATGTACCAAAACTACTCGTTTTAGTATTTTAGTGTTTTTTAGGCTCGGGGGGTCAAACTAGGGTTTCACTTTCCCATAGTTTTACTCAACCAAAAATTATACCTTGGTCTCTAAACTTATATTTTGATGAGGAGAGAAATCCTATGCTAGGCTCACTCAAACATTCCTCTTTTGTAAAAATCCCTAATTTCCTGCATAAAAAACTGAAAATGCTTGGAATAAAATTCTTCTTTGACAGAAAGATCCTCCCTTCAATGGAGAGTTATCCTAGCCTCATTTTGATGATGGATAGTGGAGAGAGACCCAAAAAGTAAGAAGCCCCATATTCTGCAGCTGCACTGTGTCTTCTTCTTAGGTTAGCTCTGATACCATGTTAGATTTTTATCATTTAAGCAATATGATTTAGGAGGTTATCTGAGAGAATAACATGCACAAAAATAATCACAAGAGATAAGATACACAAATATTTTCCTTAGGGGAACCATAAAGTAGAAAACCTCGCAACTTCCTTAGAGATAGAATGAGCACCAATGGCAGCAATAAAACCCAAAGACAGAAAAGATGATCTCCAACAGTTGTTCTCTCTCTCACTCATGTGCCCTAGTTGACTAAGTGTGTGTGTCAAATAGAGATGCTCACTCTCTATTTATACTAATTTCTGAGTTGACAACTACTTACCAAGGCTGACATCTGTAGGAGACTATAATAAACCTAGTGCCCCACAACTGTGGGGACTTTGCCCCCCAATCAACAAGGAGGGTTAACCTCAACTCAATTGTGTGGATTATTACCCCGACTTACAATAGAGGGTTAACCTCAACTCAATTGTGCGGATTATTACCCCGAATTACAACAGAGGGTTAACCTCAATGAATTTATATGACGTTATTATATTAATGACTCTACCAATAGAAACATCATGGATTCTCCCGATACGAACATCGAGGTACAATATGATATATACAAGTGAATAAATTTTGGAGTTACAAATGCATCAACACTCTCTTCTCACCTAATTCCTTCTATACCAGAACATTTTGAATGGCCGCATAAGGGACAATCACTTTAGTCCTTGATTTCAACAGATATGGCATATAATGTTTCAACGATTTATAAATAGCATAGGCCTGTTTATCGACCTGAGAATAGTTGATTTAAGCTCCTCTAAATGTTGAGCTCCTAAAAGAGATGGGGATCTTAGCATCCTCATGATTCTTCTATGTCAGGACACCTACGTAAGAGAAGTAATATCAAAAGTATAAAGTATAAAATTTTTGTTGAAATCTGGAGACATCAAAGCAGGTGCTTCTACAATGGCTCTTCTGATTTCAACGAAGACATTTCTCTATTATTCAAACCATTTAAATTGTACATATTTCTTTACTAAATGTTGCAAGGGTTTAAGAACTTGGAAAAATTTTTGGTACAAACCTATAGACGAAATTGATCTTACCCAAGAAATATTGCATTTCTTTTCGAGAACCAGGGAGCTTGATATTTGAAATAGCTTCAGTGCTTTCTAGATCGATAATCATTCCTTCCTTGGAGACAATGAAACCTAATAACTTACCTTCCGTTACCATGAAGATCGACTTCTTTGGATTGAGGGAGATCCTGTATTTCCTACAGCGCTCGAACAACTGTTTCAGAGCAGACAAATGTTCATGTTGTTTTCTAGAATAAATTATTATATCATCTAAATACACAATCAAAGAATTGTGAATTAAGCCCCTAAAATTTATATACATAGCTCTCTGGAATGTATCTCGTGCATTTCTCAGCCCGAATGGCATTCTCCTATAAGCAGATGCTTCCCAAGGGGTTCAAAAGGATGTTTTAAGCTAGTCACCAAGGGTAATGAGGACTTGGTTATACCCTGAGAAGCCATCAAGGAGTGAGAACATTTCAGATCTTACTACCTTATGTAGAAACTACTCCATACGAGGAACAGGATAATTGTCCATCTTGAAAGCTCTGTTCAGGTTTCTAAAGTCGACACAGAGCTTGATTTCCCCATTCTTCTTGCGACCGAGTACCAAGTTCGAAATCCACTGCGTGTGTCTAATAGGGAATATGATTATTACTACCAGTAACTTATCGATTTCTTTCTTTATAGAATATTCCAAGTTGGGCTACATATTTCTTAGACTCTGTTGGTACGGTTTCACCTTAGGTTTCATTGCGATATTGTGGTGCATGATGCTGGTATCAAAATTTATGAGTTTTTCATTCATCCAGGAAAAGACGTCCCTAAATTCCCTGCATAACTTAATAATGCTTATCCTTTCTTTATGGGAACAATGAACTCCAAGGTTGATGAAGCAAGGATTTTTTTCATTCCTAGATTGACATCTTTGTAATTGAGGGATGAGCTCTGTGTATTGCAGTTGGTCATTTTCTTGAACTTTTATTGTAGATTATAAAAATTTTCCAAGTTGATGACTTCCTTCAGAATAATATTGGAAGGATCAGACTAGGATTTTTCATGTTCATACTCATCAATAGCCAAGCCTTAAAAGGTGTCGTGGGAAAAAAGAAGTCGAGTATCCGATGGCCATCATCGAATACTTTCCAATTTGTGATATTGTGTGGGATGGAAGGCATATACATCAACTCAATTGAAAACATCAGTGGAGACAAACCTCAAGGTGGTATCAGCCTTGATACAATATTGACCAAAATATCAGCATAAAAATCTCTGATCTAGTGACTGATTTGATATTAAATGCTAGAAAATATTTAGTAAGGTCTCTGATTAACTTATGGTAACTGATTAAGCGAGGAGATAGGAAATGTATTTGGTTTCTTACTTGTTTTACTATAATCTCATAATATCCTACACATTCAATTACCTTTTCACCCATGTCGATATCCTTTTTGAGTCCTTGGACTAGTGCCTTGTACTCTATGTTGTTGGTGCATTCGAACTCCATTCTGCATGCGATCATATTTTTGGTCCTGTTTGGATCAATGAGGACACAACTTGCACCAGTTCCATCTTTAGACGTGGATACATAAAATAATAACGTCCAAATAAAAGGATCAATTCAAAAATTAACATTAACATTATATACATTATGTACAATAGTACCATAGAATGGTACAAAAGTAACATGAGTGCCTTGGGACTAGTTCTGTACACTCTCTACTGGTGAAAAATCAATAGGAAAATCTCTGAAGAACATGTTGAATGTGAAGTGTTCAACGTGAGCACTAAAGTAAGAGACAGATTCACAGGAGCCATCAACATTGGCCACCATTTATTTCATAAATGGTTCCCTGTTAACCTTTATTTTATTGGGTTGTCCATTTAGGGTTACCCACAGGTGAGACCAATCGATGGCAAAGTAGCCTTTCAGATTTTTAGACCAATCTCTACTTAACCATATTCCATAATTTTTTCAGGTGTTTGCAATCACGATATCAATGGTCTAATGAATTATGGGATCTGCAAACAATATTAGGAGAACATTTCTCATCCTTCCTACTACTTTAACTTTGGACCTATCCAGCCAAACAATTTGGATGGGGTAAGGTTCCCAAGTAGAATTCAACTTTTTATAGATAGAAAGAGGCATCACATCTGATGAGGCACATGAATATATCATGCAGTTATGTGCATTCCTATTGAAGATCTCAAAAGTAAGTAAGAAAGGAGGAATCCCCTTGCTTTCAGGCTTCTGATTGTTTCGTATAGGAGAAGATTAAAGTTTATTATTTTGATTTTCTGTAGGTTGTTTGATAATCATGCTTTTAGGAAGGGAATCTCTTATAGAAGGGATTTTGAGGAGATCAAATAATGAGATATTGGCTTTAAATCTTCTCAAATCCTAAGCCAATGTGTACTCAGGCTCAGGAATTGCAGTATCTTTCTACGGTTGGGGGTTACCTTTGTTGGGAGTTGATGTTGCAGGTGGTGGTTCCTGCGGAGGTGGACCTTTAGATCTAGTGTTATGCCATATGTTGTAGATTAAATACTGTGTCAGGTTCTTATTCCTCTTCTTCAGAAAAGAAACTTGCAGCACTCACTTGCTGGTTCTCTTCCTCTTCTTCTTCGAATGGTTGTGACTCTCGATTGTTCCGATCATCAGAGGATTCAGGGGTGTCTTGTGTTTCGGCAGCCAAGGCTTTCAAAACAAAAAATATTTCTTCTGAAGTGAATCCTTCACTAGGATTGGGAGGTGGTGGATTCTAAGGGGGTTAATTAGGACGTTTGAAAGGTAGCCTTGCAAAACCCCTATTATTGGGTTGGTTTTCATTATTATTCTTCTTCAAATCCACCATCACATTAGACATATTTTGTAGGATCTTCTTCATGTCATTCATATTGAAAAGATCTTGACTTGCACTAGTGGTTTTAGGAAAATTTTCCACCTTTTTTCGGGACCTCGATGCCTGCTTAGTTGATGAGTCAAGGTTTTCCTTAAGACAGAACATGTCCTTTTCTACTTGTATGGCTTCATAGAAAGCTTCATGCAAGGTTTCTTTGCGAGCCCTTTTGACCCACGTGGAGATTTGAGTTGGAAGACCCTTGATATAATATGCCACCAATAACTCCTCAATTGGGAGGATGGTAGCAAGAATTCCGTTTTTCAAATATGAAAACCTCCGATTGTAATCTTTGACTCTTTATTTCCCTTTGGTCTTCATGGAAGAAAGCTCTATGACTAAATCCTCTGGGGTCTTGTCATCCCCAAATTTCTGAGTGAAGAGTTTTGGAAACACATCCCATGATGGAATGGAACTAGCTTCTATGAAAAACTACCAAGTAGAATATTTTCCCTCAAAAGTATAAGGGAATAGTCTGCAGACTACATCTTCATGTATTACATTTCTAAGTCCGATTGCCTACATAATGGATTTAATGTGGTCTTCCACAAGGATTTTGTCATCTGGGTTATATTTTGGAAGACACTTCTCAAGGTTCTTAGGAAATGTATGTTGATCACCTAAGATATACACAACATCTCCATCTAACCAAGGCCTGCTAGTTCATTTTTCATCCATTGGAACATATTCTCCTTATGAGGTGGAAGGACTGGAATCTAACGATTCGGCCGAGGAATATGAAGAAGGAAGTGAAGGTGGTGGTCCTTGTACTGGGATTTCGTGTCCAGGAGTATTTTATTCTTGAAAAAATGAGTCAAGATCTAATCTAGGGTTCGATGGATTACTGAAATAATTGTTACATTCTTCGATGTTTTGGTCACTTGAATTAATTTTATCTTGACTAATGGTCTGGGGATTGTTGTGCTAGACACACCCCTCAGCAAATCGTCATTGAATATGCATGATGCTATCGAAATTTCCTTTCAGAAATTATTCGACTGTAATGGGTCCTAAAGTTGGTGATACAATGATGTACCTATTTCCTACAGTTTTCTGTTTGTTCACAGGCATATCAAGGATGGCGTCTGAACCTTATATAGTTTGTTCCCCTAACGTAGACGACTACATATGAATACATGTTACAATTGGGTCTTTTGCTGGAGGAGTTTTTTTTGTAGTTTGTTTAGGCATGATTTTCTTCAGGACCTCCTTCTCGCACCATTTTTTGAAGCCTGGGATGTGTAGGTTTCTAGAATGGGGTTCCTAGGCTGACAACAAAGGATGAAAACCCAACTAAATGCTTTAGGTAATCCTGTAGAACTAATACCCTATCCGTGAGCTGTTTGGTTTGGTTAACACCCATGGATACAAAGGCCTCCACTAGCACTTATGGTTCTATGATCCTAAGAATATTTGTTTTTCAATAAAGGAAAACCAAATGTATAAGAAAGATAAAGGAAAATTTACTCTAACTCTGAAGGAAATGTAAGCTAAGTCTATGATAATTTAATAAAGGTGGTTTGTTTTTTCACAAATTAACCCGAGATATAAGATAGACAAGCATTTAATTAGATTAAAATAAATGTAAACAATATCATTTACTTATCAATTCAACTCACAATCTACCAATAAAATTTGATTGACAGCAACTTCAAATTAAGACATTTAAGGTAAACGTGTAGATAGTATGTTAATTGAAAAATTAACATATATAGTTTAACTTACTGTAAGATCATTTGCAGAAATAGATAAATATTTTAATAGAATAAAATATTTTTAAACCTTGTCAGTACATAAATCATTAGAAAAGATAAATCAAGGCTATAAATGAATGAACTTATTGGTCACAAAAGATAAACAGTAACAATGATTCATCTGAAACACGAAAAATCATTATTTGTCAAGGAAACTAAATCAAGTAAATGAAAAGAGAGATGTGAAATATTATCATCACTATATTAAATAATGTTTGCAAAAAAATACAAACCTCAGAAAAACTGAGTATCTCCAATCTCTAGCACAGATTTTTCCCTTCCACAAGAAAGTCCCTAATACATGTGAAGTATAACCCTTAAATAATTATTACAAAGAATATATCCCCATCAAACTAGGATTGGAAAGATCCAAATAAAAGTAATAATCAAGAAAATCCCACAATCTATTCCAAATCTTACCCAATTCTCCTATGTGGGGATATTTAGCTTATTCAAACACAAGTTAAGCATCACATTTATAATCCTCCATTTCATTTCTAGATAACTTTTTCCATATATAGATGTAAATGTGGATCTTTCCCTGAATAGAAAGAGGTTATATGATTAACTGATCCACATATTCAATACTGACGTGGTCAAGTCTCTAAATCTTCTCTTTAGCTTTATCACGTTGTCGTTCAACCTGCTCGATCATCAGGATTGGCAGACAAACATCCTCAATAAGACTCACTGTGGGAAATCCCAACACTTCCATTATGCTATCAACAACATACCACCTCCTTCCACACACAACTTGTTCCTTTTCTACAGTTTCCTCAAGCATCTCATTCATATTAAGCCAAGCACATAGTAAAACTATAACCTTCTTTAATTGGAAACTACTAAGGATGGTGATTTTTTCTTCTTTGTCTTGGATACATATTTGCCAATCCAGACTGTTATTATAATCCTTGGAATATTTCTCTCTCTTTTCTACTTGATCCTCAGATAAATATGAGTTGTAAAAAATATCATCCATAGTTCAGAACAACTCACTTATCAATTCATAATGCTCTTGATTGATCTTGATAGCCAATTCCTTAAACTCCTATTGTGTAAACCAAGAAAATGTAGAAGAAGTTGCACTTGCAGTTGCATCTTCACATTGCTTTTCAATTGAAGCTATCCTCTATGTGATGGTAGTATTTGCAGTCTTCTCATATTGCAATTCAGTATTGAGGGAAGTATTATTCACCTGTAATTCATTGTACTTATCTTCAAATTCCTTCATAAGATCAACAACATAAGCTTCATGCTCCCTTTTGGTCTTTCCTAGCTCCTCCTTAAACTTGATTATCTCTTCCTTTCTTCTGTCAAACTCCCTGTTTAATGGATTCACAACATGGAAGTTTCCACCTATGAATGCTCCTAAAGTAGCAATAGTATCTACAGCATCTACCTAAGGATCACTAGACTACTAAGTCCACACTATTTGGTTGGTGAGAGATGCCTCCATACCACCTTGATCTCTGCTTCTCTCTTTTCCCTTTTTAACCGCTGCTTTATGAGACTTGCTGTAATAATAGTCCCCAAGAGAGATTACAATATCCTCATTAAACTCATATGTTGACTCAGTAGCCGAGGAGGTCCCAATCAATGTAGAAACCAAACAGGATGTCTGAGTGATAGTGGGAGAAAGAATAGACAAAGTAATGTGGGTAGTAAGTAAAGGAAAATGAATGTTTGGAACAACAACTACTTTAGAAGTTGAAAAGAAGATTGGGCTGGTGGAAGTTTTAGAGAGTGGAACATGAATTATAATAGCTTGAAATGCTGATGTAGGCACCAAGATATTTTCAGGAATAGATGATGACGATAAATTAAATGAAGGTATATGCATAGGAATCTTAAAAATTTGGGACTCCTCAGTAGTAGATTGTGGCATAGGGGGTTGAACTGAGATAGGTGTGATAGGGGGAAATGTGGAGGTCAAAGTATGGTAAAGTTGATATAGTGAGGGTGATAGGATTGATCCAACAGGAAAAGTAGATAAAGTTTGGATGCATGAAATGAGTAATGCTAAAGACAAGGAATTAGACATAGAAGTGGATTGTGAAATGTTGTCAACAGGGATGGAACTCTTCTTAGCATTACCATTAATCAGATCCAAAAATGCTTGAAAATGGTCATCGAATTCTTCAATGACAGGCATGGGAGGAAGTCCTCCTTCTTCAACATCAGAATAAGTTAATTCTATAGTAGGAGCTGGAGAAGAAGAAAACTGAATATTCTATCTTTTAAGTGTCTTGTCCTCAACCATCATTTCATCATTAACTGCTTGAGTGACTACAATACTTATCTGAACATTATCAAAAGACTGAGTAGCTACAACTACCTGAGTGTCCAATACAAAAGTTATCATTATTAATTTATGTTTTGACTGCTGGGAAGTATGCATGAAGGCCTTCATTTGCTGAGAAATAGTTTCCTATGGAAGATCTTCCATAGAAAATTTTCCTTTATCCCCAGCTGAGCCAGTTGCTAATGATAGAAATTTTGTCTCTTGGGATTCCTTCTATTCCCTGTCCTTTCTTAAATTTTACAGAAGGTCCAATGCCCTGGCTCTAAAGATTCAAATCTTGTCTTTCAGTTCCTTTTGATGCTGTAGAATGTGATTCTGCTATTCTTTTCTTTTGGCCCTGGTGAAAAACTCAAAAAAGATATCTACCCCCTCATAGATAGAGTCATCAGGGATATCTTGATGATCATAACCACCCCTGACATGGTTCTAATTGAAATTATCATCAAGAAATCCTTTGGTGTCATGTTTTCTATTTCTAGAAAAACCAAGCTTCAAGGAAACTATTTGTTGAAGCCTGGGATGTGTAGGTTTCTAGAATGGGGTTCCTAGGCTCACAAAAGATGATGAAAACCAAGCCAAAGGATTCAGGTAATCCTATGCAAGTACTACCCTATCCTTGAGCTATTTTGTTTGGTCAACACCCATGGGTACTAAGGCCTCCGATGGCACTTATGGTTCTATGATCCTAAGAGGATATGTTTTCCAATGAAGGAAACCTTAACAGATAAGAAAGTGAAAGGAAAATTTACTCTATCTATGAAGGAAATGCAAACTAAGTCTATACTACTTTAAGAAAGGTGGTTTGATTGTTCACAAATTAACCCAAGATGTAAGATAGAAAATAATTTAATCAGATTAACATAAATGTAAACAAGATCATTTACTTATCAATTCAACTTACAATAAACCAATAAAATTTGATTGAAAGCAACTTAAAATTAACACATTCAAAGTCAACTTGTAGATAGTATGTTAATTGAAAAATCAACATATATAGTCGAACTTAATGTAAGATCATTTGTAGAAATAGATACATATTTTAATAGAATAAACTCTTTTAAAACCTTGTCAGTACACAAATAATTAGCAGAGATAATCAAGGCTATAAATGAATGCATTTATTTGTCACAAAATATTAACAGTAATTGTGATTCATCTGAAACGGGAAAAATCATTATTTTTCAAGGAAACTCAATAAAATAAATGAAAAAGAGAGATGTGAAATAATATCATCACTGTATTAAATAAAGTTTGGAAAAAATTACAAAATCTTAGAAAAACAGAGTATCTCCAATCTCCAGTGCATAATTCTCCCTTCCACAAAAAATTCCTAATACATGTGAAGTATACCCCTTAATAATTATTACAAAGAATAGATCCCCATCAAAATGGGATAAAAAATATCCAAATAAAACTAATAACCAAGGAAATCCCACCATGTATTCCAAAACTCCAACAATTCTCCTATGTTGGGATAGTTAGCTGATTCGAACCCAAGTTAAGCATCACCATTTATAATCCTCCATTTCATTTTTAGCTAATTTGTGCAAGATACAGATATAAATGTGGATATTTCCCTCAATAGCAAGAGGTTGTCTGATTAACTGATCCACATCTTCAATATTGAGGTGGTCAAGTCCCTTAATATTCTTTTTAGATTCATCACGTCTTCGTTCAAGTTGCTCGATCATCAGTCTTGTCAGACAAGCATCCTCAATAATATTTACTCTGGGAAATCTCAATGCTTCCATTATGTTATCAACAACATACCACTTCCTTCCACACATAGGTTGTGCCTTTTTGACAGTTTCCTCAACCATACCATTCGTATTAAGCCAAGCACATAGTACATTTATAACCTTCTTTAATTGGAATCTGCTGAGGATGGTGATGTTTTCTGGTTTTTCTTGCATATATCTTTTCCAGTCCAAAATGTTATCATAGGCCTTGGAAGGTTGCCCTCTCTTTTCTACATGATCCTCGAGGATAACATACATCTTACCAAAAGAAATATGAGTTTCAAAAAATAGCATCCATAGTTCAAAACAACTCACTTATCAATTCATAATTCTCCTAATTGATCTTGATAGCCAATTCCTTAAACTCCCGTTGTGTAAACCTAGAAGACGTAGAAAAAGTTGTACTTTCCTTTGCATATTCACATTTATTTTCAAGCGAAGTTTTCCTCTATGTGATGTTAGTATTTGTAATCTTTTGATCTTGCAACTAATTCTGGATAGAACTATTCTTCACCTGTAATTCATTGTACTTGTCTTCATATGCCTTCATAATATCAACAACATAAGCTTCATGCTCCCTTTTGGTCTTTTCCAACTCCTCCTTCAAATTGCTGATCTCTTCCTTTCTTCTGTTAAACTCCCTATTTAATGTATTCACAGCATGGAATTTTTCACTTGTGAATGGTCCTAAAAGAGTAGTAGTATCTGCAGCATCTACCTGAGGATCACCATACTGATGAGTCTAGACTATTTGGTTGGTGAGAGATGCTTCCATCCCACCTTGATCTCTTCTTTTCATTTTTCCCTTTTTAACCACTGCTTCAGACTTGCTATAATAATAGTCCCCAAGAGAGATTACAATATCCTCATTAAAATCATCTGTTGACTAAGTAGTTGAGGAAGTACCAATGTGGAAACCAAAGAGGATGTCTGAGTGATAGTGGGAGAAGGCATAGTAAAATTAATGTGGGTAGTAAGTAAGGGAAAAGGAATGTTTGTAACAATAGTTGCTTTAGAAGTTGAAGAGAAGATTGGGATGGTGGAAGTTTCAGAGGGTGGAACATGAATGCTAATAGCTGGAAGTGATGATGTACACACCAAGATATTTTTAGGAACAGATAATGACAATAAATTAAATGAAGGTATATGCAAAGGAAGCTTAAAAATTTGGGATTCTTCGGCAGTCGATTGTAGCATAGGGGGTTGAACTGAGGTAGGTGTGATAGGGGCATATGTGGAGGTCAAAGTATGGGAAAGTTGACATATTGAGGGTGATAGGGTTGATCCAATAGGAAAAGTAGATAAAGTTTGGATGGGTGAAAAGAGTAATGTTGAAGACAAGGAATTAGAAATAGAAGTGGATTGTGAAATGATGGGAATAGGGATGGAATTCTTCTTACGCTTACCATTAATCAGATTCGAAAATGCTTGCAATTGGTCATCTAGTTCTTCAATGAAAGGCATGGGAGGAATTTCTTCTTATTCAACATTAGAATTAGTTAATTCTATAGTAGGATCTAGATAAGAAGAAACCTAAATATTATGTCTTTTAAATGGCTTATCCTCACCCATAATTTGATCATCAACTGCTTGAGTGAATGCACTAGTTACCTGAACATCAGCAACAGAATAAGTAGCTACAACCACCTAAGTGTCCAATACAAAAATTATCATTATTAATTTATGTTTTGACTATTGGTAAGTATGCATCAAGGCCTTCACTTGCTGAGCAACCGTTGCATGTAGAATATCTTCCATAGGACTTTTTCCTTTATCCCCAATTAATCAAGTTGCTACTGATATAACTTTTGTTGCTTGGGATTCCTTCCCTTCTCTGTCCTTTCTTAACTTTTCCTGAAGGTCCAATTCCCTTGCTCTAAATATCTGAATCCTGTCTCTAAGTTCCTTTTGATGTTGTAGGATGTGACTCTTCTCTTCTTTTCTTTTGGCCTTCTCCAAAACCTTAGTAAAGATATCTACCCACTAGTAGATAGATTGATCAGAGATATATTCATGATCCTAACCACCCCTGACATGGTTCTTCTTGAAATGAGCATCAACCTATCCTTTGGGGTCATGTTTTCTCTTTCTAGAAAAAATAGTTTTCAACAAAACTATACGATCACTTAGTTCTGTAGCCATTTGTTGTAGGTAGAACATGTGGTTAATCACCGAAAAAGAACACCTAATGTCTATATTTGTAGGTTAAGTGTAGTCATAACAGTAGTCTCTACAGTTCTAATTTGAGGAATGAGGAGAAAAACTTAATGTCTATGCATTTCCTCCCAATTATTCCCTAATGATGGGTTCGGGATATGAGATGGTTGATGTTGGGCTGTGGATTCCTAAAAAATGACAGTGCACAATTATGAGATCCCCACCTTTAGTGGAGTTGAAGGTAGGGTCTATAATTACTTGATCAAAGAGGGATCTTGAAATATACCAGGACCAACAGTCATGAATGAAAGGGATATAGAAACTTCTAAAGATACTTTTAGTCATAGTTAAGACATGATCTAGACAATCCAGTCCCTCAGAATCATAGTAATTGTGTTGATTAAGAAAAATGATCCTCTCATACTAAGTCTAAATACTATGGAAGTAACTTCTTTCACAACGTATATGTAGTTATGAAAAAGGATGATGTTTTAATATACGTGGGAACTAACAACCTCAATGTCAAATAATACCATTTTCCTAGACAACTTTACATGGACATTATGTAGGAGGTCTTGCAATTAAGTAACACAACCATCATAACAATATAAGGGATGGTGTTAGCTCAAGAAAACCTAACTTCTTCCAAACATGACTTGACATGACACAAGTAGAGGAACCATTGTTAATAATACAATGATTAATCATCAAGTTCTTGACAGAAATTTGAATTTGAAAAGAAACTTAATAGGTTATCTGAGGATCCTCTTGATCAACATAAAACATTACAATGTGGGAATTGGAATATTTTATCGCACATAAATAATACAATGAAGATTTGCACTTCCTAAGGAAGTTCCTAAGAACCTCTAATACAAGCATAGTGGCACATGACTGTGCCAACTCATCCATAATGTTATAGTTGGGAACAAATCAAGCATTATGGTTTTTGAATACAAGGAACATAGGAAATTTATGGATATTAGGAATGAATAATGAATTAGGAGGAGGGAGCTCCAAATATTATTGCACTGGTGGCGATGCTTTCCATTTATTAGCATTAGAATTATGATTGGTTGGGATGTATTGATTACGCCTCATCAAGAGGTTAATCTCATTGGAAATCATAAGGAGGACATGAACAAAAGGGTCATTGGGGTGGAATCAAGTTAAAAAATGAGATGGGTAAGGAACTATGGGTTGTGCTTTGAGTGCCCCTTGTCATGGCAATGGGATTTATAAGACCATATGTTGTCATTCGGTCAAATGAGGAGGTAGTGGGTTAGTTTTCTATTGAGGGGAATCAATTGTCTCACATTGGTTATCCTCATTCAATAGTTGGTGAGACATAGAAAGAAGGGGAAAATGGTGAGTGTATTGTCCGTAAACATCACAAAATGAACATGGATGGTTAGTTTGTAATTGGTGGTTTTATCTTTTGTGGGATGTTTGTTCGGATCTTTGTTTGTGGGGTTCAGAATACCTCCAATGTTAAAAGGAGTATTGGGGGGTTTTCTACACCTTTATGTTGTTGTTTATTATATGTTTTCTTCTCCTTATTATTTTTCTTGTATTTATTGGAAAATTATTGTTAGCTATTGGGTGCAGGGGTAGGATTATTCTATTAATCATATTCTTTTCAATGAGGAAAAGGGGGAATTGTGAGATGTGGCTACCCTTAAGGAGATAGAAATGGTTTAAGAAAAGGATAATAAGGGTTTCTAGATAGTGGATTCATGTATCTTGTAGAAACACTACCACATATAATTCCACTACACGAGGGTCCATAAACATGGAGGACCATAGGAGGATAAAATAAGAGCTACTCATTCTAGCTTCTGATAATGAGAAGGAAGGATCAACCAGCTAGTAGGGTTCTAAGGGTATTCCCTAATCATGTCTCTCAATGCTACAGGGATTAGCATACAAGTACCACTCATATGGACGGTATGGGTTTGGGTGCGATTCTATGGAACCGATGGGATGCGTTGGTAGGATATTTGCATGTGGTGTCACTTCAAGAAGCATTGAGAATGATAGTGTAAATGTAGATAGATTGAATGTAAATAAGTTCATACTTCTGATATTTGAGGATTTCCTCCTCTTTTATTTTCATACATTCTGAGGCCACATATTTAACTATGCAGGGAAGAAGCGATTTCATAAAACAATCTAAGAATATGCACTCATTGATATTGATCTTACAAAGACTCATGTTCCAATGCCACTCATGCAATGGTTTTTGATAAAGTGGATAAGGTGTTGCAACATGAAAATAATATCTCAACTCCCTCATCATAATAGGTACGGAAATTGAAAATAGTAAGGTGTGGAAGCCAGGGATAAAAATTTTGGATGCACCTCATGGTTCTATTTGATATACCACTTAGCAACTACTCTAGTGAAGGTCCTATGGAACATATGTAACTAAATGGATTCATTGACAATGCTATTTGATGAGAACCATATAGAAAATACATAATATATTTATTGGGGTCCTCTCCTACCTTCCCATGAAGGTTAGGAATTTCCACACAGAGTTTGGGAGGGATTGGAGGCTAGGAAGGGTCATGTCGAATGGGATCATTTGTTAGCCTTCCTACGCCAATAAGTTCAATAAATTCCATGAAAGGTATGATCATAATAGGTAGGTGGATTAGGTACCAACATTATTATTGGAATTTGCACCATTGGCCCTGTGCTCAACCAATGGTCCCTACAAAAAAACATGAATATTCCTAGATATGTTATAGACTAGGTTTTGTAATGGGAAAAAGTGATTGGGGAATATGGCAATTTAAGCTGTGAATATTTTGAACTTGATGATTACAATGATGAAATAAATGGTATGTAGTTTTTCCATCTAGGATTCTTAAAGATGTACTAATTATATGAATAAATATGCTATATATAGGGATACATCTTGGATTCTGCAAGACTATCTTAGAGGAGATATGGTGACATAATATAGGGTCACTAATTGAACAATGTAACTTGAAAACAATACTAATATAAGAAATGAAAAAATCAATGATATCATCTATGAAAATGGTGTTAAAGAAAGTACCTAGTGGAATGCGAGTGGACTTATTAATCTTATCTAGACAAAGAACAAAAATGAAAATAACTCCCTAAATATAAAATACACATTATAGATATAAGGATAACTACAACAACAAAGTGAAAATGAAAAATAGTTTTTTCTCAAGTATTTTTCAAAAAAGGGTTCCCAAATCCACTAGCAAAAAGGAAGTAAAAATACTAACAAGGTACTTCCAAACAATGAGCTCAGATAAGGGAACCGATACTACCAATATTGATGGTGAATATGTGAATGGGGTTCTTCTAGAGAAAGTCACTTGGGGAAACCCTAGTCATCTAGCAATTATCTTCCTTAGGTTCCCTCCCACCTGTGAGAGGCACTTTTGGGTCAGATACCTAATAGAATGGTATCTAGGCTATCTCATTCTCAAAGACATCCAATAATTTTCCTGCACCTTGGTATGAAATCCATGATACATATGATCTTCATAATCTAAAAGGGAAAGGTGCCCCAATCAAATATATTTTCAATCTTGCCATGTACCACCATGAAAGGATGGGATTTCAGACAGAATGACTATGATTGGGTCTAATAATAGAAGAAATTTTTTACCTAAATATTCACCACTATCTCTCATATGTATAGTGATTAAGGTGGGTTTCTTGGATTCCTATCCCCAAAGTCCACACCTAACTACAAAATTATTTTGGCCCTCAAGTGAAGGATTTTAATGTGTTTAAATTAGGATTTATTTTAACTCTCCAATTAAGGTTGTGAACTAGGTTTTTTTAGATAAAGGTGTTAAAGGTTTGTGCACAAATGGTGTGTACAAATAGTAAATTAAATGACAAGGAAATGCCAATTCTCATATGAAATAACACAATTATAATACTAAAAATAATGAGTTCTTTTCTTGGAAAAAATCTATGATTGATCAACAATGCATAGGATGAAAATAAAACGAATAACAATTCTAGTGTTGCATGAAAATAAGGTAACTACTAAACAACATATGTGTAAAGAAAAGAGAGGAGGAACTTAGCCAACAATGCAACTTTCTTTGACCAAATCACATCTATGATTTAGTGAATGTCCTTGATGAAACAAGAAGAGAACAATTGAAAATCACTAAAAAGTATAACCATAAAGGTAGGAAAAATTAATATCTATAGATATTTTTTCACCTACATCGTATAAAAAGATAATAAATTGGCCACTAGATGAAGCAATCAAGTCATATATGGTAAAAATGACACTGCAAACATAGCCAAAATAATAATAAAAAACTAAACCAAATAGGGTGAAAGTGAAAGTGGAATTAGATGAAAACAACCAAAAAAATAGGGTTTTGAGGCTAAGTTGCAACTTTTAAGGAGAGAGTAGTGACCAAGTTCACTATTTTTTTGTAAAAACCCATGACCAAGACTTGAAACTAGTGAAAACTAAACTTCAACTTTCGTTCATGGCCAAGAATTAGTAGTATTTATGAGGTAAGTTGTTAATGAATAGGTGAGACTAAATATCAAGAAAACATAGCAAGGTCCTAATGCAAAACACTTGGAAAGTAGGTTGGAAATGATGGTATAAAGAAAACAAAGATTGGATTATGGAACCATCCCTAGTATGGTCGCAAAAATATATTGTATGTGAGTTATTAATCACATGTGCAAAAGAGAACCCACTAAAGGGTTTTGAAATCATTGTTACCAAATTTGAAATGGAAAATAAAAAACAAAACAAAAAGTAAAGTACAGATCCAAACTCTAAAACCAAAATGAAAACATACATAACCAAGATAGAGACTCTAACTAACTTAAAGAATGTATTTGGGAATAAATTAAGAAGGTGATATATCATAATGTATAGTAAATAGGATTGGTCCCTATTTAATTTAATGACAAGAAAGGTACTCAAACATTCATGGATCATTTTAGCAAGAAAGAGGGAAAATTATAACTTGACATTAGGCCCACCAAGAAGGGGGGACATGAAAAGTAGCATACCAAATATTGTATCATCAACTAACTGGTCATGGTTATACCCATGAACCTAGAATATAATTAACAGTGACACTTGGGCCAAGTAATAAATTATATCTGATCTATAAGGGAGAGGCCCTAAAAGTAATTACGCTCCAAGGTCCAATAAATATTTGAAAAAATTATCTTTGTATTATAGATACAATTCCATGTATATGGAACTCATAGAGTCCTCATCTAACTGTTTTCGAGAGTTTTTTGGGGATATTCCAAGCATCTCTTGAATAAATTCCTTGTTAATGGAGCATATGAAAATCTTGTCCCATGTGCCTATTCCCTTTTTCTATGATGAATATGATCAATTCTAGGAATTGGTGTGTTCTATGGATGGATTCTAAGGCTAGAAACAACTCTAGGAGTAATAGGAAATCCCACCCTTCATTAAATCAAATATGACCTACAATGGAGACTTGTTCAACATCTATAATTGTGAATATGTGATCAAAAACATAACCTAGTGCACATTCTAGGTGATTTTTTTATGAATAGGTTGTGCTTGAAGGATCTAAAGTGGATGATTCTGGTGTATATGCCAATGTGTATTGGTCAAGGGAAGCAAAGGAATCGATATCCTTAACATAGTGTTATAGGAACATTAAGAAGATGGGTTCTATAAGTGCTTCTTAGGGCTAATGGGATATTAGAAAAATTTAACCATGGAGGATTTTTAGGGTATATGTTTAAAAAGTGGTGCATTAAATGTGAATACATGTGGTGATATATCATCGAGTGAGGTGATAGAGTGTGGGGTGATAGCCTTCCATTGAGACAGTGTCCCACCCACCTCCTGATCGATCAAAGACTACTCTCGTCTGCAAGCCTTCCCCTCCTCCAAAGAAGGCTAGGGGAAAGACCTCCAAAGTAACGACTGAACCACGATCGGCTCTAATTTGTGCTTTGTGTGATGTCCAAGTCCATGTGACACAAAACTGTCCTGGGTTTCCTCTCCTTCCCACCCACATGAACACTTTAGATGAGGACGATGGAACTCCATTGGTCACCATCCCATATCCATCAGTAGTCAAAAACAAGTCATTGTGAACTAACCATCCTTGTCACGTAGTTGGCTGCTTGTATGGTAATTACTTTTAGCATTTCCCAGAATTTCCTGAGTATTGGTCAGCTCTTTGTGACCTTCGAGAACACTCTCATGAATTTGACATTACCATCCTCAAGGATATCCATCCTCCAACTTCCTCCTTGAACACAACCAACACTATATACATGATCTCTAGTTTCAGTAGTCCTTCCATTCCCTCAAACATACATGATCCCTTCGATCTATCTACGCATTTTTTTAACAATGACGAGGACATCCTTGAATCTCTTTCGACTCTTGATTACCCTTGGGATGATATGGACCATCACTCATTCTTTATCCCTAATGAACCTCTTTCATCATCGGATCACTATTCAGTTGAAGCCAAAGACTTCATCCATGGAAAGGTAGACTGTACAAAAACCACATTCCAACCCCCAATGACTTTGAATAGGGAAACATGGCTAATATTTTTCTAACTATTAAGGTCAATATATCAACCAAACCTGAGGTAGTCAAAGATATTACACTCGACGCATCTTGCTTCCATGAAGAAGTTGCTTCTTACAACGCACTTTTTCAATACTTCTGTGATATTTTTGCTTGGTCCTATACCAAAATGTCTGGGATTGATCCATATATCATCAAAGATCGTATCGAAACACAGCCTAATGTTGCACCTATACGCAAAAAGAAAAGGCCCATTCACCCCTCAAAGGCTCCTGTAGTCAAATATAATATCGAGAAACTATGTAAAGCAGGTTTCATATACCCCATCGTGTATACCACCTTGGTTTCTAATCATGTTCCCATAAAAAAAAGGTACCATTCATGTCTATATTGACTTCCATGATTTGAATTTGGTATGTCCCAAACACAACTTCCCCACTCTGTTCATTTACCAAATCCTTGATTTGTTTTTCGGCAACGAAGTCTTTTCTTTCATGGATAGTTTTTCCAGTTATAACCAAATTCAAATCCAGAAAGAGGATGAGTACAAGACTACTTTCACAACCCACTGGGGAACATTTGCATATCGATTTATTCCATTTGGTCTTAAAAATGTTGGAGCCACCTTTCAACAGACCATGAATTTCTTCTTCAATGACCTTATCTATATCATTTTAGTATACCTAGATGATCTCAATGCTCGCTCTTGGAAGCATTCACAGCATCTAGATGACTTACGACAAGTATTCTTGCAATTTCACAAATACAACATCTGCTTGAACCCTCTCATGTGTGTTTTTTGTGTCCCAGTTGGTCATTTACTTGGATTTATTCTCCCACAAAGGGATTTCAGTTGGTCCTTTAAAGGTTAAATCCAATTTGAATATTCCCTCTTGATGTACTCTGCGCTAACTATAGAATCTCCAAGGCAAGGCCAAATTCCTTCGTTGTTTCATTCTGGACTATGCAACAAAAGTCCATGGCTTCTTACGACTGCTTCATACCAGGATTCCTTTTGTTTGGGATAAGCATGTGTAAGACACTTTTGATGCATTGAAACAAGCTCTAAATTTCGCTCCATTGTTGTCTCTTCCTAACTTCACTAACAAGTTCATCCTCTATGTGTACACCATCCGAAAATGACATCATTGGAGTTCTGGTCCAAGAAGATGATTCTCATCAAGAGCATGTGATCTATTATGTAATTCAAAATCTTTTCGGACCCCCTATGTTATGCACATGAAGAGAACATGGAACTTGCCATTGTATTTTCTATTCATAAGTTATGCCATTACATCCTTTTCATTCGCACTTGAGTCGTGGTCGGTTCCAATGCCATGAAGTATCTATTGAGCCAACTCCTTTTTCAAGGTTGTGCTACAAAGTGGATTGTCGTTCTCCAAGAGTACGATTTGGAATTTCTTTCCCCCAATAGCACAAGGCATTGGAATTAGATTCCTTGATGACATACCTCCCTCTATTGTATGGTGCATCACCAATCACAGTCACCCTTCTGGAAAAATTCTTATTCGTCGTATCTACGAAAGACCCATGGTTTGGGGGCATTTTCCTATATCTGCGCACTCAAAAATTTGGCCCTCATATAATACATGGATATCATTGACACATTTGACACCAAGGTGCTTGCTATATCCTCATTGGGGATGTCTTGTACCCTGGAGGTGTCAATACCATGTTACATCGTTGCCTCACACATGACGCGGCTAATAAAGTCCCGAATGAATATCATAGTGGAGCCTGTGGTTGTCACTTCTTTGGTTTGGAAATTTCCCAAAAGATCCTCCATGATGGTTATTTCTAGCATGCCATCTTTAATGATTGCATACATCCAGTCAAACACTACCCCAATTGTCAGTTCTTTTCCCCACAGGCAAGGATCTCTCCCATGCCATTACATCCTGTCATCATAGTTGGTCCCTTCTGCAAGAGGGAAATTTTATTCATGACCTATAATCCCACCTCAGTCGATAGTCACCAGTACATGATTGTGGATGTTGATTATTTCACCAAATAGGCTGAGGCCATCCCTACATTCAATTGTAAGGATGACACAACAACACGGTTCTTTTTCAACCACGTTATCACACATTTTGATGTCCCCAAATAGAGAGTCTGGGACCATGGTTCTCATTTTGAGGATGCATTGTGGATAGTGATTTTGACCATGTTGAAGTTTTAAGACCAGTACTCCTTTTCATATTATCCTCAGGAAAATGGTAAATTTGAGGCTCTCAACAAGATCCACAAAAGCATGCTCCAGTAGATGGTGGAAAATCATAAATCCAATTGGCACCATTTTCTCTTTTCCACTCTATGGAATGACAAGACATTGATGAATACCACCACTGGTTTTACCCCATTTCACTTGGTCCATGGTGTGGAGTTGGTACTTCCCATTGAGTGTCGAATTCCATTGATCAGCCTTATTGTTGAACGTTTACTCAATACCTCCCTGTTAGAACAATTCCTACTTATGCTCAAAAAAATTAATGAGGATCATTTTTCTACTCTCCAAATGATCGACTCAGCTAAGACTAGGTTGAAGTCCCATTTGGTCTCCCACGTCCACCCTCACACCTTTAGTGAAGGCAATCTAGTCGTCGTATATGATCAAGCCAATGATAGTTTAGGAAAAAGAAATTTTGATTCCATGTGGTATGACCCATATGTCATCCATCTATGCCTTGGAAAGGGGGCATACATCCTCTTGAACTATGAAGGAAACCTTTTGAAGAATCCCTGCAATGAGCTCTACCCCAAGAGGTTCTATGCCTGAATTCATCCACCATGTAGTACACTTGTGTCATAGTTTTTTTTTTTGTTTTTCACCATTCTTATCATGAGTCTCATAGTTTGTTTCCTTGGTTTCTTCATATGGATCCTAACTCACATCGCTACGTTGGTTTTGCTGATGAAACAAGTATATGGTAACCTAATCTCACCTCGGTTGCACTAGTCATTTATTCTCCATCACATGAGTTGATCCATATCAACAGAATGTGTGTTACCATTGCCACCCACAAGCAGGTTGAGTTTGAAGGTGTCATTGGTCTCTTTACTATTTTTTCCACTTGGGTATTCATCACCTTGATGTATTCCTAGAATCCCAACTACTTGTCTCCTAGTTGAGTAACTTCTATCGGGTACGCGATCCTTGTCTCTTTATAAAGTTTCTACGCACTAGACATTTGGTTAGACATTTTGAATCCATTACATTCATGCATGTTTCCATAATTCTCAATAGTGTAGTAGACCAAATGGCTAATGGCGTTCTAGAGTGGCACATCAATCATCACATATATGAAATAAAAATGCATCATCATTTAGTCATGCATACATATGCCATATACATCATATAGGCATAATCATAAAAAAACACATAAAAAGTGCATTTTTGTGCATATATATCATGTCATAATGTTTAGTACAAAAATTAGAAGCTCCGCAATCTTTCTTGGTTGAACATACATATAGTACAAAAATCCTTGTGCACCCTTGCACTAGGGGACAACATCACTAGCTGCTAGTCAGAGTCACAGTCATCCTCCTTGTACTCTGGTTTTGTTTCCTCTTCCATTCCCTCTTCATCAAAGTCCTCCTCCTCCTCCTCCTCCATTGACACATCACCCTATGCCACTACTCTGACATACTCAACAACGACTACAATCCTCCTTATCAAGGGGATCCACTCTGCAGGAGCATGGTAGCATGCGTTGATCATATCGTCATTATGGTATTGCTAGTCGTCATTGGTGACCCCATCCAGTAAGCGCTCGATGTCGAAATGAAGTGTGCCTAGTTTACTCTCACGCCTCCTATTCCTATGAGCAGGTGGATCTAAACCCTCCACTTTGCCCCTATGTCTTTGCTATCTTGCTAGAGGGCATGGCCCAATGTCTACACATGCACACAGTATGTCATCATTATCTATCACACACATAACCTAGCTACTACTAAGCTAGTAAACTATATATGAATGCAACCATAAAAATCATCATCTATACATACCATCAGGTCCCTAGGACTGTCTTGGAGGTCGACGCATGTCAAGATCTCCCTAGTAATCCATACCCATGTACGGATATTCCTCTATAAGGACTGGTAGCTTCCACCCCTGTGCAAAGATCTCCTAGGTAAAAATCAGCCCACTAAGCATCCTCCTCCCTGATTATGATCACTCTCCACCTCCTCATATGAGGCTCATGAGGTCCCCCCTCTCGCACCACTAGATGTGGTCGTAGAGTAAGTAGATGCTCAAAAAGGAATGAGCACAAGAATGAGGGGAAACAAAAATCCACTCCCACTAAACCGGCATTGCTCAGCACATGCTAAACCTATCTCAGGTACATCTGGGCCCACCCAAAGTAGTTTCCCCTCAGTACACGCTCCACAACTAGAGCTAAGCTCGTGAGATATTGTGAGTTCTTGATGACCCTAGTATTGAAAACACCATCATTTCCATGGCCCAAGTTTCAAGACTCTTGATGTTGCACACCAGTATGTATGGCGAGTACACTGTTGTAGAGGCATAACAATGCCTCTCGTAGATTTCGTCTAATGACACCTTATGAGAGAGATTCGGTGTAGTGTTGTCGACCACACCCAACATAGGGAGCTAATTAAGAAAATAGATATTGAGGAGTGTGATCTCAATTTGCTCCTCTTGGATGATAAAACACTCAGCATTCCGGTCCCAGAAGCTCACCATCTTTTCCAACAATAGTTTTTATGAACACATGAGCGGGATCTGGAAGTAATTCCATAACCCACAGCAGCCAAGAATATCCTGCACTGTTGGATCATCACATACCTCATCTCAGAGGTTTCCAATATTTCTCTCTCACCATGCCACCCTAGGCATCCCGCACATACACAGAGTCCTTGTCAGGTCCAATCATGCACAAAATCTCATCCCAAGATGAGTTTCCCTTGTTCGACCCTTTTTTGCAACCTCAGTCACTCAAACATCCCAAGCAAGAGTGGTGGGGTCACTCATACCTGTTGAACAGGTGCGACCTGTGTCCCTCATGTCTAATTGACATGTGTGACCAATTCATGCTTTTCATCTTGATATGAGAAACCTAATTCATGTATTTTTCCTCGAAAAGCATGACCCGACCCCATGAACCCCCTTAGCTTGACATAATCGTCAGGATGAGAAAAACCATAAACTGAAACAATAAAAAAAATGGGTTTGACAAGAGCTCTTACCTACAAGTCACAACTCAAAAAATCATTGTTCTAATCAGAAGTGATCACCAATTGAGCTGTAGGGTCCTTCACTCTAACTCAACATTGACCAGTGATAATGACACATGTCATGTGGTCCCCCTATTCATAGGCCTCATTTTTGTCTTGCTTTTCTTCTGTGCACCACAGAGTCATTCGAAGTGTGTTTGAGACATCGTTCACACCATTAGGTTCGGTTTTTCGTCCTCTATATTTTTATGACACCCTTATATCATGATTTGACTATTATTTTTTGGTCCATTTCTTGAAAGTCACCTCAATTTGTGTGCCATCATGTGAATCTCCCATTGTATGTATTAGCATGTTCGCGATCCATATGCTCCATCCATACTGCATAGTTGGGCATATTTTACTGCCATCCATCATTCCACAAGGGGTCTCCATCACTGTTATGCATTTATTGCCATCATCCATGTTCACAACATAACCTCTTTCCATATATCAAACACTTCACCCTTTCTTGATTGACCACTATGAAGTTTCTTTTAAGTTCTTTTATGAATCCTAAAAGAATGAAAATATTGCTAAGCATGCTTGCTTCCTTTCACACTCATTAAATTATTTGAAAGGGCATCTGTGTAGCCTCATTTATCTCCTTTTTTAGACTATATAGAATATTATAAGAAAAGGACCACCCTGACACATTCAAGAGAGGAATGTTTCCCTTTATATCCTTTTATGATTTCTCAGACATTGGGACCGTACTTGATGGCAAATCTCATCATAGGTTGTATTTAAGCTATTTTCCATCCTTCTCATCAAGAATATATTGCCGAGCAAACCCGGTTTCATTCAGGCTTGTAAAATTATTTGAATGACTGTCCAGTTAGTATAGGATTAAAATTTTCCAACCTAGTTGGACTACCAATGGTAACTAAGTCTCCTTTCTCCAAAGGTTGGGAGAGCTCTCCTTTGTACACTTTTAACCTTTTTTGGGCTTAGGAGACTACATACAAAAAATATACCCCACTTGAGTCTTCTTCCTATTTTTTGACTCTCTAAAAATGAAAACACGATCTAGCATTCACCTTCTTGGGCTCACTAAAAATCCATGAGATCATAACATTGTGATATTACTTCTATCCCTTGTTCCTGCTCCTTAAACTATGAAGAAGGGAAAATTGGTGTCTTTTGGTTGTGTTGTATATGATATCACAGTTTGGGATCTTTCCCCTATTGGGTCTCCTTTCTTCAAAGTATTCTACGATGAGTCTTCCTTGGATATGCTGGACATCACTAGTCTAGTTGCCTCCCCCAGTATATAGCATCTGCAGTTATCTTCTCGGTATTACAGCTATGATCCCTCTCCCTTGAGTCGGTTTCATTTTCTTCTAGGTCATCCCTACCATCATACTCTGAACAAAGGAAGTTTGAGTCCCCCGTACTCCCCTGCCCCTGTTACCCCCATTCAGTGTGTTAGTCCCCATATTATTCCATACATTTGGTTTTCCCCCTCGTGCTTCTAGTCAAGGACACATCATTTCCTTGATTAGTTGTAGGTCTTTGTTTGTCAATGTCAGCACATATATTCCAAAGGATAGACCTAAAGGTCCCTGTATCCTAGTCCCATCCACCTCATTGATTACTTTCTTAGACCACTTGAGAGGAGTTGTTAGTGCCTCTTGGGAAGCTTGTCTCTCACGTGCTTGACTTTAGCTACATCATCACATCGTTGAGTTTCGTACAAGGTATTGATCTATTCATTATTGGGTCGAAGACCCCTCTTTTCACCTGACTTTAGCACGTTTGTGAGTCTACCTATGGGACCTCTATAGTCTCATGTCCCTTGTTATTTATGGATTGCGTTGGTGACACTTTTTGGAAGCACCCAGTGTCGTGATTCCATGTATCTCCAGTACTTCATGTTGCATATTGTACCATAGAGATTTTGACTCTCATTTATTGAGTCCATATATATGTACACCTCCATATTTAATAGACCATCAGTTGTGATGATATTGAATTCCATGAGAATGCCATTGTTCCTATGTATCAATTATTTAGATCAACATTGATCTCAACCTCCCATTCAAGCCACCATTATGTATCATTATTTTTATATGTATTGATCAACTTCCATGTTTTTTTATTATTAATCCCATTATTTATTCTTTTGACATTGTTATGAGCATGAGTATGTTCTCCTCATCCATATACATGTCACACATTTATATCTTATCAATTTTTTAGAACCCATAATAGCAAACCAAAAACTACCATAGTTTGAACGTGGAAGCTCCACTTCTCCGTGGGTCTCTCCAGTCTCTCCACTAGTTTCACCATTATTCCTTTGATCTTATGGTGTCTATCATCCATATGATGAGCTCATGCCCTCAAACAACATGGGGCAATCTGTTAACACTAAAAATTGTTCACCTAGCTCTTCATGGTCTAAACCATACACATACATCATATTCCTACCATGTTTCCTTTACTTTTGACCTTCACAATTGTATTTCCAACAAAAATTGTCCAAAAAATCATTATTTACTATGGTTTACCCTCACTCTCTCCCAAAAAGGGTCAAAAACCCTAAAAAAGAGAAAGGGTAAAAAAACCACCAAAAAATACCATGGGTCACCACCTTGGGTCAAAAAAACCTAGGACCATACTATAAATACATTGTTAAGGGCTCTCCAAAGACACCTTTTTTCCTCATTAACTTGTGGTTACGATGTGACGTTTGTGCTCTCAGGTATTCCACATACTCCTCTTCCATCATTCCCGTTGGCGTACCATTTCCCACGATTTATGTTGAGACATTCTCTGTACCCACTTTGGATCCATTGCCCATTTGAAAACTGTCTGTGAAGTCAACTAGAGAACCAACCCATGGAGTTACAGAACTACTTCTGAGGACGACTACAGTGGCCCACTTTACAGGAGAAAGGTGTGTTTACTATTTTTTTTATTGCAATACTTTAGCGGATATACATATTGAAAAATGAGAAAAATATTTTCTTTCCATTATTATTTTAGTTTTCTTTTCTATTTGCATTGAAGTCTTCCATACAATCACAATGATCTAAGGTTGGCACTTGTGCTTGTAGATGGAGAGAAATTCCCACTACACTTCCTCCAAATCCCCATGGAGAAAGGTTGTTTTTACATTTAACTATTCAAGATGCAAATATTATACCACCAATAGACTTAAAATATTCCTAACATGAGAAAATATTTCATAAAAGTATATACCTTTCTTTTGTGTAATCCCCTTTACAACATGTATAGTCTTGTACCGATTCTTGCTTCCATATTCTTCCTTGAACCTTCAACCTCTAAACCCATTCATTTTGCAATTCACTTTTTCCTATAGGAAACTCCCAAAACTCAAGTTTGATTTCTTTCTAATGAGTCCATCTCCTCGTGCATGCCTTGCTCCCACTTCTTTCTAGTTTCCACCTGCATTGCCTCTTCATAACATTCTAGTTCACTGGGATCAATCATTAATGAATAGTATAGTGAAGGAGAGAAACATTCAAAGGGTCTACCTAACCTAGTAGATATTCTTACATTTGTAGGAGTTTGAGGTACCTGTCGCTCCTCTTGATTTTTTGGTGCATTTGGAACTTCATTTTCTTTGATTTCATCAAGCATTGTGTCTTCTCTATTTTCCTTTTCCTCTTTCTTTCCCTACAACTGATCTGTGTACATAACCATTTCATTGAATACTACATCTCTACTCCTAATGATTTTGTGATTTTCATAATCCCATAAGTGATAACCAAAGTCCTCAACCCCATATCCAATAACGGTACATTTCTTGGATGTAGCCTCCAGTTTTATTCTATTTTTTTATCAATATGGAAAAATGCTTCACAACAAAAAGTTATCAGAAATGAGTAGTTTACCTTTTTACTTGTCCATGCCTCCTCTGGAATTCCACTATCCAAAGATCTTGAAGGTCCTATGTTTATTAAATAAACAACAGTATCTACAACATCAACCAAAACTATAAGTGCAACCCTTCATGCAATCTAATACACCTTGCATGCTCCATGATTGTTCTGTTCATCCTTTCTAACACACCATTTTCATGTGGTATTCCAAGGACTATATTCTCTTGGTGAATCCCATTGTATGAACAATAACTATCAAACTCCTTGATGTAGTATTCACCTCCATTATCAGATCTGAGACATTTCAACCTTTTTCCTGTCTCATTTTCAACAAAATCTGGGCCACTTCTTAAAAGTAGAAAACACATCATATTTATGTCTAATGCGATAAACCCAAGTTTTTTTAGTTGCATCATCAATAAAAGTAACATAATAATGAGAGAGAGATTGTACCTGAGCCTATCCCCATACATATATATGCACAAGCTATAACTTTTCACTCTTCTTTTGTTTCCCAACCCTAATAAATCTAACTCTATTTTGTTTTCCATAAACACGATTTTCAAAAAATTCCAAACTTACCTGCTTCAAATCTTGAAGTAATTTCCCTGAGTGGAGAATCTGCATCCCATTCTCACTCATGTTGCCAAGCCTATGATGACACAATGTTGCACCTATTTCTGTGGAAGCTACAAAGATAGAATGATCAGTATTATGAGGACATAAATACAACATACCTATCCTATCTCCTTGTTCTATTAACAATTCTCCTTTAGTGAACTTCCACCACGTTTTTTCCAAATGTAGACAAACAGTCGTTGTCTCCCAACTACCCTGTTGAGATCATATTTATTTTCATAGTAGGAATATGGCTAACAAATGTTAGCATCCATTCATTTCCATTACTTAACTTAATATGTACCTTACCTTTTCCAACAATTTTACATGGTTCATCACCCCCAATAAAACATGCCCAAAATCACCTAGAACATAATCATGAAAGAATTTCCTATGGGGTGTAGCATGACATGAATGCCCTGAATCTACTACCCAATAATCACTAGTATGATATAATCCAAGAATTAAAGTATCTTTTAACACATCACTTGCTACATTTGCTTCCTAAGTAGTCTCTAGTTTCCCATCTCCTTTCTTCTTTGGTGCTCTACAGTATTTCTTCAGATGTCCTTTCTTACAACAATTCCAACACTCTATCTTTCCAAATATGGACTTGGATCTACCCTTTCTAGAATTTTTGTGATTACCTTGGATCCTTCCTCTCTCATTTTGTCTTCTCTTGCTCTCAATGGTAAATGCAATACCTGATGTCTCACCTATTCTTTTTCTTCTCATTTCCTTGCTAAGAATAATGCCAACATCATCATCAAATTTAAGAGTGTTTGAACTAGGGACAAAGTTACTTACAACCATGTCCAAGATGTTACAACTTTCTAGCAATGAGCACAATATTAGAATATACCTAACATCACCATTAAAGTTCACTTTTATAGAACATAGTTGACTCGTAAGTGTATTAAATTCATTTAAATGGTCAACAACATATCCATCTTCTGACATCTTCATATTAAATAAACGCTTCACTAAGAACACCTTGTTGGAAGCATAGGGTTTTTCATAGAGTTTATCCAATGCACTCATCACACCCTCTGTTTTCTTTTATTTTGAGATATTGAAAGGAACCAACAAATCCAAACATAGATGTATTGTTCCAATGCCTTTCCTTCAAGAACCTCCTTTTCTTCATCCTTCATAGTCTTCGACTAATCTCTTTTCACCCAATGTTAGGTATAGATCCATCTGGTATAGATAGTACTCCATTTTCATCTTCCATAAATGGTAGTTGTGGGTGATAAATTTCTCAACCCTAAAGTTTCCTTCTTCTTCCATTTATCACACTCAAACCTGAAAGCCTTCTTTCCTAAGTTTACCAGCCAAATAGACCTGTTGGCTCTAATACCAATTGTTAGAAAAACAAGATTGCATAGCAATAATAATTACAAAATTAAATAATTAAACAAGAATTGAATATTAAACACATTACAAGAGAGACACAAATATAATGTGGTTCACCCAAGATGGGATACGTCCACACAAAAATTTTCATCCCTTTATTATTACACCATCCAGCCAAATGAAGTGATACAACCTCCAACAAACCTGTTGCACTTCCACTTCACTCTCTCATAGCCTCTCTCACACAATCATGGAGATTGTTTTACAATGCTACAATACAATACACAGTTGTATTACATTCCTTTCCTTTTATAGGAAAATTGTAAGAATTTTCTTCTCAATTAGATCTAGGAACTAGAACAATATTCACACTCAAAGTGTTTGACAAAATGTATAAGAGAACAACAAAAGGGACAAAAAATAGATGGAACAACACTTGTTAATGGTGCTAATTTCTCATCATATTATTATCATACATCTTGTATATGTTACAGTAAACATTTATAATACATTGGAAAAACTTCCTAAGGCTTTGGAACCGAATTGGAGTTGTACTTGTGTCATGGTGATATTTGACCTCAATCCCCTTTAGGTGGACCAATGGAGTTCCAACTCAGCCCAAACAGTCATGAATGAAGGTGTGAACGTTGGTGAAGTGTGATGGGTAATTAAAGAATCCATGGCATGCGTGGGTGAGACGATAGAGTTCAATGGGTGTTAGCGGATAAATCTACTCAATTGGAGTCAAGCCAGATCTCCCTATTCCAAGTGGATCTAGAACAAATCAAATACAGAATATAATCTACTTCCCTAGATAAAACAAAAATCCAAGTTGATGTATAGAACTCTTTCTTTAAATATGCAAATCCTCTTCTCTCTTTGTTGATCCAAGTTCCAGAGGCTTGAGATCTCCAGCTGTAAAACCATGTAGAGAAAGTGGAAATAAGAAAACAGTACATGTGTATCCAAACATGAATTGATCTAAGCGAACAATTAAGGAATACAGATCTAAACATTATTAACACAATAACATTTATGGAAATAGATCTTTATTAATGTAATCAAGGAGGTATATAGAACTACATAAAAGAGGAAAGTCACAACCTAGCCTTAATGCTGCAACCTTCCATCCAACTATCCAAGCCAAAAATCTCCAAAGCAAGATATTAATCCATGTAAGAATACCATAGTCCTTCCTCCTTTCAAAATGGATACAGGGTTTAATTTATAAGGATAAAGGGATAGAGTAGGTTGAGGATTAAGAGGTGGGATCTAAGGGATCTTCCCAATAGGTTAGGAACTTAATTTCACCTCACGTAGATTATAGGGATGAACCACCACCTCATCCACCTTCAAGAAGTGTCTCGAACCTTCATTTTTTTACCTCAAAACACTATAGGCACACTTTCCAGAAAGGGGAAAAGTACCGTGAGTGCACCTAGCAGTGGGGGCCAGAGCGTCGGCACCGGTGCACCTAGCATGAAGGGGAAAAAGTGACATCGGTGCACCTAGCATGAAGGGAAAGAGCGCCAACCTTCCTAAAGAGGGAAAAAAAGAAGGAAAAACCTCAATCTCAATCAAATTTAGCAGAGATAAATTTGGGGATTAGGCAAAGGGTTGACACACAGATCAAGAGTGCAAGATTTCAGAGTAACAATGGGAGGCCCAAGGTGGTAATAAATTCTCCTAGAAGAGCCAAAATAGGAAAAATACACCACTAGCACCCTTAGTCAAACCTCGATCCCCCAAATCAAGGAGATAGCGCCCCAAGGCATTAATGATGGCACACATGGGCTGGGTTGAACAAACTAGAGCACTGTTGTCACGGGGTCTTCACTTAGTGAAACTATGCCATAGCACGTTCGTTCGTGGCATATGAAACAATACCCCTATTTTCAAAAAATATTGGAAAATACCTCCAAAAATCTTTTTTTTTAACCCCCTCCCAATATGCCTTCCCAATTTAAAAAACCCCCTATTTTCACTATATATTGCATGTATCCATTTTTACATTTACATTTTTTATACCCCTTTATATTTCTACCTAGTATATTGACCCCACCAAAGAATAATAGCAGTGGCCTTAAGAAAGATCATGGGCAATGTTGCTCAAAGAAGTTCAACCAAGGGCAATTAGCTCTACAACTGTGTTAGACACCTTAGGTGATGCAAAAACTAAGAATGTAAACATTATCCGATCCGGGTACTCTTCTCTGATTTTAGATATAATGCCCCAACCCTTATGGAGAAAAACAGAATTGATGTTTGTTTAAGTTTCAAGTTTGGGGTTAACTTCTTAGACAAGTAAGTCTAAAGCAGTTTGTTCTAAAAGTTTTTTTTAAAAGTAATTGTCTGCTTAGGAAGAATTGGTGGTTTGTATATATTTTTTTTATTCCAAATGAATATTAATAAACATTTTTTCTTTGGAAAAAAGATTCCAATTTATTAAACACAATTTTTAACCATCTTTTTTCAAAATAAAGTCCATATTTATCACACTATATACACTTCCTTTCTTTCTTTGAATTAAAATTACCATTTGAATCTTCATATATAGTTTGCCTTGTCTTTGATTTCCTCTTATGTCACATAGATGAATCTCTATCTCCTTTCCTTATGTTTTGCTTCAAGAGGATGACAAAAATTGTCATCCTCATTTTAAATACTTCTTTTTTTATTTAAATTAAAATTGTCATTCTAAATCTTCATGCATGGTTTAGCCTTGTCTTTTATTTCCTCTCACACAAATCTCTATCTCCTCTCTTCTTCTATCACACAAATCTATATCTCCTGTCCTCTCCTCTTCTATCACATAGACAAATCTATGTCTCATTTCCTTATGCTATTCTATGAGAGGATGGTCAAAATTGTCTTAGAGTCCATTTGAGGGATGCTCCTACAAAAGTAGCCCTCCTAGTTCATCAAATGTCCAAGGGTCGCCTCTTCCTGATAGACTAGATATTCTTAAAAGAACTTTGAAACAGTGGGACAAATGATTAAGTATATAGAGATAAGATCCTTATTCTCTGGTTATGGTTTGACATCCACTAACTTAAGAACCAGTCCCTTAAATAATCATGGTTCCATTATAAGTCTTGTATAAGGATTTCAATAATAGTCATATATCAAAGAATCCAACCATACTAGATAAATCCCAAATGCCTTATATGTCGCAAATATGAGAAGCAGTTTGATTGTGATCGTCGAGGAGAATTTGCTAAGCGGCGTCGACAGTCATGGCTCTTCCAACCCATTTAATTTCCAGAATTGCTCCTTGGGGTTTAACGTCGACCAATCCAAGACGACCATCTTCCTATGGAAGTGACTAAAAAAAATTCCTTTGTCTCTATTTTTCACTTATCAGTGATCACTGCTCTGTGGCTTTGGAAAAAAAAGTCCAGGTACTACATGTTGGAAAATATCTAGGCACTAAATGGTACCCTCAACCAAAGTTTTGTTGAGTTTTGAAGTGAGAGTTGAATCATCTATGAAGTGGTCACTAAATAGTTTCCCACCACCAACAGGTACTAGGGATATCTTGGATCTGCCCTGGTCACTAAATAGTTACCCACCCCAAGAAGATAATCGAAGGCATTTGCTGCAATGACATAGAATTATGGAGCTAAGGGGCATCCTTTTGGAGTTATGGAGCTAAGGGGCATAAAGTGTGGAGTGGGAAAGAGATATTTGAAAAAGTATTGCTTGGAAAATTATATCCTTAACATACACTCTGGTTGATGCATGTGAGAACAGGGTTCAAACTGCTCAAGTGAAGAAGTTTCCCAATCCTAGCCACTAAAGAATATTAAAAATGAAGTCTCATTCAATCATGTTATAAACCACGTCAAAGTTTATTTTGAGAAAGAAAATCTTTCCTAGTTTCCTTTGCCCACTTAATACTTTTTTAAGTGAGAAGGCTATTCAGAATAAAATAACATTTCCTAAATCCAATCTGTTCAAAGTATTCTTGAAGCTGTTTTGTTTAGGATGAAGTATTCTTGAAGCTATATTTTCGGTTCTGCAATCAAAACACCCATGGGATACACCACAACACTACTCACGTAGAGGCCAAATCAAGTAGGAAACCTTGTTGAAATTGATAGCTTTTCCAGTTCCAATATGGTATTGCATTGTGTTCACATGGAATTCTCCATTGTTTTAAGTAAATATAGGCTAATAACTTTAAAATCCAAACTCAGGATTCCAAAATTGACATCCTTACCATTTTATCACCTGACTTGCTCTTTCATGGTATAATGAAGTTCTTCAACTGAAAGCATCAATAAAATTTGAAGTTAATTGTAGCCAAGGGCCCTTTGGAACATGTTCAGTTAATTTCTCCATGGGGACCATGTTTGAGGTTCAAATGTCTATATAGTTATAATATTAGTTTCGCTATCTAAGCAAAGAAATTGCCTTACAACGAGACACAGGAATATACACCACTCAAACTATAAAAAAACATGTTAATAACCAAGGGAATTACCACAGATTCAGCAAAACTTGAAAGGTTAGAAAACCATGCAATGCATGCACCTTGGATTGATCTACATTTTTTCATGTAATTTACTGAGCAAGGCATAGGTATTAGAACATTAGTGAGAAAGGCATAGGTACTAGAAAATTCTTGCATATGATTTCTGCTTCATTTGTTCTGGTATGAGTACTTATTTGAATGTGAATCAGGGCTCCTCATGAAAAAGACCATTCTAGGAAGAGACTGTCACGAATGCAATTCTTTGCTATATTTGCAGTGGCCAGCTTTTTATACTACACACTCCCTGAATACATATTCACAATTCTGACATTTTTCTCATGGGTTTGTTGGATATGGCCACATAATATCACAGCTAATCAAATTGGTCCAAGATACATGGGCTTGGGTCTTGGAGCCTTCTCCTTCAATTGGGATGGAATTTCAGCATATCATGGAAGTCCCACTACACTCTTCTTCCACTCTGGCCATGAGGAATGATCGATACCATAAAAAACAATCTTCTTATTAAAATAAAATTGATTATCTATTATGAGGCATGACTTGTTTTGTGTAACAAACCATTGATCATAGTACTGCAGTACTACCATTTTACTATTTAATTTCATTTAAATGTAGTTGCATGTAGCTCCAATAGCTCCTGTAGCAGACTATAGTAATATGGTGAAGAATAGATAATTGCTATGCTCCTGTCACCACATCATCATTTCTGCCAAATGAAGAACCTAGAGAGCAAAGATGAGAATCAATCTTCCTGTTTCAAAGAGTACTTTCCTAGTATAGAAATGCAATCATGTGTTTTCCAAAAAATGTCAAGTCCATTTCAATCATGCAAATGTTTATTAAATGTGGGTTTCTGTTCAGACCTGTTCTCACCATGTTTCCATCCCAAAGACATGAGCACTTACAAAATAGCTCAATAACAACATAAGCAAACTTCAATTATCATGGCTTTGGGGCATAAGCTTTCTATCTTCAAGATGTTCCAAAACAATGTAAATTGAGTAGAAGAGTTCGATTGTGATCAGTTGACTATATTTCTACTGCCTGCTCATGAGGTCTTTGCACAGATTAGATTGACTATGAATCATTACTCAACATTAAATGTGCAATTATTCTAAACATTACCATGTGTTAGCTGATTCAATAGGAGTGATATCTTAGCTTGCACGTTCTATAAGTTATTTTTTGTTTACCTAATCCAAAGCACTTCAATCAAGACTGATGTAAACATTATAAAAATTTTACAAAAACTACGGACCTGGGCAAG